>JAPQWN010000010.1:5413277-5445777 GCA_028538565.1 Umbellularia californica | reverse complement strand
AGGAAACCACAGGGGCCAAAGTGCGCGAAACGCGAAAAAAAGACGGAAAAAACGGGTCACCGGCGGAAAATCCGGTGACCCGGACCTCCATGGTCGCCGGCGACCATGGACCGGTGACCATGGGCCATGGTCGCAGGGGCCTGCGACCATGGGCCATGGTCGCAGGGGTCTGCGACCCTGGGGGATTTTTCCCCTTCGGAGCCCGTTTTGCGGTCGTTTTGAGGTCTTTTTCGTCGCCGTTTTCTTCTGTATTTTTCTTGACATTTCTTCTCATTTATTGGCTTGATTTCCCTGTAGAAAACCTGATGAGAATCCTTGCATTTTTAGAGTGCAAAGTTTCCAATTTTCCGGGAAAGCCAAAGACTTTGTCGCGTAAAGCTGCTGATTTTCCGCCAGAAGCTGAAACTTGGTCAAACGATGTCGGAATGACCTGAAATTTGAGGTGAAGCCTCCTGAGCAATAAATAAGACCAACCATAGGCTTTTGTTTGAGTTTCGAAGCCGTTTGGGGTCCCGTCGATGCTTCACTTGATTTTGCTGCGGGGAAAATGCCGAGCTTTGATATGTGGCCAAACGATGTCCGATTGACCTGAAATTTGACGGGGAGCCTATTGGAGTCATTTTGAGATGTTCCATGGGCTCTGTCTTGGATGTCATGGTCCCGGGTTGCTCCGCCGCCGGTAGGCTTGATTTTCTCTCGGAGCATCGAAACCTGGTCAAACGTTGTCGGAATGACCTGAAATTCGACGTGCAGCCTTTTGGAAGCATGTGGAAGCCACTCATATACTTGGTTTGATGAGCGAAGGCTTCGGTGGTTCCCGCCGCCGGGAGGCTTGATTTTTCTGCTCGAGCATTGATGGAGGGTCAAACGTTGTTGGTTTGACTTGAAATTTGGCATGGAGCCCTTTTGGGACATGCTGGAGTCATCTGTAGGCTCTGATCGAAGTTTTGACGTCTCCGATGATGTCGCCGCCGGGAGCGCCATTTTAACTAACGGAGAAGCGAAGTTAGGCCAAATGATTCTGAAATGGCCCGAAACTTCATGTGTACTCTTCTCTTGGCTATCTTGAAGGATCTTGCAGTTTTTGTTTGATTCTGACAAGATTTGATTTTTTGGAGAAGTTGCATTGCCTATTTATGGCAGGTTACGACTTCATGCAGCTTTCTTGATTTGGAGAGGCAAAGTGACATTTTTGGTGTCAACAAATGCCCCCTCGAGGTACAGCGACGAGTTGCTTGACTTTTGTAGTCGATGTGCCTCGAAGAGATTTTTGAAGGAGAGCTTGAGTCTTGACCAAGAGTCTTTGAGCAATCTTTCCTTTGGTAGAGTAGCCTTTGAGCTTCCAGGGGAATTTTATGGTAGTGAAAGGAATCACACACCATCTCGAGGCAAAGTTTTGAAGATGACATCAGGGATGTGGATTTGGGTTTCTGTTTTTGATCTTGTGACCTAACCAGCTATATATGGCAGGTTAGGGGATCGGGTTTTGGTTTTGACCTTGTGACCCAACAAGCTGTATGCGGCAAGTTGGGGGATCATGATTTGGTTTTTGGTTTTGGTCTTGTGACCTAACAGGCTGTATGTGGCAAGTTAGGGGACCAGGATTTGGTTTTTGGTCACTCTTTGGGACTGTGTGGGTCCATTGGAGTGGTTTGGATTTTTTTTTTTTTTTTTGTGGAATGTCAATTTCAAGATTTTGGCTCAATTTGGTATATGAGGCTGGATGGTTTGATTTTTGGAAGCTCATGGGGCTTGGAATTTTTTTTTTGTATGGTTCAATCAACTCAAAAGAGGCATGGAACCATTTTTGTATGCTCTTGGTAAGAGGGATTTTTTATCTGACTAAAAGCCCATTTTTTTTTTTTTTTTTTTTTTCAGTGCCTAGGTGGTCAAACCTGGCTCATATGGGCTAGCCCATGGGACCTTAAGCTTTTTAGGATGGCTTAGATCTCATGTGGGGTCATTTTTGTAAAGAATATCTAAAGATATCTCATTTGAATAGAGAATATCTAAAAATATCTTTATGGGAGAGAATCTCTCATATTCCCTTAATTTGGGAGAGAATATCTCAAGGTATCTTTCTTTTTGGGAAGAAATCTCCAATATCCTTTTTTGTTGGAGAGAATCTTTCATTGATTGATTTTGGGAGGAAATCTCTCAAAGACATCTTTCTTTTTGGGAAAGAATCTTTCTAATTCCTTCTCTTTTGGTAAGGTTACTAATTAGTAACACTTACCTTTCTTCTTTGTTTCCTTCTTTGATTTGCTCTCTCCTATAAAAGCAAAGGAAGGTAGGATCTCTTGCTCTTATTGCTTTCTTTTGCAACAATCTCAAGAGAGCTCCAAGACCAAGAGTTTTTCTTCTTCAAGGATCTTCAAGCTTTTTCCTTCTTCTTCTCCATCAATGGCTTCAAGTAAGTTTTCTCTCTTTTTCTTTCAAGAAAACTTTATGTAGAGAATAGGATGGTAAAAAAAAAAAAAGTTTCTCTTCTTTTTTTTTTTTCTTTCTTCTTTTTTTTCTTTCTTTCTTTTCTTTCTATTCTTCTTCTTTTTTTTTCTCTTTTCCACGTGATTTCTTCTTTTGTTTTTTTTTTCTTTTTTTTTTTCACACGTTTTTTTCTTCTTTTTTTTTGTGGGCCGTACGGACAGATCCGTACGGCCACGTGGCCTGATTTTTTTTTTTTTTTTTTTGAGAAAGTTTCTTTTTTTTTTCTTTTCTTTCTCCCTCCCTTTTTTTTGAGAAAGTTTCTTTTTTTTTTTTTTTTTTTTTGCTCATCATGATAATGCGTTTTTATGCAAATCTAGATGTTCATGCATGTACTTTTTGTAAATTGAATTGAGTAGCATGATGTGATAGCATACCTGAAAATCTTTGCAAATTTGGGAATTTGGAGCTCGCAGCGATGTTGAGCCCTTCTTGATTTTGCGGAGATTTTGAGGTTTCGAAAGTTTGGAGTTTCGGAGCCCGCAGCAATGTTGAGCCCATCTTCAAACTTTCTATTTCCGTCGGGGTATTTCCTTTTTCTTTGGAATTGCCCCGGAGTCATGCCAAAATTTCGCCAGATTTTTGGTGGGACAAAGTGACCCTTTTTTTTTTTAGCGAAATCCTGTCATTTTGATGACGATCTTTTTCTTTTCCAACCTTTGCAGGTGGTTCCTCCAGAGCGAACAAGGGTAAAGAGCCTGCTACAAGCGTACCTCGTCGATCTGCTAGATCTTCCAATGTGGCCGTTCAGCAGGCCTGGGAGAAGGTCCAGTTTGTTGAGAAGAATTTGGAAGAGTGCGATTCCCTCAATCGCGATGAGATGAGACAGCGATTGATCGCTCTCAAGAATGAGGAATTCTATAAGATCATGGTAAGCAACCGTCCTTGGGTTATGGACGATCTGAGGGTTTTACCCAAGCCTACCTTCTTCTTTGGAGATGCAGTCCCTGACGACTTGACATACCAAAGGAGATGTTTTCAGTTCTCTTATACAGCAGATGGTGAAGAGAAGACTGTTTCCACCTGGTCGTCTTTTGATCGTACCATCTCAATCATGAGCCTTGCTCCCACGTGCTCTAAGAGGGAAGATCCTCCGAGCTGGGTGAAGAGGACCAGTGTGATCAAGACCGGGGTTTTTGTTGGTGGACCCTCCGGATATGCGGAGAAGCCACCTGTCCGTATGGACATGTTGATGCCAGCCAGCGGCTACCAGGGCTCTGATTATCCGTCGGTCGATTTGAGACCGGTGGGCCTTGGCGTTTTCAGCGGTGACGGCAGTACTTGGGTGAAGCCTTTTCGACTTCGTGGCCGTTTCAATGTTGACTCCGATTGGAAGTCATGGACTGACCACACCTTGCTGATTGGGGGCGCCGTTTTGAAGGAAGCCGGGATTTTTGACGCGGTCCGCGCTTTTAGGGAGACCGTGACTTTTTCCGATGATGCCTTCATGGCTATGTTGGAGTCTTTCCTCCCTCAGACCAATACCTTCGTTGTCACGAACGGTGAGATTGGTTTTTCTCTGAAGGAGTTGAGTGCTATTACTGGATTACCCATCCTTGGCAAACTCTATGAGGAGTTCATGCCGATTGACAGCGTCCTTGAGGAGCAGTCAGAGGAATTCAGGCTCCTATACTTTCAGCTCGTCGCCTTCTATGATTTTTTGAAGGAGGGCTCGAAAGTCAGATCCAGCAGTTGGAAGAGTTATGGCTCTTCATTCTTCAACTTCTTTGACAGCAAAGAGTCTTCTGATAGCATGACCCGGGAAGACAGGAAGAAGACTTCGGTCATGCAGGAAGAGTTGAAGGGTTTCTTCGCGAGCACAGATGCCATTTGTTCTGACATTGCATTGCGGAGAGATCTTGCTTTTTACCTCACTTTTTGGCTAGGTGAGGCTATTTTTGCTGGTGGAGATGGGACGCACATCAGGCCGCATTGTATTTTTCCGGCTTGTCAGATGGCGTTTGGAGAGCGGCTTGCTTTGGTGCCCGCTCTTTACTCCTACCTGTGTACCGAACTGCAGGCTGCTGCTTTCTTGGTTCGGCTTGGGCTCCTTATGAATAGGGTATTTTCAGCCCATATCTTTTATTCGTGGTTTGTATACCACTGTCCTGGCTTCCACCAGCTAGGTGCTGCACAGGATGATGATCCTCTGATGATTCGATTGGCTAAGGGAAAAGCCGTATCTGAATCACTTTTGTTTGCCCGCATGAGGACGGTTCAGGGACGTCGAGATGGGGCAGTCTTCAGTTAAGCTTTCTCCGGAGTTGCGGAAGAAGGCTTTTGATTTTGGTGCCTCCCGAGACTCTACCAGAGCAGGGTCGGGAAGGCATTACTCTTTGACCAATGCAGAGAAGGAGTGGCTTTTCAGCATACGAGTCGGCACGATGGTGTACCGTAGACATCTTTTCGTCGACATCCAGCCGTATGTACCTTCTCGCTTTGCACTTCAGTTGGGCTTCTCTCAAGGCGTTGTTGGAGCGCCTTCGAGTATGGTGAAGCGTTTTGGGGGTTTGCAAGATGGCAGAAATGCATGGGCTTTTTATAGTGCTGAAGACACTACTGCCACGATCTCTTATCCTGAGCTGTCGACTTTCCGAACTGCTGGCTTCACGAAGTGGTTCGCGGAGAGCTTTTTGGCATATCGGGGGCTTTCCAAGAAGGAGCTTGATGTAAAGCTGTCTTCTGGAAAAGGCATTGGGAAGTCGGATGGCGTCCGGCGAGAGGAAGTTTGGGCCTTCCTTTCTGGAGAGAAGCACAAGATAGGCTTTCTCGGTGACCAGGGCGTCATTGGTTCTGAAGCTGTTCGGGAAGTACCTGATGAGGCTTTGGAGCAGCTAGAACAGGAGGAAGCTGAGCTCGACGCTTGGATGCAAGCGGCACAGAGACGAGCTTCCGTGGAGTCTACTGGCGAAAGCAGACCATCCAATGAGGAGTCAAGTGAGAAACCTGACTCTGATAGTGGGGCGGGTTCTTCTAGGAAGCGAACCCGTAGAGGTAAGAAGAGGAGGAGTCATCATCGCAGCGAGGGGCCACATGAGGACTCTCCTGACATGGAAATCCCTCTTACCATCAACGAGGAGGTCCCAGAGGCTGTCGACGAGCCTCCAGAGAAGAGGAGTCGTGGGGAAGAGACCATTGGTGAAGGTATGATTCTTCCTTTTTCTTTTTCTACTTCTTTCATGGGGCTTTCCATGTTCTGATTTGTTTTCTCACCCTGCTGCTGCTTTTTTTTTTTTTTTTTTTTTTAGCAGAGGATGAAGACTTGCCGATGCCTGAGGTTCCGACCGATGAGGCGGTGATGGAGCCGGTTATGTCATCTGAAGAAGAGCCGAGGGACTCTGGAATGATTCCAGAATCTCCAATTGGTATAACTTCTTTCGCTTTCTCTTTTCTTTTTTTTTTTTTGCCTGCGACTTGATTTGCTAACATTTTTTTTTGTCAGCTGACTCGCCACAAGATTCCGATGACTTTGAACCATCAATGGACGCAAATGTTGATGATGCTTCCGATGAGTTCATGGAGGAAGAGAGTGTTCCGCCAGTCGTCGAAGAAGGTACTTTGTAGTGATGACCCTGATGGTTTTTTTTTTTTTTTAACAGGATCATATTCATACCTTTTTGTGTTTCATTTGCAGGTTTTGAAGTGACAGAAGAGAGTCCATCGCTTTCTTCAGAACCAGAGCAAGGGATGCCAGAGGTCGATCCGGAGGTAGAGACCAGTTCTGATATGATTGAGGAGATGCCTCGTGTTGAGATTCCCTCTCCAGTGGCTCCAAGTGAAAAGAGTTCTTTTATTACTCTTCCAATGGGACATGACATGAGCAGCCGATCAGCGGAGAAGGTTGAATCTTCATCCAGTTCGTCTCTTCAATTTGCGAAGAAGGTGCTGGCTCGGGTTTTGAGTTCTTGGGTCAAGACTCTCCTTTCTGGACACTTGGAAGCAGGATTTGGCATGATCCCACATGTGCAGGAGATTCTCACTGATACCGAAGAGGTTGGTCTGGATGTCACAGGTGCCAGGGCGATCGTTGATGGGATCATTGCACTGGGTGACAAGTGGTTTGAGACCATGGGTTTCCCTGACGACCAATTCTTCAAGGAGATGTTCTTGGACCCTGCTGATAAGGCTAAGTCTGACCTGAATGAGGCTACACAAAGCAAGAAGCAGCTAGTTCGGGAGAAGAACAAGGAAGAGCTAACCATCATCGGATTGAGGCATGACCTTAACGTCCTTGATAGGGAAGTTGAGGAGGCCAGGAAACGTCTTGAGCATTTGAAGGCACAAGTCGATGCGAAGTGGGCTGCTATAACAGAGGCTCGTGACAGGGAGAGTACTCTGATCTGCAGGGTTGCAGATGCCGGTCAAGTTCTTGAGAGGAGGACTCTAGAAAATGAACGATGGCAAACTGCTGGGGAAGAGCTTCCCGGTGTAAAAGAAGGGTTACGGCATTCGCCAGCATCTCATGGCAAGTTCCTGAAGAAGCGTGCCTTGGAAACTCTGACGGCTGAGGCCAAAAGTTTGCTTGAGGAGCTGAAGCTTTGGCTGGAGACCATTTTTGGCTGAGCTCCTGATTTTTTATAGCAGAAACCATTCTTCTTTTTTTTTTTGGTACCACATGTATTTTTTGGTACTCTTTTTTTGTAGTGCTTGTGAACACTTTCTTTTTTTTGGTACCACATGTATTTTTTTTGGTACTTTTCTTTTTTTTGTGTAGTGCTTGTGAACACTTTCTATTTTTTTTTTTTTTGCTTTGGTACCACATGTATTTTTTGGTACCTTTTTTTTTTGTTGTTCCCTACGCTCACTCAAATCTTTTTGTGATGAAAGCAATTGCTAAATGGGATTTGATCAAAAGCTTTGTCATTTTGTGAAAATCTTTTGTCAAATGGTTGTTTTGGTAGGGGAAACGAATTTTGCATGAAAGCCGGATTTTTGTGGCATTTACAGCCAGTTTGGTGGCATTGATAGCCAATTGGTGGCATTTATAGCCGATTTGGTGGCATTGATAGCCAATTTGTGGCATTTATAGCCGGTTTGGTGGCATTGATAGCCAATTTGTGGCATTTATAGCCGGTTTTGACATGAGAGTCAGGTTTTTTTTGTGTGGCATTTGTAGCCGAGTTTTTTGAAAACCAAGTTTTGTTTTATTGGCATGAAAGCCGGTTTTGGCGTTTATAGCCGGAAATTTTTGTTTTGGCATTTATAGCCTGATTTTGGCATTTATAGCCGAGTTTTGGTTTTCAAAATGCAGGTATCGACTAAATGTCGCCTCCCCGCTGAATGGTCTTGCAAGTATCGATGGAATGTCGCTTCCTTGCTCATTCGGTTTTGCGAGTATTGATGGAATGTCACTTCCTCGCGGGTTAGGTTTTGCAAGTATCGATGGAATGTCGCTTCCTCGCGAATTGGGGTGCAAATATCGACTAAGCGTCGCTTCCCTGCTTTTTCCAAGACTTTTGGTTTTGCGGGTACTGACTTGATGTCGTTTCTCCGCGATTTTTGAAATTTGAGGTTTTCTCGAACCATTTGTAATTTTGGTTGTGGATAGCAACTGGTATGTTGCATCTCCACGATTTTTGAAATTGGGTTGTGGATATCAACTGGTTTGTTGCTTCTCCACGATTTTAGGTTTTCTCGAACCTTTGAAATTTGGGTTGTGGATATCAACTGAAATGTTGTGTCTCCACGATTTTTAAAATTGGGTTGTGGATATCAACTGGTTTGTTGCTTCTCCACGGTTTTTGGATTTTGCAAGTATCGACGAAATGTCGCTTCCCTGCGATTTTGGGTGCAAGTATCGATGGAATGTCGCATCCTTGCTTTTTTTTTTTTCAAAATTTTTGTTTTGCGGGTACTTACTTTGATGCCATTTCCCCACGATTTTTGAAAAACCATTTTTTTTGTTTAAAGACACGAGGGTCGTAAATTTTGACCTAGAACTATTTGGCGGTAAAAGGTAAGGTGGACTAGGGTGGAAATCCCTAAATCCGGATTTTTGTTTCAAACCATGAATTTTGGTTCAAGGATCGAAAGTTTTGGTCAAGTCAGGGAGAGGCTCCTAAACTTGGATTTTTTTTTTTGTTTTTGAACAATGAAACAATGAAAGTAAGCGTTGTTTTTGAATCTCTAGAAATTTTGACATTTGATATGAAAATTCTAAAGAGAGTGGGTTTGACGAGCGAGTACCTGAGAACAGGTTTTGGCCATATAGGCATTGCTCTTACCCAGTTGGGTAAGTCTTCAAGGGTAGTACCGCTTCAAGAACTTGCCGTTGATAGGCAGCATACATCTGTCGCCTTCCATGTTTAGGAGGGCATATGCGCCGTTGGAGAAGACTTTGTCGATGACGTAGGGTCCCTCCCATTTTGGTTCAAATTTGCCTTTGGATTTGTGTGCGAAGACCATTGGTCTTTTTACCGCAAGATCCAAGTCACCCTTTTTGTAGGCGCGTTGCCGGACCCTTTTGTCAAAAGATCCTGCCATGCGTGCTTGGTAAAGTTCAATGCTTTGTCGAGCTTCGAGCCGTCTCTCGTCGAGATTGTCCAGCTCATGGAGTCGCAATTTGACATTGCTTTCTTGAGTCATGTCATTTTGTAGAGATACCCTCAGAGAAGGAATTTGTACCTCTAGGGGCACGACAGCTTCGCATCCATAGACCAAGGAGAATGGTGTGCTATGGGTTGGTCCTCGAACGGTGGTTCGATAGGCCCACAAAGCTTCAGACAGTTTGTCGCTCCAGTCTCTTTTGTGACTAGAGACCATTTTCTTGAGGATTTTGCAGAGTGTCTTGTTGAAGGCTTCTGCTAATCCGTTTGCTGCCGGATTGTATGGAGTCGAAGGACAGCTTTGAATTTTGTATTTGTTGCAAAACCTGTAGAATCGATGATCCCGGAATTGTGGTCCGTTATCATGAACGAATCTCTTGGGTATGCCGAAACGACAAATGATGTTGGTGCGCAGGAACTGAAGAACTGATGAGGTCTTCATTTCGTTGAACGCAAATGCTTCTGACCACTTGGAGAAATAATCCGTAGCGGCGAAGATGAAGCGATGACCTTTGCTTGAAGGGGGAGAGATAGGACCTATGATGTCCATGCCCCATGCTTCAAAAGGCCATGAGATTGCTGTAGGATGCAGCCATTCCGGAGGCATGTGAATGTAATCTCCGTGAACTTGGCATAGCTGGCAGCGTTTGGCAAATTGCATTGCATCAGCAACCATGGTAGGCCAATAGTAACCTAACCTTTTTATCTGATCATAGAGCTTAGGACCTGCCTGATGGGCTCCACAAAGACCAGCATGAACTTCTTTAAGTGTTTCTTCGGCCTCTTGTTGTGACAAGCAGCGTAGAAGTACTCCGTTGAAGGATTTCCTGTAAAGGATCTTTGAAGGGATATCCAAATGAAAGTTTGGGGTTCGCCTTTGAATGCTTACCCGTTCTTTTGGATCTTCAGGTAGGATTCCGAACATAGTGTAATCAATGAACGGATCCCTCCAGTCGCCGATTGAAGGTTGAAGGATAGAGATCCGACTTCCAACCACTCGGTGGCATTCAGCAACTGCTTGGTGTGTATTAAGAGGAGGGAGGATCCTTCTCTCATTCACTGTAATTTGCATGTTTTCCCCTTCCTGGATCGCCATTGATGCGGCAAGTCCGGCCAGGGCATCTGCACGGATATTTTCACCTCTACGAATGTGGGTGATGTTGCAGATGTCAAACTTTTGCAGAAGCGATTGTGCCTTGTTGTAATAAGGCAGCAGATCGGGCTTCCTGACTTCATATTTCTGATTCATCTGGTTGACGATCAGTTGAGAGTCTCCAAAGACTTCCAGTAAAGTGATACCGGATTCGATGGCGAGTTCCAATCCTAGGATCAGAGCTTGGTATTCAGCTGCATTGTTTGTGCATGGTTCCAGTAGCGAGAAAGCGTGTGGAATCATGCATTTGTCGGGGCTAACAAAGAGGATGCCAACTCCCGAGATCAGCTTTCTGTTTTCATTTGTCCTGGTTGCACCGTCAAAGTACATGTCCCAGGAGGCATTTGGTGAGGAAGTCTCCACGTTGTAGACAGGTTCGTCTGGGAGATCATCCCTGAGTGGTGAATCTTTAGGCAATGGATGCTCTGCGAGGAAATCTGCTAGAGCTTGGCCTTTGATTGCTTTTTGTGGCACATACCTAATATCAAATTGTGACAAGAGGATGGACCATTTTGCCAGTCGGGCATTAAGAGAACCTGCCTTGGTGACAAGAACCTTCAAGAGATTGATCCTCGAGACCAGGTAGACTGTGTTGGAAAGCAAGTAGTGACGTAGCTTTTGTACGGTGAACATCACTGCAAGGCATTCTTTTTCGACTGGAGAGTAGCGATGCTCTGCACCTACTAGCATGCGGCTGAGGTAGTATAGAGCAGCTTCTTTTCCCTCACCATTCTCTTGTGCAAGCAAAGCGCCTACAGAATGATCAAGAGCTCTTGTGTACAAGATGAATGGTTTTCCAGTGGCAGGGGCAGCTAACACTGGAAGTTTGGTCAGGTATGACTTGATATCTTGAAATGCGGCTTCGCAGTCGGCATCCCAGACAAGGTCTACACCTTTTTTCATTAATCGAGAGAATGGACGGCATTTCCCCGAAAGATTGGAGGTGAACCGTCTGATGTAGGCCAATCTCCCTTGAAGCCCTTTTAGTTCCCTTAGGGTTCTTGGAGAGGGCATTTCTAGAATAGCCTTGACTTTTATGGGGTCAAGTTCTATTCCAGCTTTCCGAACAAGGAATCCGAGAAACTTACCCGACGAGACGCCGAAGAAGCATTTTAGAGGATTCATCCGCAGTTTGTGTTTGCGTAGTCGGAGGAAGACTTCCCGAAGATCTTTGAGATGGTCTTCTTTTCTTCTGCTTTTGACGGCGAGGTCATCAACGTAACATTCGACCGTCTTGTGATGCATATCTTGGAATATTTTCATCATAGCCCTCTGATATGTGGCACCATCATTTTTCAGACCAAATGGCATGACAGTGTAGCAATACACGCCAAATGGAGTTCGAAATGAAGTGTGTTTTTCATCCTCGGGATGCATCTTTATCTGATTGTAACCAGAGAAGCCATCCATGAATGTCATTCGCTCGAATCCGCAGGTATTGTCAATCATCACCTCCGGTATGGGGAGCGGGAATTCATCTTTAGGGCAAGCGCCATTCAAGTCTCTATAGTCAATACAGACCCTGATCTGCCCATTTTTCTTTGTCACGGGGACAATGTTGGCCAACCATTCTGGATGTTGTTCCTCACGGATGAAGCCAACGCTTTTGAGTTTTTGAACTTCTTGTTCAATTTTATCCATCACATCTGGACGGAATCTTCTTTGGCCTTGTTTGACAGGCTTGATGTCTTCTTGAAGATTGAGTTTGTGGACTGCTACTTTTGGGTCTAAACCAGGCATTTCAGCATAGGACCATGCAAAGCAATCAACGAACTCACGAAGAAAAGCGATATACTCGGGTAACTCATCATCCTTTATATTCTTGCTTATGAATACAGGGCGTGGGTTATCAGGTGTTCCCAAGTTTATCTTTTCAACAGGATCTTCTGTCGGGAGGTTCGAAGGTGGTTCCTCCACAATATTTTCGGAGGCTTCCAACTCAACGAAACCTTCTGGAGTTTCAACTGCATTACCAGACCAAGGCTCTGTTCCTTTCCATGGATTTTCTTGATTGGTGACCTCCTCAAGGCTTGCTATGAGATAGTCCCAATCGCCTGTTGAGTCTGGTATTTCTTTTGGAGACGAGGGTTCTTCTGGGTCAGAATAGCACAAGTCTGTATTATCGGACGATTCCTCTTTATCATCAGAGAAATCGTACAAATTGGATGAGCTTCCTGGATCTTTGTCAGGTAACTCTTTAAAGAGATATCCAGGGAGATCGATGTCTTCATGGACTTGAGATGTTGAGGCTTGGTCGGTAAAACGACTTTTAAGCTTTTGTGTCAACTGTCTCAGAGGAGTGTCGGGATCATACCCTAACCCATATGAAGACTTTTCTACATGACCGTAGAGTCTCCAATCTTCCAGCTGGCTTTTGGTCAAGGCGGGCTCCAATGGCGTGAGAATACCGCGTCTTTCTCCCAAACCGACTGGGTTTTGAGCGTCATAGCCCATTTTCTTCATAATTGCTTGTGCCACAGGACTATATAGAGATAGCTGAGGCATACCTTCATTTTGGAAAGGTTCCAGCATGGAATTTGATGAAGAAGCGTCCGATCTATGGAAGAAGATCGGCCTTTGCTTTGGTGATGTTGCCGGAACAACAAAGGTAGCAGACGTAGGATCTTCTACATCAGCAGGTGTCTCCATCGGAGTGAGAGCAGGCTGAACTTGCTGAGTGTCAGCTTGGCTTGACGATGCATCGTCTTCTGGCTCTGAGTCCGAGTCTGTGTCTTGCATGATAGACACGAGAGAGACAACAAATTTGCCCCCAGGCTTTTGTTTCGCCTTCTTCACTTTAGTCGTGATGACCAAAGGTTTTGAATTCTTGAGGGAGATAACGAAGGGAGATTGACTACTCTCTTCTAATTTGCCGGAGGGTTTGTTTTCTTCCGGTGATTTTTGAGGAGCCTTGCCTTTATCTTTCTGGAGATTTTCAGCAGGGGGTGCTATTTCCTCTTCTTCTTTTTCTCCTTCATACATCTGGGACTCTGTGAAGTGGACCTCTTTACCTTTGAAGGGTTTCCTGTCCGCAAAGACTCGATGTACCATGCCGTCGTCGCCGACTAACTTGATGCATTGATGTAGAGTTGAAGGAACAACACCATTCTCGTGTATCCAAGGACGCCCGAGAAGGATGTTGTAGCATGAGGGGGTTTTTATTGCATACACAGTGTCCTCAGAGATAAGATCACCGATTTGCAATTTGAACCTGATTTTGCCGATAGGCCTTTGAGTGCTCCCATCGTATCCAAAGATAGATACAGATGTGTGGCTTAGCTTGCTGGGTGGGATGCCCAACTCTTCAAGAGCCGAAGTGGAGATAAGGTTGAGTGCAGAACCTGGGTCGATCTGAACTCTATGTATCGGCATTTCTTTGATGTACCCTGTGAAGTACAGGGGTCGGTTGTGCCTTGCTTCGCCAAGTAGGAGGTCTTCCTTAGTGAAGGCGATGGTTGCACTGGCTGCCTTTTGAACCGAGAGGCATTGGATGCATGATCCCTCGCTTTTCTCTTTTTCTCCTTTTAAGGAGGTTTCTGAGTTTTTGACCTGGTAGTCCATTTCAATTTGGAGGACTTGCGGGGCATGTTTGTCGACATCCTCATTCAGTTTTTGTAATTCTGAGATGAGATTATCACGAGTGCGTGGAGACATTCGTAATAAATCCAGGATGTGCAGTCGTGCAGGTATGTGTTTGAAGTGCTCAACCAAGTCATACTTGAAAGCCTCCTTGGGGCCTGCATGTTCATTGTTTTTGCCACTGGGGGCGCTTACAACATCTTTTCCCGAAGGATTTACATAAGTAAAGGAAGATTGGTTGTAATTTTTGTGGTAGTCCCGGCCCGAACGGGTGCCTCTACCAACTTCGAGAGCTTCTTGAGAAGGATCTTTGTTTGGAAGATTGTCTTCAGGATCAAGAGGCTGTCGTTTTTCATCTACTGGGGATGTATCTGCAGCAGAGTTGCCATCCTCAGTGATTGTGTTGCACGGAGCATTTTCCGGGAGCAAGTCCTGAACAGCATCCAGCAGCTTTTCTTCTTCGTTGACCCATCCATCACCCCAAGTTGGGTTTTCTTCATGATGATGAGTCGGGAAGAATGTGTATCCTGAAGTCACAGTCTCAGGAGAAGAAACCTGAGAGGGTGTCATCTCTGTGAAAGTCACGTGAGACGAGGTAGCTCCAGAGGATACATTGCTAGGCGTTGTCGGAGTGTAGGTAATCTCATCAGACGACGCTTCAGACGAGCTATAGTCCTGATATATTACATTACAGGAAGCTCTGATAGGAGATGTTGCCTGCTCGGAGTCAGACTCATCCTCGGATGTAAGAGGATCGTCAATCCAGCAATGTTCTCCATTTTCAGGAGTTGAGGGAGGAGGTACCTGATGGGCTTCAGGGACTTCCGGCTCTGGATTGTGAGGAATCTCGTTGACGCGGTCTTGCTCTTGTTCTAGAGCGAGACGCTGCAAGATCCTTGCATATTCTTCAAGATCAAGCATGGGAGCCAGATCCTCTTCTTCGTCTTCTCCGTGTGGCTCAACATAGTTGATTTCCACTGGAGCAATGACAGATGCTGGGTTAACAGCATCTTCTTGTGCAGCCTCTTGGTCTTCTTCATCATCAGACCAGGATCCTTGTGGTTGCAAGGGGTTATACCAGATTACTGGCATAAGGTGAGTTTCAGGAACCCATTCTTCATCGGAGAGATATTCTCCTGTTTCAAGAGATTCCTCCCACTCATCGGTGTAGTTGGGCTCGAATCCATCGTCGGTGTCGCTGGACTCGTATCCATCAATGGAGAATCCAACTACCGAGTTGCAAGAGTATGATGCCCCCTGCATGGCTTCTTTTTTGAATTGAGGTGGCATGAAATCACTGAGAGTGAAGTTTCTTACCGCCTTTGAAGTCTCTGGAAGGGACGTTTTTATTGCCCCGAGTGAAGTGGTAGAGGAGGCCTCTGCCTTTTCATGGACTTCTTGTTTTGGCTGGGTCTTCTCTTGCCGTTTGAGCCTGAGGAGATGTTTCCTAGCCTGCCTTCGCTGTTGAGCTGTCGGCTTTGTTTTTACGATCTCCCAGTTTTCATCTTCCAAGAGATCGGGATGTACCCATATGGGTTGTCCGTCTGGTGTCGGGTAAGGAACCAACACTTCGGACGTTTGAATTCTTTTTATCACCTTGAAGGAAGTAGTGATCTTCTTCTTCGGTGATTTTGGTGTTTGTCCACGTGACACCATGTTGACGGAGGCGGTCCCATAGTTTTTGTCAAAGGTGATGACTCCGTTTTTCCACATCTCGTTTATCTTCTCTCTCACAACAAAGCATTGATTGAGAGGATGCGAGACCATCTGGTGGTATGGACAGTACCGAGGATCATTGGTTTTGCCAACATCGCCCGGTCTTTTGGGTTCAGGCAAGGTGAGCTTGCCGTTTGCCACGAGAGTCTCGAAGATTTCGTCAACATCTTCATCGAACGGGTATTTCTTTTCTACTCGCTCTTTGAAGGCATCAGAGAGTTCAGGTCTCTTACCTGCAGCTCTATTTTCAGCTTTCTTTGGTTGCTGAGGAGCTGACTTGGTTTGCACATTAAGGACCTCTTTCTTCTTTGGTTTAGAGGTTGCAATGGCGGTTGGCTCTTTTCTTGATGACTTCTGACTGTTGAGGTCTTTGATCACCATTTCAGCTTCCATGGAAGCTTCGAAGAGTTCCCCCAGGTTCTTTGATTTATTGCCGATGATCATGGAGCGGATTTTAGCTCTCATGTTGTTTCGGCAGATGTCGACTAGCGACGCTTGTGGCAGTACATCTGAGCATTTGTACGCCATTGCTTTCCACTTGTGAATGAAGTCATAAGTTGACTCATTCTCTCCCTGTTTTAGGCTGCAGAGCTGAGCCATAGTAACAGGATGATCCTCACCTTGGAAGTGGGTCAGGAAGCGTGTCTCCAGCATAGCCCAGTTCTGAATGGAGTTCTCCGGCAGAGTGGAGTACCAATCGAAGGCCGTACCTTTTAGGGTACTTGAAAAGAGGCGAATCTTGAGTGCATCTTGATCCGCGATAGCTCCCGTCAAGATCTTGAAGTGGATGACGTGCTGTCTGGCCGATCCTTTCCCCGTATATGTTTGGAGAGTAGGATGTTTGAATTTTGTGGGGAACGGGACCGAGTCCATCCATAAAGGATATGGTGGCTTGATCCCATGCTCTTTGAGTATATCCTCTTCTTTTGCTTTGGCGAGGATATTGTCTACGTCCTTTTTGGTAAGGGCGCGTGACTCATTTTCTTCTCCATTTTCCTCGTCATTGCCATGATTCGGAGGAGGCTCATTGTTCACCTGATTTTGGACGACAAGGAGAAGGTTTTCCATCAGAGTTTCAATCCTCTGCTGGCCTTGTTCCAACTGCTGAATGCGTGTGAGCGCATCATCTCGAGGTGGATTCTGAGGTGGCGGCTCAGAACTTGTAGCCAAGACGTTCATCCCTCGGGATTCGAACGAAGAAATCGTCCTGGTGACCGAACTGGGGCTCATTCTTTTTGATGAAGAGCTTGATGAAGGATTACTCTCCCGTCCTTGGCTGGAAGGGGCAGGAGATTCTTCGGGATGTCTTTGTGTCCTGGTGATGCTACGGGTCACCGGACGTCGGACATGGATTTTTGATGCTGACCTTTGGCGTCTTCTGGTTTTTCCAACCATATGGACGGCAGCAACTTGGTCGGGTCTTTCTTTTTCGACCCATTTGTGGGAGACTTGAAGTGTAGGAGGCTGGGTCCGTTGCTTCTCTAGTCTCTTTTGTCGATATGAAGCACGGCGGCGTGCTCGACGAGCGATTTGAGCTTCAGTCAGCTCTGGCTGGGCTCTGACGATGAAGGATGTGCTCCCTCGGGCGCAGCAGCCGAGCCTGTCTTCTTTGTAGCTAGGCAAGGACAGGATCCGGACCCGGTCCTTTGCCTGTTGCAGCGAAGCTTTGAATCTTTCGAGTTCGGCCCCTATAGAGATGAAGGGTCGAACTGAAGGAGTGTAGGCCTTAGCAGGTGCTTGGAGAGGCCTGGTGATGCATGATCTGATTCTGGGCTTGTGGGAGCAAACCGGTTCATGCTGGGTCGACTTGGGAGTCAGGTTGGAGATGGGTCTCTCCTCTTTCATGTAGGCAAGAGGGTAGAACTGGTTCTCCTTGAGTGGGGCCAGGTATGCTGGCTTGGTGGAGGTTTGAGACCTCCTTTGTTTTGGGGAAGGTCTTGGAGACCAAGTCTTGGGATAGACCTGGTTGTTTGTGGGTCGAGGTTTCGCGGGGGTGCCGCGGGCTTCGGGCTTTTTGGCTTTCGCCTTTGGTGTCACGAGAGTGACACGTTGAGAGGCGATCTTCTGCTTTTTGGCAGGAGCAGCTTGTTCTTCGGGAAGTGGGAATGGTCCCAGTGTCCCGAAGACGATGGTCCGGGGAGTCGAGGTCGACCCAGAGTTCAGAGAGTTGCCGAGGGAGTTGACGCTTCGGTAGCTGGCGGGGAGCTTATGGGCGCGCGCGCTTTGCTTCTGTTGAAGCATGAGCTGGTGCTTGTTCTCATCGAAGATAATGGTTAAGGCTGCCATTGTTAGTTTCGAAAAAGTTCTGAAACAAGACCACATCCATTAGTAATCACAAGAATATAATGATCATAAATGGGAATTTCTATGGTTGTCTTTTCAAATCGCTCAAGGGATATGACCCAAGCGACATGAAGAAGGCAAAAAGCCATAGATGGTACAATTGTTCTGACAGCAAGTATGGTGAGCCCAGAATGAGCGTTCCAGTGACTGCTAGAAGCAATTGTAAACCTAAATTCGACTTATCGAGAAGCAGGGCTTGCTCGAGATAAGAAGAATATAAGGTAGGAGTTACAAATGTGCCGGTCACAGATACAGTAGACCCTGAAAGGGCGTACCAGTACTGCTATGCACAAATGTTGGAGATCGCATCCATGAGATGGGATTCTTTGTTTTGAAATGTCAGAAATGGATTCGTCAAAGAGAGCAGGTGGCATTCCGATTCAAATACGGGCTCAACGATTTCCGCGAGCGCCAGTACTCAGGAGGGAAGAGACCACAATTTCTCGAATCTGAATCCAAAAGTGACGAGTTTTTGGAGATTTTTTTTTTGAAATGATTTTTTTTATTTTATTATTTTTATTTTTTTATTATATATTTTTTTAAAAAATATATTTTTATTTATTTTTTTATTTTATTTTTTTTTGAAAATTTTTTGCTTTTTTTTTTTTAAGATTTTTTTTTTGAAAATCTTTTTTTTTATTTTTTTTTATTTTGATTTTAATTTTTTTTAAGATTTAAAGACGAGAGAGTACACATAGGCCTCCTAACCCGGTCTTATGAAACCTCAATTGATAGAATTGCCCCCAGGTAAGGGTAGGATTACTTAATGAACCCGTTTGGAGGACCCTTGCCTAGAACAGTCAAGCTGTCTCCACACTCTGGACAAGGCTTTTCTTGAATCAATCGTGATCAAAGAACGCAATTGGTTTAACCTTAGTGGTCTATGTCCTTTTTTTTTTTATAAAAATCCCAAATAGACTCATCGAAGAGAAACGATGGCCCAAAACCTTAGTCGAACGGGCTCAACATTTCTGCAAGCACCAAAGAATGATAGGATAGGATCAAGGTTTCTCAATTTTGAATCCAAACTAAGAAAGCTGATTTTTTTATTTATTTATTTATTTTTTGAAATCTCTAATGAACTCATCGAAGAGAAACGATGGTCCAAAACCTTAGTCGAACGGGCTCAACATTTCTGCAAGCACCAAAGAACGATAGGATAGGATCAAAGTTTCTCAATTTTGAATTCAAACTAAGAAAACTGATTTATTTATTTATTTATTTTTTTTTTGAAATCTCTAATGAACTCCTCGAAGAGAAACGATGGTCCAAAACCTTAGTCGAACGGGCTCAACATTTCTGCAAGCACCAAAGAACGATAGGATAGGATCAAGGTTTCTCAATTTTGAATCCAAACTAAGAAAACTGATTTTTTTTTATTTTTTTTTTTGAAATCTCTAATGAACTCATCGAAGAGAAACGATGGCCCAAAACCTTAGTCGAACGGGCTCAACATTTCTGCAAGCACCAAAGAACGATAGGATAGGATCAAAGTTTCTCAATTTTGAATCCAAACTAAGAAAGCTGATTTTTTTATTTTGATTTTTTTTTTGCAAAGAGAAAGAGTGGAAACAAACTTAAAGAAGTAGAAATTTCCAAAAAATCCCATCTCATTTTTTTTTAGGATGCAAAATCCAACATAGGCCACCAGCTAGAAAGTAGCCAAGGAATCTGGAGAAGAAGTATAAGCATAGAGCAAAAATATGGTATGCAAATATTTCATTTCCAAGCACCGTGTTCTCAAATGAACGAGTCCCACCGGGTGTGCCAGCTTGATGGAATGCGCTCCGAGGCGCCGTGGGGCGGCTACCGGGGTCGGCGGAACGTGGGAGTCCGTCGGGTCCGACCCTTTCGCGCCCTGGCGGGCCCTGAAGCGTGCATCAACATTTCTTTTGTGTGGGTGTGCCAGATTTTCTATTTTACTTGGAATTGCAAGTGATCATCCGGAGATCAACCTTCGCAAGTAAAAAGGAAATCAACTTCTTTCAAGTTTTCCATTGCACAAATATTTAAGAAAAGAGACATTTTCTTGGTTTGCCGTGAAAGGCGATTTTGTTTGGCATTTATAGCCGATTTTGGCGTTTATAGCCGATTTACAATTCTCATCAATAATGAAAGACAAGAGTTGTGATTTTTGTCTCTTTTAGAAAAATACAAACTACAAAGAAAAGCAAGAAAAGGAAGATCTAACTTTTCAGGAGATTGTGGGGGACTCGTTCAGATTGACGGTCGCAAGCCATGTATGGGCTTCGCCATCATCCATGCAGATGAGAACAGAAGATGCTCTTGATTCGCTTGGCTTGGCTATAACCTCAGGTTTTTAGAGGACAAAGACCAAGAGAAGGTCCTATGTCCAATAAAAAGCTAAGTAGACGTGCTGAAAAGCCACGTCTAAGCCATTGGAGGCAGCGGGAGAAGGCAAGGACCTTGGGGAGGGGGGGGGGGTGCCCCCCAAGGGACTTTTGTCACCTTGTAGTGGTGGCCGGTGCAGAACTTCAGCAGAGTTTTTCTCTCTTTTTCTTTCTCTCAGATCTCTTTCTGATCTTTTTTTTCTGATCCTCTGATTTTCTCCTCTTTTTTTCTCTCTGATTTCAATGGAATGCTCTCCTATTTATAGGCTTTTGGTAGCCATTTAGGAGGGTTTATGAGCCTTAATGGCTTTAATGGGAGGAGTTACAAGATTTATTTCTTGATTTTGTAACTCCTTTTTCCTTGAATCTGATTGGCCGATGGAGATTAAGGGCTTTTAATCACCTTAATTACCATAATGGGAGGAGTTTCATGGTTTAAATGCCATGAATCAATTGACTTGTAACTCCCAAATGCTTGCTTCTGATTGGGCCGTCCAAAGAAATGAATTAATGACTGCAATAAAGCTAGTCAATTAACCACATTAATTGGTCGCCGAGCAGTCGAAGAGTCGCGGGCCATGCCGTGTCTTCTGGAATTCTTCTGGCGATGATCATCGATGGATCTACATGCTGATCGACATCAGATGAACATGTAACTTCAGACATTGATAGCTAAGAGCGGGCCGGTGACATCTGTCTTGTCGATTTCTCGATCGGTCGGACAGAAAGTGCACTTTCTTGGTCAGCCGGTTGACGATCTTGGAGCGATCAATGATGATTTTATGCTTTTGACGGCGGATCCGAGATGTCGTCGGATATGAGTCAATTTAAAGCACTAAAAATCACATTTTCAGGAAACCACAGGGGCCAAAGTGCGCGAAACGCGAAAAAAAGACGGAAAAACGGGTCACCGGCGGAAAATCCGGTGACCCGGACCTCCATGGTCGCCGGCGACCATGGACCGGCGACCATGGGCCATGGTCGCAGGGGCCTGCGACCATGGGCCATGGTCGCAGGGGTCTGCGACCCTGGGGGATTTTTCCCCTTCGGAGCCCGTTTTGCGGTCGTTTTGAGGTCTTTTTCGTCGCCGTTTTCTTCTGTATTTTTCTTGACATTTCTTCTCATTTATTGGCTTGATTTCCCTGTAGAAAACCTGATGAGAATCCTTGCATTTTTAGAGTGCAAAGTTTCCAATTTTCCGGGAAAGCCGAAGACTTTGTCGCGTAAAGCTGCTGATTTTCCGCCAGAAGCTGAAACTTGGTCAAACGATGTCGGAATGACCTGGAATTTGAGGTGAAGCCTCCTGAGCAATAAATAAGACCAACCACAGGCTTTTGTTTGAGTTTCGAAGCCGTTTGGGGTCCCGTCGATGCTTCACTTGATTTTGCTGCGGGGAAAATGCCGAGCTTTGATATGTGGCCAAACGATGTCCGATTGACCTGAAATTTGACGGGGAGCCTATTGGAGTCATTTTGAGACGTTCCATGGGCTCTGTCTTGGATGTCATGGTCCCGGGTTGCTCCGCCGCCAGTAGGCTTGATTTTCTCTCGGAGCATCGAAACCTGGTCAAACGTTGTCGGAATGACCTGAAATTCGACGTGCAGCCTTTTGGAAGCATGTGGAAGCCACTCATGCACTTGGTTTGATGAGCGAAGGCTTCGGTGGTTCCCGCCGCCGGGAGGCTTGATTTTGCTGCTCGAGCATTGATGGAGGGTCAAACGTTGTCGGTTTGACTTGAAATTTGGCATGGAGCCCTTTTGGGACATGCTGGAGTCATCTGTAGGCTCTGATCGAAGTTTTGACGTCTCCGATGATGTCGCCGCCGGGAGCGCCATTTTAGCTAACGGAGAAGCGAAGTTAGGCCAAATGATTCTGAAATGGCCCGAAACTTCATGTGTACTCTTCTCTTGGCTATCTTGAAGGATCTTGCAGTTTTTGTTTGATTCTGACAAGATTTGATTTTTTGGAGAAGTTGCATTGCCTATTTATGGCAGGTTACGACTTCATGCAGCTTTCTTGATTTGGAGAGGCAAAGTGACATTTTTGGTGTCAACACAAATCAAATTCAGTTGAGAGAAGTATCCATCGTATTAATCTTGGTTTTCCCTCTTTCTTCGTCATCAAATAATGAAGAGCTACATGATCCGAGTAAACAATGACTTTATTACCAAGCAAATAAGATCGAACCTTTTCTAAAGCAAAAAAAATAGCTAAAAGTTCTTTTTCAGTAGTAGAATAATTTATCTGGGCATCATTCAAAGTCCTTAAGCATAATAAATGGCATGAGATGCCTTTCTAATTCTTTGACCCAAAACAGCGCCTACTGCATAATCACTTGCATTGTACATTATCTCGAAAGGAACGTTCCAGTCAGGGGGCTGGATAACTGGGGTAGAAGTCAATAGTTCCTTCAACTTATCAAACGCCTTTTTACACCCCTCATCGAACTCAAAATCGACATCCTTTTATAGCAACTTGCATAGGGGTAATGCTATTTTGGAGAAGTCCTTGATGAATCTTCGGTAAAAACCTGCATGTCCAAGAAAAGAACGAACTTCCCGCGTAGTAGTGGGATGAGGTAAAGTTTGAATAATATCAACTTTAGCTTTATCCACCTCAATTCCCCTAGATGAAACAACATAACCCAAAACTACTATGCCTTCTTCAACCAGAAAATGACATTTTTAAGAATTTAACACAAGGTTTGTCGCGACCTCGGACCGGGCTCGGGGACCAGATCCGGGATCGGGACTAATTTAGTGATGAAGCCAATGATATATCATATGGAGTGATGACAATATTTAAAGGTATGTTTATGATCAGACGTACACGGGCTAACCAAAGAACACACACTACCCGTGCACGTGATTTCCCACAGGTGTCCGCGGTGAGGATATCCCAACACACATAACCATTTAGTATAATTGCGGAAGCGTATGGTAAATCATACATGTATTTCATTTCCCAAAATATCAAGGCTGATTACATTTGAATATGAGTATCAGAATGAGCAATGTCCTAAAGCATAACCCAAAGGTACATATTCAAGTTTAATCAGAAGATCAGTTAATTACAATTCCCAAAAATAGAGGCCAATAAAGACCAATATAAACAAAACAATAGCCACCAAAAACTATCCAAACAATCCCCCAAAATGTTTCGCAACTCGACAGCCCGATGTTTACATAACATCGTCAGCACGCCACTCAACTAGCGGCTGCGGTTCTCCGACAGCCTCCTCTGGCTCCTCCTCGGGGAAACCAACAACGGGACCTGAGTACCAAAGCAAAGGGTCAGACACGACGGTCTGGCAGGTAGATGAAAAGATATGAACATTTAATAATAAAACATTTACCTTGGAAAACATGTAAACCTGTTCAAATAATGACTTTCAAAAGTAAATGAACCATTTCATTGAAAACACACATGCAGTAATAAAACATGTAAGGTAACCAAGGAAATCGGGAAACAATCAAGATGGCATCCACAAGAAGCTACATCCTCTATCACCGAAGTGACGTGAGTATCGGGTGTTGACCTCGGTCACCAAAGTGAGGAGGTGCAACCAATTTACATATACATATACAATAGTACGGGACGGGACTGCGGTGGCAAACCGGGCATCGGGAATCACGGTAGCGAACCGGATATCGGGAACCACGGGAGCGAGCCGGGTGTCGGGACGGGACCACGGTTAATAAACCGGGTATCGGGATCCATGCTGCAGCTGGCGGGACGGGAAGGGATCTCCAAGTCGGTAGATCAGACCGACGAGGTTATCCAAGCTTAGTGGTGCCGACTCATAGGTCAAATCACATAAATCGAGACAGGTATAAAACAAATCCAGTGCAAAGCTATAGGCGGGCAAGACGGGGTGCTCAAGGCACAATCATCATTTCAATATCGGGTCACATCAGGTCGGGCATGCATTTCGGGACTATAAAAGAGTGCAAGTACAAATAAAATGCTTTCGAAATCAATAATTAATAACTCATAAATTTCTGGAATAAACAATTGCCATAGACTTTCAAAATATCGGGGTTTAAAACTAATCCAAGGTGAATAGGGATCCCGTATGTCAGTATAATAAAGGAAACTTGGTACTCTTTGAATTTGGGAGACATTCCGGGTTCCTTATACACTATAGTAGCCTCAATGCTTAAATGAATCTCGATGATGTGGTTTCTCTCTCTAACGTACTACCAACAAACACTTCACCTATGCTTCGAACACAATCCCAGGTGAGCGGTGCCCATTGCTTTCAGAAAGGTTCACAAGCAATGGGGTGGAGGCTCCCTTCAATCCTCTTTTATTCATAGAATACAGGGAATTTCGGTTACCTTGCGGTCAGGCGGCGGTCAGCCGCCGGTGAAACCGGCGGTTAGCCGCTGGATGACCGTGAGGCTGACCGTGGAATTGCAGCTCTCTGGAATGGTAACCGCTACAATTCGGTTGGCTGGCGGTTAGCCGCTGATGAATTCGGCGGTTAGCCGCTAGCTGACCGCGGAGCTGACCGTGAGGTTACAGCTTTCTGGAAACGTAACCGAACTTGCTTCGGTTAGCCGCTAGTCACCAGGCGGCTAGCCGCTGGGCAACCGCCAGCTGACCGCCAGTCACGGGAATTTCTTCACTGGGTTCAGATTTAGGTCTTCCCTTTCCCCAAACTAATTCCTTTCATTCTCCATTTGACATGCATACATTCACTAAGGGAAGGAAGACAACCATCATCACAAGGATCCACTTAGGCATTGTACCAACGATGAACCAAAAGTTACAATCCATGATTTAAAGACAATAGATGAAACCAAAAGCTAGAAATCACGTTTCAAGACAATAAAGAGGCTTACCAACTCTTTTCAAAAGCATCTAACATCATTGAATGCCAAGAAACAAGTTATTAATGAAGTAATGATTCAAACACATTTGTCATAAAATCATTGAAAGCTAAACTATCCATTCAATCCACTTGCCTCAATGTCTCAAAATCAAGAAATCCAAGCTCTAATCCTCTCTTCCAAGCCAAAAAACCAAGCTACACCAAAAACCCCAAACCAACCCTAAAATGGGTCAAACCAAGAGACAAGAAGAAGAAACTCACAATAATAAAGATAAGGCTTTCCCAAGACTAGGAGAACATGGATCTAAGATATTATGGAAAAAGCTTACTTGTAAGTTCTCCAAATGGACAAGGTGAGCTCAATGAGGGTCTTGAGTTGAGTAGATCCTTCCACAAATGGTATCAATGCATAGCTCTAGTAGTGAGGAAGAAGAGGGTGAAGCTCATTTCTTGATTGGTGCAAGGTTTTATAAGGATTTAGTGGTGAGGAAGCAAGGAGAAAAAGAGAAGAGATGGAAACCCTAGGTTCTCATATGCTTGTGCTGGAAAAGGGAAATGGAAGGGAAAGAGTTCTCTATATAAAGCATTTTGGAATGGGCTCCACCACTAAGGAAACTCTTTGGACCGAAATCACTAATCTCGAGACCTCGGACGAAATCGACGAAGAAGGGAAAAGTGATCATCGAAATGTCTAGTTTCTAAATAGTATATGTTTCGTGGGTTTTGAGGATGACGAGTTTTGGGTACAGATTTCATGTATAATGACTGTTTTGCCCTCAATGCAAGAAAATCGGGTTTCGGGGTTCCGAACGGGTACGGGATCAACACGAAAGTTGTAGGGATTAACAAGACGAGTAAAAAGGGATATAAATGCAATCACTGGAATACGAACAACCCCCCACACAAAAGTAAAACTATCCAAAAAGGGAACCCCCAAAAGGGTCCCACCAACACAAAGCACTAAAACTCTCCCCAAAATCATAAAAGAGCTATTCTAGTCCAAGCTTAGTCAAAATCACTAATCGAGCTTAGCACTAACACCCGACTTAATTAGTTCTAATCGAGTCACTCGGGTCGGGGTCTTACATCCTCCACCCCTTAGGGTATTTGGTCCTCCAAATGAAATACAAACTCACCTCGGGTGGAAGATGCAGATACTTCTTCTGCACTTGATCTCGTAATTCCCACGTTGCCTCTTCCGGCCCATGATTCTCCCAAAGTACTTTCACCCACTGAATAGTCCGTGACCTCAACTCTTGCTCCTTCGTGTCTAGGATTCGAATGGGCTTCTCAACATAAGTGGCATCTTCTCTGATCTCTAACGGTTCATGCCGGAGTACATGTGAAGGATCGGGGACGTACTTCTTTAACATCGACACATGGAAGACTTTGTGTACACCGGATAGCTCGGGTGGTAAGGCTAATCTGTAAGCCACATCACCAATCTTGCTCACAATGTCATACGGTCCGATTTATCTCCTGGATAACTTGCCCTTCTGCCCAAACCTCAATGTTCCTCTGGTAGGTGACACTTTCAAGAAAACTTTGTCCCCTTCTTTAAACTGTAGATCCCTTCGGTGAGCATCTGCATAACTTTTCTGTCTACTCCGGGCTACCTTCAAACATTCCTGTATCTGTCTCACTTTGTCAGTGGTCTCACTTACTATGGTCGGTCCATGAAAACTGCGGGTGCCAACTTCTGCCCAACACACAGGTGTCCTACACCTTCTGCCATACAAAGCCTCAAAAGGCGCCATCCCAATACTCGAGTGGTAGCTGTTGTTGTAAGCAAACTCACACAACGGTAGAGTCTCATCCCACTGAGTCTTGAAATCTAACACACAAGCTCGGAGCATATCCTCAAGAGTCTGAATCGTCCTCTCCGACTGGCCATCTGTCTGGGGGTGATAAGCTGTACTGAACTGTAGTCTCGTACCCATAGACTCATGTAGGGTCTTCCAAAATCTCGAGACGAATCTACTGTCTCTGTCGGATGTGATGGAAACTGGCTGTCCATGTCTACTGATGATCTCATTGACGAACAATTCTGCCAGGGGTAACATGTGCATCTTCTTCCCTGTCCTCATGGGGATAAAATGAGCTGACTTGGTGAGTCTGTCCACAATCACCCATATCGCATCATTGCCCTTGCTAGTCCTCGGTAGTCCTGAAATAAAATCCATGGTAATGTGCTCCCATTTCCACTCCGGGATCTCTAATGGCTGCAACAATCCTGGAGGCTTCTGATGTTCTGCCTTTATCAAATGACACGTCATGCAAAGAGAGACGAATGCTGCAATCTCCCTCTTCATATTGTTCCACCAAAATCTACCCTTCAAATTCTGATACATCTTTGTGCTGCCTGGGTGCATGGAGTACTTTGCACTGTGAGCTTCTGCCATGATGTCATTCCTCAAATCTTCTATGTTAGGCACACACAACCGATCACGGTAGTAAAGAACTCCGTCCACAATACGAAAATCAGGACGTTCTGCTATATGTTCTGCAATCTTGGCCAACTCTGGATCCTGTAACTGACTGTCCTTAATCTTCCGGATGAATGAAGGCTCTGACACTGACATATTGGCAATTATAGCACCCTTCCTCAGGGGCTGCATGTCTACCTTCAACTCTTCGAACTGATCAAAAATACAAGTACCACTCAAATTTGCCATACCCACTGACTTTCTACTCAAAGCATCGGCAACTACATTCGCTTTCCCCGGGTGATACTTGATCGGAAAATCATAATCCTTGATATACTCCATCCATCTCCTCTGCCTCATGTTCAACTCCTTCTGAGAGAATAGGTACTGCAGGCTGCGGTGATCCGAATGGACCTCAAACTTCTCTCCGTAGAGGTAATGTCTCCACATCTTCAATGCAAAGACGACCGCTGCCAACTCAAGGTCATGGGTCGCATAATTCTTCTCGTGATCTTTCAACTGCCGGGACCCATATGCTACAACTTTTCCTTCTTGCATCAACACACAACCAAGTCCAATGTTCGAAGCATCGGTAAAGATGGTAAATCCGCCGCTTCCGGATGGCAAGGTAAGGACTGGTGCGGTGGTTAATCTCTTCTTCAGCCCTTGGAAACTAGTCTCACACTGATCTGTCCACACATACGGTACATTCTTCCTCGTTAACTTTGTCAACGGTGCTGCAATCGACGAAAACCCTTGGACAAACCTCCTGTAATACCCTGCCAAACCCAGAAAACTCCTAATTTCTGACACATTCTTCGGTCTTTCCCACTCCACTACTGCCTCAATCTTAGATGGGTCTACTGACAAACCTTCCTTGGAGATTATGTGTCCCAAAAATGCGACTTGCTCTAGCCAAAATTCACACTTGTTGAGCTTCGCAAACAACTGGTTCTCTCTGAAAAGCTGCAATGCAATCCTCAAATGCTCTTCATGCTCTTCTCTGGTCTTGGAGTACACCAATATATCATCTATGAACACCACTACAAACTGATCTAGATACTGTGCAAAGATCTTGTTCATCAAAGCCATGAACACTGCCGGTGCATTTGTCAACCCAAATGGCATCACTAGGAACTCATAGTGGCCATATCTTGTCCGGAAAGCTGTTTTCAACACATCTGATTCTCTAACTCTCAGCTGATGATAACCGGATCTCAAATCGATCTTCGAAAAGTACGAAGCACCTTGTAACTGATCAAACAGTTCATCTATCCTTGGCAATGGATATTTGTTCTTGATGGTCACTTGGTTCAATCTCCGGTAGTCAATACACATTCTCATCGAACCATCCTTCTTCTTCACAAACAAAACTGGAGCTCCCCACGGTGAGATACTAGGTCTCACAAAACCTTTATCCAACAACTCTTGTAACTGTATCTTCAACTCTCCCAATTCCGCCGGAGCCATTCTGTATGGTGCAATAGATATCGGAGCGGTCCCTGGTAACAACTCAATGGTGAAATCAATTTCTCTCATGGGTGGTAATCTTGGAATCTCCTCCGGAAATACATCCGGGAACTCCCAAACAATAGGGATTTCCTCCACCCCTTGGGACCGTTTATCCTCCATGATAAACGCCAAATAGGTTTCACATCCACTTCTCAATAGTCTATCAGCCTTCAACGCTGAGACAAACCCTGCACGAGGATTCCTCCTCTCTCCCTGGAATAACACCCCTGCTGGTGTCTCATCCAACTTAAAGGTAAGGGTTTTATGGAAACAATCCATTGTGGCATGGTACCCTGCCAGCCAATCCATCCCTAGGATGACATCAAAATCCTTCATCTCCAACAGAATAAGATCTGCGGGTAACATGACTTCTCCTATTCGGACTGTACAACTAGGGTGATAACTAGTACACACAACTTATTTTCCTAATGGTGTTGCCACAGTCAATATGTACTCAAGATCTGTGCCATGCACATCAATCAATCTAGAAAATGCATGGGATATGAATGAATGCGTGGAGCCAGGGTCAAATAATATCTTAGCTTCTATCCCACTAACAAGAAGTGTACCTTCCACAACATTGCCTGCTGCTTCTGCATCAGCTCTGTTGATTGCATAAACTTGTCCTCGCTGCTGTGGCCTGATAGGTGCCTGCTGTGGCCTGCCTTGAGGGGCATTTCTATTCTGTTGAGGTGGACACTGAATATGCTGCTGTCCTTGTTGACGGGCCTGCTGCTGCTGCTGGGGCCTATACTGCTGCGGTGGTGCCTGTTGCTGTAGTGGCCTTGCCTGATTCTGCACTACCAGTGCATTCTGTGGTGGTGCTGGACGCGGTGCTCCTTGAGGCTGCTGATTCTGCCTATTCGGTCTTGGGCAATTTCTCATCTGATGATCCATGGAGCCACATCTAAAGCACGCTCCCGTAATGGTACGACATTGGGCACTCTCATGGTTCTTGCCACAGTGGATACAAACGTGCTGCACATTGTCTTGCCTCTGCCTCTTGTTCTGCTGATTCCTTTGCTGGTGATTCTGCTGCTGGGGATGCCCTTGTCCTTTGCCTTGAGATCTAAGGACCTTGTGGTGGAAGTTCGCGAATTTGTAGGCCCTCTTGATCGCCTCTTCAAAAGTGACCGGTGGTATCACTCCCGTAGCATCTCTCTCGATGATGGGGTGAAGTCCTTCAAGGAACTTGGTTATCTTCTTCTCCACCGTGTCCACTAATTCGGGTGCATATCTTGACAACCTCTCAAACTTAGTGAGGTATTCTTGAACGGTCGTATTGCCTTGGACAAGCTGTTGAAACTCTACTGCCTTCTGCCTCCTGATGTGCGTGGGTACATACTTGTCACGAAACTGTATCTTGAAATTCTGCCATGCAACTGCGTCAGCCATCGTCCTATACTCTTCCTTTACAGTTTTCCACCAGATATCTGCCAACCCGGTGAATAGGGACGTTGCCAGCTTTACCCTCTCACCCCCTGTGCATCTAAAGACTTCGAAGATGTTCTCCGTATGATCTAACCAATCATCCGCGGTTAAGGGATCTTCTGAGCCAACAAAATCCTTGGGGGCCCTCTTTCTGAATCGCTCAAACAAAGCAATGGGGTCATGCTCTCTCTGATTGATGACAATTGCAGGTTGAGGTTGGACTGGCTCTGGCCTTCTCTGTAATACTTCCAACAACTGCCTCTGCATCTCTGCCAACTCTCTGGCATGATCCTCATCCTTCTTTAGCATTTGTTCTTGAAGTCTAGCCTGATTCTCATTAGCTTGACGCTGTTGATCGAGCATAGCTTGCATCATCTGTTGGAACTGATTTGGCATAGCATTTCCCACTCCATCTTCCCCAACTGGCCCTGTATTCTCAACTGGTCCTGTATACTCACTGTTACTCGCTGTGGGGTTGCCATTTACCGGGCGTTTACGAGGTGGCATGATGTTGCAAAACAAGTTGTTAGCACATAATAATCAAGAATAGGGTCACACATTGCTCACGCGATTCTAACTAACGGAAAATCTAACGAATCCTCGCCACGTCCTTAGGATTTCTAGTTTCTTTTAATTGCCTGAAACAGGGTCTCGCTCTGATACCAGTCCTGTCGCGACCCCGGACCGGGCTCGGGGACCAGATCCGGGATCGGGACTAATTTAGTGATGAAGCCAATGATATATCATATGGAGTGATGACAATAATTAAAGGTATGTTTATGATCAGACGTACACGGGCTAACCAAAGAACACACACTACCCGTGCACGTGATTTCCCACAGGTGTCCGCGGTGAGGATATCCCAACACACATAACCATTTAGTATAATTGCGGAAGCGTATGGTAAATCATACATGTATTTCATTTCCCAAAATATCAAGGCTGATTACATTTGAATATGAGTATCAGAATGAGCAATGTCCTAAAGTATAACCCAAAGGTACATATTCAAGTTTAATCAGAAGATCAGTTAATTACAATTCCCAAAAATAGAGGCCAATAAAGACCAATATAAACAAAACAATAGCCACCAAAAACTATCCAAACAATCCCCCAAAATGTTTCGCAACTCGACAGCCCGATGTTTACATAACATCGTCAGCACGCCACTCAACTAGCGGCTGCGGTTCTCCGACCGCCTCCTCTGGCTCCTCCTCGGGGAAACCAACAACGGGACCTGAGTACCAAAGCAAAGGGTCAGACACGACGGTCTGGCAGGTAGATGAAAAGATATGAACATTTAATAATAAAACATTTACCTTGGAAAACATGTAAACCTGTTCAAATAATGACTTTCAAAAGTAAATGAACCATTTCATTGAAAACACACATGCAGTAATAAAACATGTAAGGTAACCAAGGAAATCGGGAAACAATCAAGATGGCATCCACAAGAAGCTACATCCTCTATCACCGAAGTGACGTGAGTATCGGGTGTTGACCTCGGTCACTAAAGTGAGGAGGTGCAACCAATTTACATATACATATACAATAGTACGGGACGGGACCGCGGTGGCAAACCGGGCATCGGGAATCACGGTAGCGAACCGGATATCGGGAACCACGGGAGCGAGCCGGGTGTCGGGACGGGACCACGGTTAATAAACCGGGTATCGGTATCCATGCTGCAGCTGGCGGGACGGGAAGGGATCTCCAAGTCGGTAGATCAGACCGACGAGGTTATCCAAGCTTAGTGGTGCCGACTCATAGGTCAAATCACATAAATCGAGACAGGTATAAAACAAATCCAGTGCAAAGCTATAGGCGGGCAAGACGGGGTGCTCAAGGCACAATCATCATTTCAATATCGGGTCACATCAGGTCGGGCATGCATTTCAGGACTATAAAAGAGTGCAAGTACAAATACAATGCTTTCGAAATCAATAATTAATAACTCATAAATTTCTGGAATAAACAATTGCCATAGACTTTCAAAATATCGGGGTTTAAAACTAATCCAAGGTGAATAGGGATCCCGTATGTCAGTATAATAAAGGAAACTTGGTACTCTTTGAATTTGGGAGACATTCCGGGTTCCTTATACACTATATTAGCCTCAATGC
>JAPQWN010000010.1:5213277-5405777 GCA_028538565.1 Umbellularia californica | reverse complement strand
AGGGTCAAATCAAGGGCGGCAAGCTCTTTCAAAGTTTGATTTCCAGCCATGACTTCGTCCTCTTCTAACTCAGAATTACTAGTAAATAGGGAATCAAGTGCTAGTTCGTTCTCTTCAGAATTTCTCTGAGCTTCCCTCCTTAACCTGAGCAAAGTTCTCTCTATTTCTGGATTGTACTGCAAATCACCTTGATTAGAAGATCGAGTTACAGTTATAAGCAATCAAGGAAACTCTAATAAACCATAAAAAAATCAGAGAAAAAAAAAGAATCTAGAGTAATAAAAATAAAAATTCTACACTAAAAAAAATGCTAACCTAAAACACTTAGAAAATCACAAGAAGCACAAAAATCAACAAGAATCACTCCCCGGCAATGGCGCCAAAATCTTGGCGTGCTGTCGCTGGTACCCAAAATTTTTAAAACCTTTACTCTTAAAAATATATGTAGTAGTGCGAGTAACGATCATTCCCACGGAGAGTGTCTAGCCTAATTTTATGCTATGTGATCAATGATGGGGGGTTTTTTTTTTATTATAACGAAAGCAATGTTAAGAAAAATAAATAAGATGCAATTCAAATTAAAGTAACGAAATTAATCTAAGAGCAAGCATTGGTCTAAGTTAACATCCACCTTCGGAATTTTATAACTGATCATTGATGCAAGTGAATATCAATTCACACTTTGAATATTCATCGTTGGAACCATTTTCCTATCTCTCCTAGGTTAAGTTAATTAGAAAACAAGTGATCCAATTAACCCTAATTACTAAACAACCCAAGACAGTCACTAAAGATTTAATCTAGTAACAACATTAAGAATTAGAAAGATCAATGAATCTAAACAACACAAGCACAAGCGGTTATATTTAATTTAGTTTAGTGTTCTTCCTAATATCTAATAATTTCTAGCAGCAAATCATTAAATATTAGTTGCTTCACAAGTTAGAGGGATCAAACAATTACGGGTTTGATATCTAACTCAGCGGTAAATTGCAACGATTAATAAACTAGTAGGCCTCCTAGCAATTAAATGAGACAATCATGAAAATAAGCACAAAAGAACAACCCATACTCAAAGCATAAATTGAACAATAAAAATAAATTAGATCTCATAGTTTTATTGATTCTGAGGCTTCTGTCTCCTTTGATCAATTACAAAAATTCAGCCACATAGGGCCATAATAAAAACTTGCAAAAGAAATAGAAGAAGTAGAGAAGTGAGAGAAAACGTGGAGTGGAGAGATGAGATGGTGGGATCTGTAGATGGGTAGAGTTCGGAGAGAAAAGAGGTAATGATGCGTTGGTTTAGTGAGAAAAATTAGGGATGAGAGAGAGAGAGATCAGGTAGGAGAGGGTGAAACGTGGGCTGTTAAGGAGGGAAAGAGAGCTGATGGGTCCGGAGAGAATGAGAGACGTGACAAAGAAGGGTGTGCATATGGGATATAAATGGAATTTTGGGTTTGGAATTAAAGTTATTGAAAATCCTTTATTTCGCCTATATCTTTCCATCCTGGCTCCGGTTGGACTCAGCTCAAGAATTAAAGTTGCACCATTTTTCGTTCCGGACAATATGAGCCCAATATTGGATATGTTCCGAGAAACTCATAATGACCTTCTGCTTGATTTTTCGTCCATTTAGCATCAAATAGGAGCACCTTTCTTGCAACTTAGATCTGGAAACTTCTTGATGCAGCTAGTATCTCTTAAAGCATGAAAGTTGTAGAGCTCTTTCTTGGTCTTCCATAGCATCTTGAATCATTTTAATTAGAGCTCAGATGAGAGATTAATTATGCCCAGATTACGAAGCGATGTCCAAACTGTCCAAAATCGCCCACTTAGCTTCGTTTTGTACTTAGCACCTCTATTTGCATCCTAAATTAAAATATAAGAATAATGAATACACTTAAGCATCAAATAAGTATAAAGGATTAAACATTAAGGGGGAAAAATATAACATTTTGCATTCTCATCAATTATGTGTATGGAAGGTCTCTTCTGCGAAAACGTGCAAGCATTAAGAAGATGCGGACAATTAGAGATGAGAAAAAGGGGGTTCCGAAGGTGGGTAAATATAAAGAAGAGTGACAATTGCATCACTAAATTTCATATTAAGAGACTCTATCATCACTCTCAAAAAATAAAAAAAATAAAAAAAGAAAAGTGGCGGGAGGAATTCTTCTGTGGTGAAAGTATTCTGAGGCACTAACAAGTGCAACGGACAAATACTAAGTATTTTCCAGTAAAATCCTCTTTTTTTTATTGTTACTTATTTGGTGAAGAACATTAGTAATTTTAAGTGAAAAAAGGCCATTAGATACAAGAAAAATAAATAATAAATGAATATAAATATATTAGAAAATATTTTTTATAATTATGATCAATGGATATGATTTCTTTTCTGTTGTTTTATTTACTATTACTTATTTGGTGATGAGGATTAGACATTTCAAGCAAAACAAATGCAATTGATTGTTAACAAATTGAAGGGGCTCTTATTTTGAAGTTAGTCACTTATCTAATTTAAACTTACAGGGATTGATTTCTATTACTAAAAAATTGTCAATTTTAAACTTTTATATAACTTTTTTATATTATGAATTATACTGCCCGTGCTAACAAAAATTCGAAATAAAAAGATAAAATAAAAAAAATATAAATCCATGAAAACCTATCACCATGGAAACTAAAAGAACCTATCAAAAGCGAAAATAATATAAATAAAACAGAACAATGGTAAAAAGTTAAAAAAAAAAAAAAAAACATTAATTCACCAGAAACTACAAAAAAAGGGAAAAAATGAACAAAGGGAAGAGATATCCAATACAATACTTGGAATGGATTCGGTTAAGCTTTGATGGATATAGAGTTAGATTAGGTTAGGCAGACATGACTATTTAATAAGAAGAGAAGCCAATCCGTCAATTTTAGGCAAAACTTGACCCTAAAAATATACACGAAATAATAAAATTTAATGAACAATAAAAAATTAAACTTATGTTTTTTTAAAGCTATTTATGACATACATTAAAAAAGAAAAAATTAAAATCAACCATTCATCTATATAAAATAAATTACAGGGACATAGAATCAAAACAACCAACTCAGATGATCAATGCGATAAGAAGAATAAAATTTTTTTTTAAAAAAATTGAAAACAATTATTAGCTGCGAATAATAAATATCCTAATCACACAAAATGATTACACTGAACAATATATAAAAAAAAAAGTAACCTACGCGATAAAATATAGCCTGAAAAACAAACACATAATAAGAAAAATCCTAACTACAGAAATTCATTACATTGAACATAAAAAAAATATAATATAACATAAACTAAATTGTACCTAAATGGAGCTTGAAGTTATTAAGATCCTAATCACACAGAATCATTACATTGAGCAATTAAAAAAACATAACATATGGGGCAATGTCTATCCCGGAAAATAAGCACAGAACAATAAAAATCCTAATCACACAAAATCATTCACTTGTCAATAAAAACATAAACTAAATTGAACCCTAAAAAAAAAAAAAAAAAAAAAAACATAAACTAAATTGTACACGGATGGAACTTGAAGTGTAATACCCCAGGCCCAGTATTAGGGCTAGATTATTTTCTGATATTTAATGATTAATCTTCTTAATTTTTGTTAGAATTATTGGGACCCATAGTTTGATGGAGGAATTCGAGTGGGACTTGTGTTGGTTATACCACAAACTCCTGGTAATGTTAGGAATAGGATTAGCATGTGAGAAGGAAATAATAAAAATAGAAAGAGGACTTTGGGAAGAATTCTAACTTCTAGCTTTTATACATTGATCGACCCCAAGCCTCTCTCAAGCCACTCTCTCTCTTTTCCACTTTCTTTTCCATCAACCCAGAGCCTAATTTAGTATTAGCCTTGAAGAAATTAGGAGGAAGAACTAGTTCTAGTCAGCCATAACAGGTAAGTAGAAAATTTTGACCTAATTGTGTATGGTTCTAAATTTATGGTTTTTGCTCTTGAATTTCTTTGAATCTTCTATTTTATGGTGAGCAGAGATTCTGATCTAATTGTATGGTTCTAAATTTCTGGTTTTGCTCTTGTTTGTATTTTTAATTCCTCTATTTTATGGTAGAATTCTAATATGCTTGTGTGTGGTTCCTAGTCACTTAATTTCTGCCTTTGGATTCTTTATTATTCAGCTTTATGGATGTAGATGATGATGTTGATTGATTTCTAAGCATTCGAATAACTACTACAGTATTCCTATGTTATTATCGACTTGTGTATATCACATATGGGGCTAGAAATCTTCACTCACACCTTCAAATCCTTGCAAATCTTTGTAGTAATGTAGATATGAACTTTAGGCACCATTCCCATCATGATTTATACATAAATCAACAAGAAAATTGAATCAGAATTGGATTTTTCCAATCCCAGATCGTCAAAGTGCTGTTTGGTCGATATTGGTTATGAGACCACACGGCACTTGATGGGAAACTAGATCCAGCCATCTGATAGGGCACCCCTAGACAACCCTAGAAGTCTAGGGCTTATGCAGATTGAGTCCCATTAGGCCCACTATCCAACTGACCCAGAAACCCTGAAAGTGACTGCCATTCTGCCAAATTCCTGTTGAGTTTCAGAAGCTTGGAAACTTACATTATAGCCCCTGTTATTGTTCCTTATTGTAACTTGAAACTGTTTTGAGATATTTCTCTCTAATGATGGACTTCTGAAATTACTATTAAAGGCTTGGTATTTATTGTTTTTCATAGTTGGGTCTGTTTTGATTAATTTGAGACCATTCCTTGGATTTCAGATTTTATGAAATTACAAATAAGGGCTGATCAATTATGGTTATTATATTTATTGTTGGAGTTTTCTTCTTTATTTCATAACTTGAGTAATTATGGTTTGAAACATATTGATGATTATGGTACCTGTTGTTTACCATTGTTATTTGGGGATCTCACTTGGTAGATTGTGTGGTTTGTATATGTATATTTTGTGATTAATTTGGTAATTGAATAATTCCCTCAAAACTGTAAAGGGTGAGTTATGTAATTGACCTATCTCATCTCGTACACCAATTTTGATTCGGACTGGGGTATATTAAATCCACATAATTTGAGAAGGGGTTGGTTATGGAATTTGCCCATTACTAATGTTGAGGACATGTTAAATTTCATAATTTTTTATGAGACATATACTTGTTATTTGATTGGAAAACTGAGATACGATGACTTTGTTTGTTTGGAGGAACCTTTTGGACACCCCTAGACCACGAGCATGTATGGCCGATTTTGTGAGGATTGTGGATATTGGACCTTTTTGGGGAAAGGTCGATTTTGTGGTACTAGTTTGTTAGTTTTGGACCTTAGTTGTCGGATTTATTTTGGACCTTAGTGGTAGATGGTTTTGGACCTTGGTGGTCGGTTTTATTTGGGCTAGTGCTATCAGGTGGCTAGGAGGTTGTCGTTTGTTGGACCCGATTTCAACCTTGGCTTGAATGAGACTTTGGATGTTATTTTAATTTGTTGTGTAATCTTATATATGTATATGTTTAAATTCACAAATATGTTAGAATATCTATTCACTCAGTTGTGTTGATATTTTGTGGATTTGCCCCAATCCAGGTAACCAAAACTTAGCAACTCAGGAAAACCATGATGACCGGGAGATGGACTTTGGAATGCATACTTAAGCATCGAAGCCACATAGATGAAGAAGATCTAGATTTAAAAGATTGTTCAGATTATTTCATTTTATAGACATTGTAATTATTTTTATTGGACAATGTTACGTTTGTTATTTAGATTTGGATTTGTAATACAAGTTGGCTTAAGTTGGTAAATGCTTGAATCTTTATGTGATCTTTATTTAACCTATGTGTGTGATGCTTACGAGTCTCGGCAAGGAATTTGAAGTGCCCCGGATTCCGAGTCGTGACATGAAGCTATTGAGAAAAAAGTTGTATTGTTGAGAATAAAAATTTACACTTAAAAAAGGGGAAAAAAACTTGGAATAGATTAGGTTCATCAAATGAGATTTTTTTTCTAATGGCATAAATCTGTACTACTAATATTTAAGTAGGTGAAGACTCTTTCCAACGTTGGTTTTACTTTGGCAATTAAGTAGTTGAAAACTTAGATAACTTGTGAGTTTGATTTTGAGTGGGGAATCATAGGACTTGAGAGTTTGGGTTTGAGTTGGATAGACTTGAGAGTTTGGGGTTGAGTTCGATACGAGAGTTTGGCTTTGAGTTGGATAGACTTTAGAGTTTGGATTTGAGTTGGATACGTTAGTTGAATTGATAGAGCTTATCTCTTCTCTCAAAAAAATTGAAATTGAAATTGATTTGAGATCCAATTTCTCAAATTGATATGAGATTACAGTCTAATTTTGCAATCTATTAGCAAATTGGACTCCAATTTCAAGATCGATGCCTACATCTATAATATATAATAACTAGTGAATGTGTCTCTTTTATTATTATTTGATGGAGGTAGGAATTGATTTTGAAATTGAGCTTCAATTTTGTAATCAATTGCAAAATTGGGCTCCAATTTCTCAATTGATCAAGAAATTGGTTCTCAAATCAATCTCGATTTCAATTTATATATATGAAAGCGACTATTCCAATTGAGAAATTAGGTTCAATTGATTTTGACTCCGCATTCCATCTTGACCCTCTTATAAAACATTCAAACTATTACTCTCTTTCACTCATTGATGTCCCCAATTCATCCTAATGCCACTTTCTCCCCCATCTCATTAACTCCACTACTGTTTCTAGAATCGACGTAAAGAAGGAATTAATTTTAATTTTAACTCTTCTATCTTCTTGTTGTTACTTCCAATTGCCAATTTGAAATCGATTTGGACTGTTTTCCAAGAGCCATTGATTAAGAATTGATTTTCACCTTCTCTCATCACTCCTCAAGCCGTTTCATTTTTCCAATGTTTGTGCATAACTGCATTTGAAACCAATTCACCATCTCTCGTTGTCTCCTCTTCATTTACTCTTGCATCTCTCTAACATGCAACTCCTCCACTTCCTCTTCGTCTATCTCCTCTCTAGTTTTTGCAAAACCCTGAACCCTAATCCAACATAGAGACAAGGAGAAGAAAGGGAGAAATTGAAGATGGCTCTGCCACATAAATTCCTTAGTGACCCATGTGCTTCTCTATCCATCATTCTCTCTTTGCCAAAGAAGTGAAATGCTCTTTTGGAATTATTTCATTGGATTGGTTGTGCTTTTTTTTTTATGCTAATTTCGAATTTCCTTTTTTTTTTTGAATGGCTAAGTTCCACTTCCTTGATTGGTTGATAAGACTGATTTTTTTGCCGTAGTTTTATAGGGCTTTAATTGAATTTGTGTGTATTTGTTTATTCTCTTCTTAATATAATGATGCAATAAGACCTACAAGATATTTAATTTGATGTTTTTTACGCATACATATATAAAATTTTCATGTTTTCTGAAAAAGTTTTAGAGAAAATATTGCATTTGAACAATATATGAAGATCGTTGATTTTTTCCATTTTCCAATACTAATTGCTTTGGTTCTTCTTACACATGATCCATATCTTTCATGGCATCAACATTTTGAGCATTTGGCTTCTTTTTTTTTTTTTTTATAACAAATCTTGGCAGTTCTGGTTAAGAGTCACTTGGAGAATATTCCCTTGATTGCATGGTGATTGTGCGTGCCTAAAAATTACGGACTTGATTTAGATGATAAAGGAGGGTAGTGGGATGCTATCTAGCTGAGCAGGAACGTCGCCGATGGCCAGAGTCCTGAAAGGGAGAAGAAAACGGGGGTCAGGGCCCGAGGCTGCTGTCAGCCAGAGGCACTCCAACGCCTGAGTTAGTGCAGTCACTGAACTAGGGTGAAGTGAGGAAGAAGGTGTGAGCAAAGTAGCAAAGTGTTTGCTGTGTATTGCGTACCTGTTTATGGCTTACCATGCAAGTATATATAGAGGAGGATGGAAGGTTCCATAGTGAAGGTAGGTGAGGATGCTTGTCCCATCAGCCCATACCTTGGATCCTTAGTGGGGGTAGGTGAGGATACTTGTCCCATCGGATCTCTCCTCAAAATCTCTCACATAAATACGGACATGATAGGGGCGCCCCCTTATCAGTGTTTGGCGGTCACCATATCTGTCAGGGCATTTTGCAAGGTGGTTGTCCCATCTCATAATGGGGATTAGACGCTCAATGTTCACCTCGGCCAAGAGGCTGAACTGGAGAAGGCATCGAGGTCAGTTATGCCTAAGGTCGGACAAGGATGTCAACGCACGAGGATGAGTTCGGAAGGACGTGGTCGGTACTTCTACCGAGACCAATCCTACGTTGGTAGCGGCTGAGGCGCTGCCACGCCAGGGAGATGGGAGCCGGGGCCCCTCTTGACCGGTACCATTACCGAAGTCAGACATAACCTCGGTTTCGGTAAAATACTCCACACAATTGCCCCCCAGCTCCTGACCTCGGGGGTGTTGTAACCCTTTGGGGTCGGGAGCTAGGTAGAAATGGAGTTTCTGAAACCGAACCCGTAGCTTTTAAGAGGCGTGGGGTGTCGTTTTGCTTTCCGAGGCACATTGATGGCGTGCAGCTGTCTGGAGGCGGTTTAATAGCCCGCCCATATCATTATGAAGGTGACGCGGTGTTGCCACGCGTCACACCCCTGATGGCTATGAAGTCATATCGAGGAGACGAGTGGCGTACCCGAGGTGGTGTCTGCACGCGTGTCGTACGGGATATGAAGAGATTTTCACCTTTGTATAAAAGATCTCGTCCTTGAAGGAGGACTACTTTTGCTAAACCTGCTACTGCGCCAGACTCTGCCTGAGACCTCCCTGAGGGACTCCGTCGTCTGAGAAGTCCATCCGTTGATCTGAAACCCGAGTTTCCATCGTCTCTCTGTCTGTTCCAACCTCGAGTCCCAGTGAATTCCTTCTGCTCTTCTATCTTTTTTCCTTTTCCGGGGTTTCTTTCTCTGGGTAGCACCTGTTGCTCTCTTCTTCGTCGCCGTCCATTCTTCTGTCCATGCTCGGGAAGATGGGGGGTGTACAGACACTGGATAGATACGGAACTTGCCCTAGCAGAGCTTAGAAACAAATACCAGATACCGGAGAACGTCAGAATTAGGGCGGACGGGCCCGATGACCAAATCCGACCTCGGATTTTTGTAGACGGGTGGATGCCATTCCCACTAGTTGCCATTATAGAAGGTGGGCTGAGGTTCCCGGTCCACCCCCTCCTAAGGGCCTGCCTTAGGAGGTGGAACCTCACCACCTGCCAGCTCATGCCCAATGGTTATAAGATAATCATGGGAATAGCCGAGCTGAATAAGATTATGGGGACCGACCTTGGCGTGGAGGACATTGAGGACGTGTACGATCTCTGTCGATCCCCGAAGGACAACGCGTACTACCTCCGAGTTCGGCCGAGGGAAACCCCTTTAATCAACGAGCTCGAGGACAATAGTAAGTACGCCGGGGATGACCGTCTTTACATCACCGGGAACTGGGAGTTCGGCCCCGGCGAGCCTAGGTTGGACTAAATCCCTCGTCGTCTCGGGGAGCCACCGAGTAATTACCCTCCTCGATTTCTCTTTTCTAATGCGTTTCTGTCCTGCCGAACTGATACACTAATTGCCTGTTGTGCAGGTCACAAGGAGAGAAAACCGCAGAGAAAGAGCTCTAGGTGGCAACGAAACGTCACCTGGCTAAAGAGAATTCATAGCTACAAGGGCCATCGGACCCGAGCGGCTTCCTCCCTTCTCGGGTACGAACCCGTATACCGATCTTTCACCAGAAGACGGTACGAAAATCTAAGGGGGAGCAAGTTCTAACTTTGGCCGAGGCCGAGGAGCAAGGGGCTCCAGCCGCGGGGCTTCCTCAAGTGCCCCCCAAGATCAAACCTCTTCAAGCCTCAGCCGAAGCCGGACCCTCCCAGGCTGGGACCGCCGTCGAGACCGAATCCGGAGAAGAAACCCTATCAGAGGGCGAACTTGAGGAGGCTCGACGAGAGGACCTCGTGAATCTTCAGTCTTCTAGCTCAGACGAAGAGGCCGAGATGGGCCGGCGCCGTCTGACAATCGTAAGCCTCGACGCTGTTGTCTTCGGAGGCTCGCCTACCCCCCCCTCGGGAGCTGCCCTCCCCTTGAACCCGGTAAACACAGTCGTCTCTACCCCCACTCGGTCTTCTCCTCAGCCTTCCTTAGCAACTGAGCACTCCACCAAGTCCAACCGGGACGAGGTTCTGTTGGGAAAAAGGCCTAGGATCACAGATCCGGCCGAGGGCGAACCCAATCCGTCCTCTCGGCGCTCCCCATCGCTCGTCCCTCCGCCCTGGAATCCTGACTTCCTGCTGGAGGATGGCCAACCGTCGTTGGCAGACGGTCGGCTGAGTGACGGTACTTCAGTCGTCAGTGCCCTCGTGCATGCCTGCGCTCTGCCTGGAGACATGGCAGAACACTGGAAGCTGAGCGAGGTGGACCTGGATGTGGCTCAGATGGGCGACGCCCTTAGGGTAATTCTCTCTTCTCAGCTTGTGATCTTACTTTGACTTCCGTAGTTCTGATATTGACTCTAATACTTGCTTGCACAGATCCTGCAAAGGAGCCTGGTGTTGGAAGAGAAGGCCCACCAGAACACTGCCCGGGCCGAGAGGTCGGAGAAGAGGAAAACTTACCTTGAGGTAGAGCTCGGTGAGATAAAAAAGATGGCGGCCGAGTAGGAGATGTTTGCCATGGGCCTTAAGATCGAGCTTGAAAAGGCGAGAGCAGAACTGGAAAATCAAGTTAAGACGACGGCTGAGCTCGAGAAGAGGTGGGAGGAGGTGGAGGTTGAACTCTGCGCTAAGGCTGACAAACTCCGGACTGAAGTCGACCGGGCTTTTGATGAAGGGGTGGTGGAAACCACCGATTTGTATGTTGCCCAGGTCCGTGAGGTCAGCCAGAAAGCCTGGAGGCTGGGGTGGACAAGCTCGGTGAGGGCGGTAGGGGCCCCCGAGGACAACCCTATATACGTAGAGATCCCCCAGTTTCCTCCTCCTCAGCCCGTGCCGAACCAAGCTCCTGAGGCCCTTGCTGGGGGAGCCGAAGCCAATGTCGCCGAGGTCAATGCTGACGCTGAGGAGAATGCTGCTGCTGGGGATTCCGAGGCTGCAGCTTGAAATTGATTTGATGTATTTTTCTTTTTCATTAGTGAAATGATTGTAATCATTTATCGGTAAATGAAATTGACTTTTGTTTTCAACTCAAGTAAATGTGTGATTGTTTCTTTTCTCCTTTCCCTGTTCTTGTGTGGCTTTGTAACCAAGAAAAAGTGCTAGGAGATAAGACGAAGTTTTGAGCTCGGTTCTGTAGCTGAATTTAGGATATCAAGTTCGTAACCGAAACGGGTCTAGTTAGGTTTTGTAAGCATAACAGAGAATCGAACTCGGTAGAACAAGATGTGCTCGGTCCTGTGACCATTGCGGAATTCGGGTTTCTAATCAGAACTTGATTGGTCCAATGACCGGGTCAAACTGACTCTGATAACCGAACTGAGTGACGAGTAATGACGGCGTCATAAGCTGGTTCTGTAACCGAGCTTGAAGTGGCTAGTCCTGTGACTGTGCCGAAGTACAAGCTGGTCCTATGACCGAGCCGTGTACATGTGCCGAGTTCTATAACTTGGCTTCATTTGAGAGTAAGAGAGATTCGAAAGTAACATAGTTCTATAAAAATAATCAATTTTAATTGACTTCCAAAATCTAAATACAATTCTCAAAAGTAATATTTCTTGAGGTGCGTGACATTCCATGGACATGGTAGCTCTCTACCCTCCATGTCCTCAAGCTTGTATGCAGACTGCCCACCTACCAAAATCACATTGAATGGCCCGTGCCAGTTCGGTGGAAGTTTTCCTTCGCTGGGACTTCTGTCTGCTGGAAGTGTCTTTTTCAAGACCAGTTCTCCAAGTGAGAACTTTCTTTCCTTGACCTTTTGATTGTATCCTTTGGCTAGCTGTCGTTGGTAGGAGGCGAGGCGGATGGCTGTCGCATCCCTTCGCTCCTCAGCCAGGTCGAGCTCTGTGGCGAGTTTACATCGTTTTGGCCTAGGTCAAATAGTTCCGACCTGAGGATCGGGAGACCGCCCTCAAGTGGAATTACAGCTTCCATTCCGTAGGCCAGGGAGAAGGGTGTAGCCGAGGTGGAGCGCCTGGGGGTAGTTCGGTACGCCCAAAGGACACTCGGGAGCTCCTCTACCCATCTTCCTTTAGTTCGGTCCAGTCTCTTCTTGAGTCCGTCGAGCACGACCTTGTTAGAGATTTCAGCCTGTCCGTTGCTCTAGGGGTATGCTGGAGTGGAATAGTAGTTCCTGATCCCAAGCTCTTGACAGAAGTTCTTGAAGAAGTTGGAGTCGAACTGAGTCCCGTTGTCCGAGACCAAGGCTCGAGGCACTCCAAATCTTGTCACGATGTTCCTCCATACGAAATTTCTAGTGTCCTTCTCGGTGATGGAGGACAACGCTTCAGCTTCTATCCACTTGGTGAAGTAGTCAGTGGCTACTATTAACCACCTCTTATTCCCCGGAGCTCGGTGGAGAGGTCCCACCAGGTCTAGTCCCCATTGGACAAAAGGCCAGGGACTGGAAAGAGGACTCAGGTCATGCGTTGGCTGATGGAGAGAGTGAGAAAACTTCTGGCACTTTTCACATTTCCTGGCATAGACCTATGCGTCCTTCTGCATGTAGGGCCACCAGTAGCCCTAACTGATAGCTCGGTAAGCGAGTGACCGACCTCCAATGTGACTGCCGCAGATCCCTTCATGGATTTCGTAAAGGAAGTCTTCGAGTTTGCTCGGGTGAACACACTGGTGATGGACCCGAAAGAAATCTTCCGTCCTCTCCTTCCGCACCCCGGGGGCTAACCTGGGTCTCGGCGGAGGAGGGAAAATCTCGGGCATCAACATTTTTGTACGGGTATGCCAGATTTACTTTCTACTTGGAATTTGGAATGGTGATAATCCGGAGATTCACCTTCGCAAGTGGAAAGGAAATCAATCCTTTTTTCTAACTTTTCAAATTGCATAAATATTAAGAAAAGAGACAAGTTTTTTAGAATGCCGTAAGAGGCGTTTTTGTTTGTTTGCCGTGAAAGGCGATTTTGCCGTGAAAGGCGTTTTTACAAAACTCATCAAATATGAAAGACAAGAATTGTGATTTCTTTTTGTCTCTTTAAGAAATACAAACTACAATAGAAAAGGAAGAAAATGGATCTAACTTCTCAGGAGATTGTGGGGACACGTTGAGATCGACGGTCGCAAGTCATGTATGGGCTTCGCCATCGTCCTTCAAATGAGAACATGTGATGCTTTGATTCTTTGGCTTGGCTCCTAACCTCAGTTTTTTAAAGGACAAGGACCAAGAGAAGGTCCTATATCCAATGAAAAACCAAGTAAACGGGCTGAAAAGCCGCGTTTAGGCCATGTTGGAGAAGGAGGTGACCTTGGGGGGGTGGCCCCCCAAGGGACGTTGATCACCTTGTGGTGCTTTCGGGAGCAAAGTAGCAGAACTTCGTCTCTCTCTTGGATTTTCTGAATTTTCAGAGCTTGCACTTGGGATCTATTTTCATCATGTTTTCTCCTTGGAATGGACCTCCTTTTATAGGCTTTTGATAGCCATGAGGTGTTTATTGGCATTGATGGCCATGATGAAAGAATTGATGAGGAGTTACAAATCGATTTTGTAACTCCTTTTTCAAGGCTTGTGATTGGCCAATGAAGGTAGTGGGCATTTAATCACCTTTATGCTTCATGATGATGGGAGTTTCATGGGTTTAATGCCATGATTGCTTGGATTTGTAACTCCCAAATGCTTGGTTCTGATTGGGCCGTCCAAAATAATGAGTTAATGACTGCTTTAATGGGTCAATTAACGACATTAAGTTGTTGCCAAGGCATGTGAAGAGACGCGGGCCGTGCTGCGCCTTTTGAGATTCTTCTTGTGATCATCACGGGTGGATCCACGCATTATTTGATGTCGGATTGTGATGCAATTTCAGACATTGATTGATGTTGGCGGGCCGGTGACGTCTGTCTTGTCGATTTCACGATCGGTCGGACAGAAAGTGCACTTTCTTGGTCAGCCGGTTGGCGATCTTGAGGCGATCGGTGATGATTTCATGCTTTTGATGGCGGATCCGAGATGTCGACGAAGATCAGTCGTTTTGAAGCACCAAACATTGGATTTTCAGAAAATCACAGAGGCCAGAACACCCGAAACGCGAAAAGAATCGGAAAACGGATGATTCGGCGCAAAATCCGGCGACCCGGATTTCCAGGGTCGCCGGGCGACCATGCACCCAGGGTCGCCGGGCGACCATGCACCCAGGGTCGCCTGGCGACCTTAGGCCAGGGTCGCCGGCGACCTTGGGCCAGGGTCGCCGGCGACCATAGGGCTTCGGCCTGTTTGGTCGCCGAGCGTCGTTTTCGGCCGTTTTTTCGTCTTTTTCGTTCCTTTTTTCTTCTGTATTTTTCTTGACATTTTCCTCAATTATTGACTTGATTTTCTTGGAGAAATCTTGATGAGAACCCTCGCAAAATCGGAGCACAAAGTTTCCTATTTTTCGGGAAAGTCGAAGACTTTGTAACCGATTTTCCGTCAAGCGTCGAAACTAGGTCAAACGATGTCGGAATGACCTGAAAATTGAGGTGAAGCTTCCTGATCAGTGGATAGGACCAACCATGGGCTTTTATTTGAGTTTTGAAGCTGTTTGGGGTCCCATCGATTCTTCACTTGATTTTGCTGCGGGGAAAATGTCGAGCTTTGATATGTGGTCAAACGATGTCCGATTGACTTGAAATTTGACGGGGAGCCTAGTGGAGTCATTTTGAGACGTTCCATGGGCTCTGTTTTGGATGTCATGGTCCCGGGTTGCTCCGCCGCCGGTAGGCTTGATTTTCTCTCGGAGCATCGAAACCTGGTCAAACATTGTCAGAATGACCTGAAATTCGACGTGCAGCCTTTTGGAAGCATGTTGAAGCTACTCATGTATTTTGTTTGATGAGTGATGGCTTCGGTGGTTCCCGCCGCCGGGAGGCTTGATTTTGCTGCTCGAGCATTGATGGAGGATCAAACGTTGTCGGTTTGACTTGAAATTTGGTATGGAGCCCTTTGGAGACATTCTGGAGTCATCTGTAGGCTCTGATCAAAGTTTTGGTGTCTTTGATGATGTCGCCGCCGGGAGCGCTTGTTTAGCTGTCGGAGCAGTGAAGTTAGGCCAAACGCTGTCGGAATGGCCCGAAACCTCAGGTGTACCCCTCTTTTAGCTATCTTGAAGGATCTCTCAAGTTCTGTCTGATTCTGAAAAGATCTGATGCTTGAAGTAGCCTTGCCTGTTTTGTAGCAGGATGTAGCTTCAGGAGACTTCTTGATGTGGAGGAGACATAGTGACTTTTTTGGTATCAACAAATGCCCCCTCAAGGTACAGCGACGAGTAGCTTTTTGAAGTCGATGTGCCTCGAAGAGAAACTTGGAGGAGAGATTCCAACTTGACCAAGAGTCTTAAGCTTTTTTTTTTTTTTTTTAAATAGCCTTCTGAGTTTCCGGAGGAAATTTTATGGTAGTGAGAGGGATCACGTACCATCTCAAGGCAAAGTTTTGAAAATGACATGGGGTTTTTGGATTTTGGGTTTTGGATTTTGGTTTTTGACCTTGTGACCTAACAAGCTGTATGTGGCAGGTTAGGGGGTCGGGGTTTGATTTTGATTTTGACCTTGTGACCCAACAAGCTGTATGTGGCAGGTTGGGGGGTCAGATTTGGTTTGTTGGTTTTTGATTTTGATTTTGGTTTTGGTCTTGTGACCTAAGAAGCTGTATGTGGCGAGCTAGGGGACCGGAATTTGGTTTTGTGAAATGTCAATTTCAAGATTTTGGATCAATTTGGTTCATGAGGTTGGATGGTTTGAAACTCATGGGACTTTCTTTTTTTTCTTTTGAATGGTCCCATCAACTCAAAAGAGGCATGGGACTTTTTTTTGCTCTTTTCTTTTTTTTGCTCTTGGTAAGAGGAATACTTTGACTAAAAGCCAATTTTAGTGCCTAGGTGGTCAAACCTGGCTCATATGGGCTAACCCATGGGACTTTAGGCTTTGGAGATGGCCTAGATCTCATATAGTGTCATATTTGTAAAGAATATCTAAAAATATCTCTTTTGTGTAGAGAATATCTAAAAATATCTTTACTTGGAGAGAATTTCTCAAGTTTTCGTTTTGTGGAAAGATTCTCTCAAAATATCTCTCTTTTTGGGAAAGTAGCTAAATTTTAGCACTTACCTCCTTTCTTTCTCCTTGTTTCCTCTTTTGGCTTGCTCTCTTCTATAAAAGCAAAGAGGGTTGGTGCTTTTGCTCCATTACTTTCTTTTTGCAAGAAATCTTCAAGAGTGCTCCCCTAGACAAGAAGTGCTTTCTCTTCTTCAAGGATCTCCAAGCTTTTCTTCTTCTTCTCCATCAATAGCTTCAAGTAAGTTTTCTTTCTCGTCAAGAATCTCCACTGTAGAAGTAGCTTCTTCATCATTTTTTTTCTTCTTTTTCTTTTCTTTTCTTTCTTCTTCTCTGTTTTTTTTTTCTTTTCTTGTCATGCACATTTTTTCTTCCCTTTTTTTTTCTTTCCCTTTTTTTTTCTTTTTTTTTTCCTTCTTTTCACGATTTTTTTTTCGTGAACTCTTTTTTTCTTTCTTTCTGTTTTTTTTTTCACGCTGATCTTTTTTTTTTCAGCATTTTTCTCTTCTTTTCTTTTTTTTTTTTGTTGTTTTTTTTTTCTGGCTGTACGGACCTGACCGTACTGCCACGTGGCAGTGGGCCATGGCCTGTGGGCCAAATTTTTTTTTTTTCTTTTTTTTTTTGCTGAGATTTTTTTCTCTTTCTTTTTCTTTTTCCTTGTTTGCTCACTATGATAATGAGGCTATGCAATTTCAATATGTATGCATTTTTTTGTTTGATGCATCAAGATAGAAGGCTAGAGTCTCTAGGTCAAGCCAACATGATTTTTGACTTGGACAAAGTTTGATTGGTTTTGACCAAATTGGGTTGGAATTGGTCAAACTTTGGTCAAGGTTTTCCTAGCATCTAATGCGTGATGATATTTTTTGATGCATGATTTTTGCAAATGGATTTGGAAGTATGATGATGCATACCTAAAAATCTTTTGCAAGTATCGGGATTTTGAGCTCGCAGCGATGTTGAGCTCTTTCTCGGTCTTACTGGATTTTGAGGAAGTTTGCAACTTTTGAATTCTGAAGCTCGCAGCAATGTTGAGCTCATTTCCAGATTTTGCGAAAGTTTGATGAGATTGGCTTGTTCTCGCAGCGATGTTGAGTTCAAGCCTTCTTTGAGAATTCTCCACTGACTATGAGCTCGCAGCGATGTTGAGCTCATCTTTTGGCTTCCTGTCTTTTTCGGAGTATGTTCCTTTTCGTTGGAATTGCCCCGGAACCATGTCAAAATTTTGCTAGAATTTTTGTAGCAGAATTCTGTCATTTTGATGTTGATTGATCTTTTCTCTTCCACCTTTTGCAGGTAGTTCTTCTAGAACGAACAAAGGTAAAGGTCCTGTTACTGACGCACCTCTTCGGTCTGCTAGATCTTCCAATGCTGCCGTTCAGCAGGCTTGGGAGAAGGTCCAGTTTGTGGAGAAAAACTTGGAAGAATGTGATTCCCTCAATCGTGATGAGATGAGACAGCGATTGATCGCTCTCAAGGATGAGGAGTTCTATAAGATCACGGTAAGCAGCCGTCCCTGGGTTACGGACGATCAGAGCGTTGTGCTCAAGCCTACCTTCTTCTTCGGTGATGCAGTCCCCGACGACTTGACATACCAAAGGAGATGTTTTCAGTTCTCTTACACAACGGATGGTGAGGAGAGAACTATTTCTACCCGGTCGTCTTTTGATCGGACCATCTCGATCCTGAGCCTTTCTCCCACGTGCCCTAAGAGGGAAGATCCTCCGAGTTGGGTGAAGAGGACCAGTGTGATCAAGACCGGGGTTTTTGTTGGTGGACCTTCCAGTTTTGCAGAGAAGGCACCTATTCGTATGGACGTGTTGATGCCAGCCAGTGGCTACCAAGGTTCTGATCATCCATCGATCGATTTGAGACCGGTGGGCCTTGGCGTTTTTCGGGGTGACAGCAGCAATTGGGTGAAGCCTTTTCGACTTCGTGGCCGTTTCAGTGCTGACTCGAGCTGGGAGTTATGGATTGATCACACCTTGAGGATTGGTGAGGCCGTTCTTCGGGAGGCCGAGATTTTTGACGCGGTTCGTGCTTTTCGGCAAACCGTCGTTTTCTCCGATGAGGCTTTCATGGCCATGCTGGAGTCATTCCTTCCACAAACCAACACCTTCATTGTGACGAATGGTGAGATTGGTTTTTCTTTGAAGGAGCTGAGCGCCATCACCGGATTGCCTATCCTCGGCAAACTCTATTAGGAGTTTATGCCTATTGACAGCGTCCTTGAGGAGCAGTCTAAGGAGTTTAGGCTTGTGTACTTTCAGCTCGTCGCCTTCTATGATTTTTTGAAGGAGAAGGAGGGCTCGAAAGTTAGATACAGCAGTTGGAGAATTTGTAGCTCCAACTTTTTTGACAGCGGGGATTCTTCTGATGGCATGGCCCAGGATGTTAGGGCTAAAGCATCAAGTTTGAAGAAGATCGCTGCTATGCAATTAGATTTGAAAAAGTTCTTCGCAAGCACGGATGTCATTTGTCCTGACATTGCGTTGCGGAGAGATCTCGCTGTTTACCTCACTTATTGGCTGGGTGAGGCTGTTTTTGCTGGAGGAGATGGGACGCACATCAGGCCACACTGTATTTTTTCGGCTTGTTAGATGGCGTTTGGAGAGCGGCTGGCTTTGGTACCTGCTCTTTACTCCTATTTATGTACCGAACTGCAGGCTGCTGCTTTCCTGGTTCGGCTTGGGCTTCCCATGAACAGGGTATTTTCTGCCCACATCTTCTATTCATGGTATGTATACCACTGTCCTAGCTTCCATCGTTTGGGAGTTGCACAGGACGAAGATCCCTTTATGATTCATTTGGCTAGAGGGACAGCCGTTCACGAATCACTTTTATCTGCCCGTTTAAGGATCCGACGATTTAGGGACGTCGAGATTGGGTAGTCTTCAGTGAAGCTTTCTCCGGGCTTGCGGAAGAAGGCTTTTGACTTTGGTGTCTCCCGTGATTCGACCAGGGCAGGGTCGGGAAGACACTATGCTTTGACAGACGCGGAGAAGAGGTGGCTCTTCAACATACGGGTTGGTACGATGGTGTACCGCAGACATCTTTTCGTCGACGTCCAACCGTATATCCCTTCGCGTTTTGCGTTGCAGCTTGGCTTCTCTCAAGGCGTTGTTGGAGCGCCTTCGAGTATGGTGAAGCGTTTTGGAGGTCTGCAAGATGGGAGAAATGCATGGGCTTTTTATAGCGCCGAGGATACTACCGCCATGATTTCTTATCCTGAGCTGCCCACCTTCCGGACTGCTGGCTTCACAAAGTGGTTCGTGGAGAGCTTTTCAGTGTACCGGGGGCTTTTCAAGAAAGAGCTCGATATTAAGCAATCTCCTGGGAAGAGTCTTGGCAAATCGGATGGTGTCCGTCGAGAGGAAGTTTTGGCCTTCCTTTCTGGAGAGAAGCACAAGATAGGCTTTCTCAACGGGCAGGACATCATCAGATCAGGAGCTGCACAGGGGATTCCTGGTAAGGTCCTGAGACAGCTGGAGGAGGAGGAGGCCGAGATCGATGCTATGATACAGGCAGAGCATACGAAGGCTTCCATGGAGTCTACTGAGAAAAGTAGACCATCCAGTGAGGACTCTTGTGAGAGGCCTGATGTTGATAGTGTGGCAAGATCGTCGAGCAGATTAACCCGCCGAGGCAAGAGGAGGAGAGGACAACGGCGTAACATGAGACGGCCCGATAGTCCTTCTGGTCTTGAAGTTCCTCTCACCATTGCTGAGGAGGTGTCTGAGGATGCTGACGAGCCTCCGGAGAAGAGAAGCAAAGAAGAGGAGATAGCTGGTATGATCCCCTTTCTTTCCTTTTGTTTCTTCCTTCCTTTTTTTGTAAAAGATTTTGTTTTGATCCACTGCTTCTTTGTTTAGCAGAGGATGATGACCTGGTGACGCCTGAGGTTCCTGCCGATGAGGCGATGACGGATCATGTTGTGGCATCTGAGGAAGAGCCTAGGGACTCTGGAGTGGTTCCAGAACCTTCACCTGGTATGATTTGCTTTGGGTTTTGCTTTTTTGTCTTCTTTTGCTGTCATTTGCTAACATATAGCTGACTTGCCAGAGGATTCCGACGATTTCGAGCCATCCATGGACGCAACTTTTGACGATGCTTCGGATGAGCTCAAAGAGGCAGAGAGTACTCCGCCGGTCGTCGAAGCAGGTATACTTGCAATAATAATCTTGATATATTTTTGACAATATTATATTCATACCTTTTTGTCTTTTTCTTTTTTTTCTTTGACAAATTGTGAAGCAGCAGGAGAGATTCCTCCGTCTTCCTCAGAGCCAGAACAGGGGATACCTGCGGCTGATGTAGAAGTAGGGGCTTCTTCCACTTTCAATGAGTCAGCTTCTTCCGTTGGAAAGAGTTTATTAATTACTCTTCCAATGGAGCATGACGTGGGCAGTCGGGCACCAGAGCATGGCAAATCCTCATCTGCACCGCACCTTCAGTATGCAAGGAAGGTGTTGAAGACTGTCTTGAGCTCATGGGTTCAGACTCTTTCTTCAGGTCATTTGGAAGCTGGTTTTGGCATGATCAAGCATGTGCAGGACATCCTCGCTGATAGCAAAGAAGTCGGTCTGGACATTGCAAGTGCCAAGGATTTTGTTGAGGAGATCATCACCTTGGGGAACAAATGGACTGAGACCAAGAGTTTCCCAGATGGTGACTTCTTTGATGAGATGTTCTTAAAACCTTCCAGCAAAGTCAAAGCTGAGCTGACGGAGGTCACGAAGACTCGGAGGCAGATCGTTCGGGAGAAGAACGTTACCGAGTTATCCATTATGGGGCTGAAGCAAGACTTGGACCGCCTTGATAAGGAGGTCGTTGAGGCTAGGCAACGTCTTGATCTTTTAGAGGAAGAGGCTGCTGCCAAATGGACCGCCATTGTGGAGGCTCGTGACAAGGAGGGGACTCTCATTCGCCAGGTTGAGGAAGCTGAAGGCAATGTCCGGAGGAAGACTCAGGAGCATGAGCAGTGGCAGGTCCTCTGGGAAGAACTTCCTCGTGCTGCAGATGGGTCACGGCATTCGGCCGCATTTTATGGGGACATTCTGAAGAAACGTGGCCTAAAAACTTTGGAAGTTAAGGCCAAGGGTCTGCTTGAGGAGTTGAACCTTTGGTTGAAGACCATGTCGGATTGAGCTCCTGAGTTGTAACAAACTCTTTTCTTCTTCTTTTTTTTTTTTTGGTACCTCCATGTATAAACAATTTTGTTATACCTTTCTTTCACTTAAATCATTTTTTGATGAAAACAATTTTGAGCAAAAGTTGATGGGAATGTTTGTTTTGAATTTAATCAAAAGGTTGTCATTTTGTGAAAATCTTTTGTCAAAGAGTTGTTTTTGGCATGAAAGTCAATTTTGTGGCAAAAAGCCTGGTTTTTGATGGCTTAAAAAACCAAATTTTGGATGGCATGAAAGCCTAATTTTGTTTGTGGCATGGGAGCCAAATTTGTTTGTGTCATGAGAGCCAAATTTATTTGTGGCATGAGAGCCAAAAGTTTTTTTTGGATGGCGTGAAAGCTGGATTTTGGAATGGCATAGAAGCCGAATTTCATTTTGTTTGTTTTGGCATTTATAGCCGAATTTGGCATTTATAGCCGGAAAATTTTGTTTTTGGCATTTATAACCGAATTTGGCGTTCATAGCCGAGTTTTGGCGTTTATAGCCAGATTTTGGCGTTTATAGCGAGATTTTGGCGTTTATAGCCGAGTTTTTTGAAAACCAAGTTTTGTTTTATTGGCATGAAAGCCGATTTTGGCGTTTATAGCCGAAAAAATTTTGTTTTTGGCATTTATAGCCGAATTTTGGCATTTATAGCCGGATTTTGGCGTTTATAGCAGAGTTTTGGTTTTCAAAATGCAGGTATCGACTAAATGTCGCCTCCCCGCTGAATGGTCTTGCAAGTATCAATGGAATGTCGCTTCCTTGCTCATTCGGTTTTGCGAGTATTGATGGAATGTCACTTCCTCGCGGGTTAGGTTTTGCGAGTATCGATGGAATGTCGCTTCCTCGCGAATTGGGGTGCAAATATCGACTAAGCGTCGCTTCCCTGCTTTTCCCAACACTTTTGGTTTTGCAGGTACTGACTTGATGTCGTTTCTCCGCGATTTTTGAAATTTGAGGTTTTCTCGAACCATTTGAAATTTGGGTTGTGGATAGCAACTGGTATGTTGCATCTCCACGATTTTTGAAATTTGGGTTGTGGATATCAATTGGTTTGTTGCTTCTCCACGATTTTTGAAAATTGCAAGTATCGAATGGGGTTCATTTCCTTGCGATTTTTGGGTTTTGGAAGTATCGAATGGGGTTCGCATCCTTCCGATTTTTGGGTTTTGCGAGTATCGACTGAATGTCGCTTCCCCGCGGTTTCAAAATTTTTGTTTAAAGACACGAAGGTCATAAATTTTGACTTAAAACCATTTTGGTTGTAAAAGCCAAGGCGGTCTAGGGTGAAAATTCCTAAGTCCCGATTTTTGTTTCAAACCATGAATTTTGAGTTCAAGGATCGAAATTTTGGTCAAGTCTGGGAAGAGGGTCCTAAACTTGGATTTTTGGATTTGATTTTTCTTTTGAACAATGAAACGATGAAAGTAAGCATTGTTTTGAGAGATGGTTTTTTTTTGGGAACTTCAACATAAAGATGAAAATTTCAAAAGGGGTGGGTTTGATGGGCAAGTACCTTGGAAATACGCTTTAGCCATGTAGATATTGCTCTGACCCGTTTGAGGAAGTTTTCAAGGGTAGTACCGCTTCAAGAACTTGCCATTGATGGGTAGCATACATCTATCTCCTTCCATGTTTAGAAGAGCGTATGCACCGTTGGAGAAGACTTTGTCGATGACGAAGGGTCCCTCCCATTTTGGTTCGAATTTGCCTTTGGATTTGTGGGCAAAGACTATGGATCTTTTTACTGCAAGAACCAAGTCACCCTTTTTGTAGGCGCGTTGCCTGACCTTTTTATCGAAAGATCCTGCCATGCGTGCTTGGTACAACTCAATGCTTTGTAGAGCTTCAAGTCGTCTTTCATCGAGATTATCCAGCTCTTGGAGTCTCAGTTTGACATTGCTTTCTTGCGTCATGTCATTTTGCAAAGATACCCTTAAGGAAGGAATTTGTACTTCCAAAGGGACAACGGCTTCACATCCATAGACGAAAGAGAATGGTGTGCTATGGGTTGGTCCTCGAACGGTGGTTTGATAGGCCCACAAAGCTTCTAGTAGTTTGTCGCCCCAGTCTCTTTTGTGACTAGAGACCATTTTCTTGAGAATTTTGCAGAGTGTCTTGTTGAAGGCTTCTGATAGTCCGTTCGCTGCTGGATTATATGGAGTCGAAGAACAACTTTGGATTTTGTAGTTGTCGCAGAACCTATAGAATCTGTGATCCCGGAATTGTGGTCCGTTATCATGGACGAATCTTTTAGGTATGTCGAAGCGACAAATAATGTTGGTGCGCAAGAACTGAAGGACTGATGAAGTCTTCATTTCGCTGAGCGCAAATGCTTCTGACCACTTGGAGAAATAATCCGTAGCGGCGAAGATGAAGCGATGACCTTTGCTTGATGGGGGAGAAATAGGACCTATGATGTCCATACCCCAGGCTTCGAAAGGCCATGAGATTGCTGTTGGATGTAGCCATTCTGGAGGTATGTGGACATAATCTCCGTGAATCTGGCATTTTTGGCAGTGCTTGGCAAATTGTATTGTATCAGCTACCATGGTAGGCCAATAGTAACCTAGCCTTTTTATCTGGTTGTAGAGCTTAGGGCCAGCCTGATGGGCTCCACAAAGACCAGCATGTACTTCTTTGAGAGTTTCCTCAGCCTCTTGTTGTGATAAGCAGCGTAGGAGTACTCCGTTGAAGGATTTTCTGTAAAGTGCTTTTGAAGGTATATCCAAATGAAAGTTTGGGGCTCGTCTTTGGATGCATACCCGCTCTTTTGGATCTTCAGGTAGTATTCCGAACATGATATAATAAATGAACGGATCTCTCCAGTCGCAAATCGGAGATTTGAGGATGGACATCCGACTTCCAACCACTTGGTGGCATTCAGCAACTGCTTGGTGTGTGTTGAGAGGAGGGAGAATCCTTCTTTGACACACTGTGACTTGCATGTTTTCCCCTTCTTGGATTGCCATGGATGTGGCAAGTCCAGCCAGGGCATCTGCACGGATGTTTTCATCTGAGGATGTGGGTGATATGGCAGATGTTGAATTTTTGTTGAAGCGACTGCGCCTTATTGTAGTAAGGTAGCAAATCAGGCTTCCTGACTTCATATTTTTTATTCATCTGGTTGACGACCAGTTGAGAGTCTCCAAAAGCTTCCAGTGTGGTGATGCCAGATTCGAGGGCGAGTTCCAATCCTACAATCAGGGCTTGGTACTCAGCTGCATTGTTTGAACATGGTTCCAGTAGCGAGAAGGCGTGTGGAATCATGTATTTGTCAGGACCGACAAAGAGGATGCTAATTCCAGATATTTGCTTTCCCTTTTCATTTGTTCTGGTTTCACCGTCAAAGTACATGTCCCAGGAAGCATTTGATAAGGAAGTTTTTATATTGTAGACAAATTCGTCTGGGAGATAATCCCTGAGTGGAGAATCTTTAGGCAATGGATGCTCTGCGAGGAAGTCTGCTAGAGCTTGGCCTTTGATTGCTTTTTGTGGTACATACCTAATAACAAATTGTGATAGAAGAATGGACCATTTTGCCAGTCGGGCATTGAGAGAACCTGCTTTTGTGACAAGGACCTTTAGGAGGTTAATCCTCGAAATCAGGTAGACTGTGTTCGACAGCAGATAGTGACGCAGCTTTTGTACAGCGAACATTACTGCAAGGCATTCTTTTTCGACTGGGGAGTAGCGATGCTCTGCACCTACCATCATGCGGCTAAGGTAATATAGAGCAGCTTCTTTTCCGTCGTCGTTTTCTTGTGCAAGCAGAGCACCCAAAGAGTGGTCGAGAGCTCTTGTGTACAAGATAAATGGTTTTCCAGTTGTGGGGGCAACCAGCATGGAGGTTTGATGAGGTATGCTTTGATGTCTTGAAATGCATTTTCACATTCAGCATCCCAGACAAAGTCCACGCCTTTCTTCATCAGGCGAGAGAATGGACGGCATTTCCCTGATAGATTGGAGATGAACCGTCGGATGTAGGCCAGCCTTCCTTGAAGCCCTTTTAATTCTCTTAGGGTTCTGGGAGATGGCATTTCCAGGATAGCCTTGACTTTGGTGGGGTCAAGTTCTATTCCAGCTTTCCGTACTATGAATCCGAGAAACTTACCCGATGAGACACCGAAGAAGTACTTTAGTGGATTCATCCACAATTTGTGTTTGCGAAGTCGGAGGAAGACTTCTCGAAGATCATTGAGATGGTCTTCTTTTCTTCTGCTTTTTATGGCGAGGTCGTCAACATAGCATTCGACCGTCTTGTGCTACTTTCAGCCTAATTTTGTGGGCCTGATTTTTGTCCTCAGGGAGCTGGTCGTCCCTGAGGTAGGAAATGAAATCATCCATCCAGCTCGGTCCGAGGTCGGCACATAGTATCTGCCGAGGTGGGTGGAGTTTTATACTTGGTCTGTCCAGTGCTTCCACTTCGACAATCCTTTTCCTTCCTACCTCGACAGCAGAGGCCAAGCTTGCAAGTGCGTCGGCATGAGAGTTGGAATCTCTGCCGATCTGCCTAACTTCAGCTTTTTGGAACTGAGATAGGAGTTGCTTGGCGTGAGCTAGGTAGGCTGCCATCCTATCGTCACGGGCCTGGTAGTCTCCATTCAGTTGGCTTGTCGCCAGCTGTGAATCACTGAAGACCACCAGTTGCCGTGCCCCCAAAATTTTTGCGCTGCCCAGCCCTGTGATTAGTGCTTTGTACTCAGCTTCATTGTTTGATGCTTTGAAGTCCAGAGTCAGAGCTTGCTCGATGACAAGGCCCTCTGGAGATTGGAGGACAATGCCTGCGCCGGCCCTTTTGGAGGTTGAGGATCCATCGACAAAGACCTTCCAAGATGAGTCGAGGAACTGTTTCCAGGACCGCTCCTATTCTGTGTCGGTCTCTGTGGTTGTCACCTCCTTGCCCCCCAATTCGGTGTCGAGCCGGCTCGGTGCCGAACTAGGAGATGTGAATTCTACAATAAAGTCTGCCAACACCTGGGCTTTGATTGCCGTTCTGGGTTGGTATTGGATATCATACTGTCTCAATTCAATAGCCCATTTGGATACTCTCCCAGATAAGTCTGCTTTTCGGAATAGAGATTTTAGGGGGTGTTCGGTCACAACCACTATAGAATAAGTTTGGAAGTAGTGGGAGAGCTTACGGGAGGCACTAACGAGCGCAAAAGCGAACTTCTCCAATGGCAGGTATCTCGTCTCGGCATCCAGCAGGATTTTGCTCGCGTAATAGATAGGCCTTTGTTGCCTGTCTTCTTCTCTGACGAGTACCGAGCTCACTGCAATGTCCGAGACCGCTAAGTACAGGTACAAGACCTCACCCTGGGTCGGAGTGGACAACAGGGGAGGTGAGGAGAGGTATCCTTTGAGCTTCTGAAGGGCACTTTCGCACTCGGGAGTCCATTGGAACCTTGAGTTTTTCTTCAGGAGTTGGAAGAGGGGACGGCACTTGTCGGAGGCTTTGCTGATAAAGCGGTTCAGTGCTGCTACCATCCCTGTCAACCTCTGGACTTGCTTTGCAGTGGTCGGACTTTGGAGGGCCCGAATCGCTGAGATTTGGTCGGGATTGGCCTCAATTCTGCGTTTGGTGACCAGGCTACCCAGGAATTTGCCCGAGCCGACGCCAAATGCACATTTGGAGGCGTTCAGCTTGAGCTTGAACTTTTTGAGGAGGGTGAAGGTTTGATGCAGGTCGGTCAAGTGGTCCTGTGACCTTTTAGACTTGACAACCATATCGTCAATGTACACCTCAACCGTCTTGCCGAGCTGGGCCTGGAACATTTTTGTTACCAGTCTTTGATAAGTAGCTCCAGCGTTTTTTAACCCGAAGGGCATCACTTTGTAGCAGTAAATGCCTCTGGGTGTTATGAATGCGGTTTTTTCTTCGTCAAGCCCATGCATCGGAATCTGATGGTAGCCTCGGTAAGCGTTGAGGAAACTCATCCTATCGTGCCCGACAGTGGCATCGATCAGCTGGTCTATCTTCGGAAGGGGAAAGTTGTCTTTGGGACAAGCCTTGTTGAGGTCGGTGAAATCCACACAGACCCTCCAGCTTCCATTCTTCTTTTTTACCACTACTGTGTTGGCCAGCCACACAGGATAGTGGACTTCCCTGATGGCCTCTGCCTCCAATAGTTTTTTGACCTCTTCGGTCACTGCCTCTGCTTGCTGGATTCCTGTCCTGCGAGTCTTTTGGATTACAGGCTTTTGTTCGGGATCGACATTCAGCTTGTGGCACATGACCTCGGGGTCGGTGCCAGGCATTTCATATGGGGTCCAAGCGAAGACCTCCCGGTTCTGTAATAAGAAGTCAAGCATCTCGGCCCTTTCTTCCTCCACAAGCTGACTCCCGAGCAGGAAGTACCTTTCTGGATCGCTGGGGTCCATCTTGACCTCGGTGAGGTCCTCTACGCTCTTCTGCTCGGGAGCTCGGCCGACAGCTTCGAGCTCGGCCTCGAGCTCGGTCACGTGAACTCGCTGCGACTCTGCTTCTCCGAGGACCACGACCAGGAGGCACTCTTTGGCCATATGTTGGTCACCGCAGACTATGATTACTTTGAAGCCACCTTCCCCGTCCAGCAACGGGAATTTGAGCTTCTGGTGATGAGTGGAGGGGACAGCTTCCATGTTGTGCAGCCAGGTCCTTCCCATGATAGCATTGTATGGGGATGGTGCATCTACCACCAGGAAGTCTGCTGTCATGGAGGCTCCTCCCACTTCGACCTTGAGGGAGATCTTCCCTTTGGGGTACATGGACTTAGAGCTGAAACCCACCAGTGGGGTGCCAGCTTCCTGCAGGTCCTCCTCTCTTAGACCCATTTTTTGATGCAGTCAAAATAGAGGATTTCCGAGGAGCTTCCGGGGTCCACTAGGATCCTCTTGACATTGAAGTTCTGCAACCTCATAGTCAGGAGCAGGGGATCATTGTGGGGTAGCTGGACCCCGTCCAAGTCTTGGTCAGAGAACCAAATCTTTGGTCTCTCAATACATTCCTTCTTTGCCGAGGGGCCGAGCTCGGCCATCATCACTTGTTTGCTGTGTTGGGCCCTCCTGGCCTTGGCGCAGGCCTGGTCACTGCCCTTAGGAGCGGAGGCTAGATGGATGACGTCGATGGTCCCTACAGGCTCATCGCTATCTCGGTCGTCGGGCTGGCGTTGAGTATGATTTACTCTGCCTTCCTCTTTAACGAGATCCTTCAGATGCCCGTCCTTCACGAGCCTCTTGAGGTGCGCCTTGAAGGCATGGCAATCCTCGGTTCTGTGTCCTTTATCTTTGTGATAGCCACAGAACTTACTCTGGTCTCGGGTGGAGGGATCGCCCTTCATAGGCTGGGGCCATTTGAAGAAAGATTGGGCTTGGATCTTGCCGAGGAGCTTGTAAATGGGCTCCTTGAAGATAGTGTTAACGGCTCTATAAGAGGCGCCGGTCGACTTCGGCTTCACGCTGCCTCCCGAGGTGGGAGCGGAGCGTTCTGCCGAGACGGACGGCTCTCTGTTTCGGTCCGCCTCCTTCTTGGCGAGCCTTTTATCCTTCTTGGAAGGTCGATCTTCATGCCAATGGCTGTGGCTTTCCCGAGCTCGGACTTCGTCTTCCTCCTGCTCAACGAACTGATTCACCCAGGCCATCAGTGCTTTCACCGAGACCACAAGGAACCGCACCAGTTCCTTCCGAAGCTCGTTGGCTGGCAACAGAGCGTGTCGGAAGGACTTGATGGCCAGTTCATCACTGGCGTCTTTGACCTGGCTATAGATAGTCCAAAATCTTTTAGCGAACCGGGTGATATTCTCAGTTGGCCTCATTTTGATAGCCATCAAGTCGGCATCTGTCTTCGGGATAACCCGATGTGCTTGGAACTTCTCGACGAAGGAATTTCAAAGCTGTTGCCAGCTTAAAATTGATCCCTCGGAGAACGCACAGAACCACCGAAGTGGGAGGTCACCCAGACTGGAGGAGAAAACTTTGCAGTCCAGGTTGCCATCGCCACACCATGTTAGTTACCGCGGACTATGATTACTTGAAGTCTCCATCTCCGTTTTCCAAAGGGAACTTGAGCTTCTGGTGATGGGTGGAGGGCACAGCTTCCATGTTATGCAGCCAGGTCCTTCCCATGATGGCATTGTATGGGGATTGTGCATCTACCACCAGGAAGTCTGTTGTCATGGAGGTTCCTCCCACTTCGAGCTTGAGGGAGATCTTCCCCTTAGGGTATACGGACTTGGAGCTGAAACCCACCAATGGGGTGCGAGCTTCCTGCAGGTCCTCCTCTCTCAGACCCATTTTTTTGAAGCAGTCGAAATAGAGGATTTCCGAGGAGCTCCCGGGGTCCACTAGGATCCTCTTGACATTGAAGTTCTGCAACCTCATGTCAGGAGCAGGGGATCATTGTGGGGTAGCTGGACCCCGGCCAAGTCTTTGTCAGAGAACAAAATCTTCGGTCTCTCTATGCGTGCTTTCTTTGCTGAGGGACCGAGCTCAGCCGTCATCACTTGTCTGCCGTGCTGGGTCCTCCTGGCTTCAGTACGGGCCTGGCTGCTTCCTTTGGGAGCGGAAGTTAGGTGGATGACGTCGATGGTCCCTATCGGCTCATCGCTTTCCCGGTCATCGGGTTGGCATTGTTGAGCTCGGCTTACTCTGCCCTCCTCTTTGATGAGGTCCTTCAGATGCCCGTCCTTCACGAGCCTCTCGAGGTGTACCTTGAAGGCATGGCAATCCTCGGTTCTGTGTCCTTTATCTTTGTGATAGCCACTGAACTTGCTCTGGTCTCGGGTGGAGCCATCGCCCTTCATAGGCTGGGGCCATCTGAAAAAGGGTTGGGTTTGGATCTTGCCGAGGAGCTTGTAAATGGGCTCCTTGAAGATGGTGTTGACGGCCTTGTAAGAGGCGCCACTTGACTTCGGCTTCAAGCTGCCCCCCGAGGTGGGAGCGAAGCGTCCTGCCAAGCTGGATGGCTCTGTGTTTCTGTCCGCCTCCCTCTTGGCTAGCTTCTTTTCCTTCTTAGAGGGCTGATCCTCATGCCAGTGGCTATGGCTTTCCCGAGCTCGGACTTCGTCTTCCTCCTGCTCGACGAACTGATTCACCCTGGACATCAGTGCTTTCACCGAGACCACGGGGAACCGCACCAAGTCCCTCCGGAGTTCGTTGGCTGGCAACTGAGCTTGTTGGAAGGACTTGATGGCTATTTCGTCATTGGCATCCTCGATGTGGCTGTAAATAGTCCAGAATCTCTTGGCGAACCGAGTGATATTCTCGGCCCGCCTCATTCTGATGGCCATCAAGTCAGCATCTGTCTTCGGGATAACCCGGTGCGCTTGGAACTTCTCTACGAAGGAGTCTCGGAGCTGTCGCCAGCTCGAAATCGATCCCTCGGAGAGCATGCAAAACCACCGAAGTGGGAGGTCTCCAAGATTGGAGGAGAAGACCTTACAATCTAGGCTGCCATCACCGCCCCATACCGTCATTCTCTGAGTGAAGTGGAAGAGATGCGCCTCGGGGTCCGAGGTCCCGTCATAAAGATTGAACCTCGGGACGCTGGACTTGTCGGGGAGGGGGTAATCTCTAATTTCCCGAGTAAATGGAGATGTGCCGTGGTTGTCGCTGTCTCTGGTGGCTAGCCGACCTCGGGTGAGGCCAGTAAACTCCATATTCTGCTGCACAGCCAGCTTGATTTGCTGATTGCTCCAATCAGCCATGTCGGGGTCGGCACCCTGGCTTTGTTTCTGGCACTACTGCTGGTCAGCGCTAGCGTGAGTGCTTCTCGAGCCCTCTTCGCGAGCTCGGTCACGCCTCTTGTTTATGATTTGTCTCAAGTCCAGTCAAGCTTTAGGAGCTTTCCGGGTTCACTGCTGTGCACGAGGTGCAAGCAGAGTCCCGGCCAGGGCCTTCTTCCCCTCGAGCTGCTGCTGGAGCTGGAGGATCTGAGCTCTTTGCTCTTCGATGATTTGGTTTTGAGCCTTGATTGCTTCGGCATGCGCTTTAGTATCCTCCTCCAAGGCCATGTCGTCGTCGCCTTCATCGTCGAGGTGGACGTGGTCCTCTTCCATGTGGTCCTGGTGATGGGACTGGCGAGGATCAGGCTATACTGGAGCCTTGCCCCGTTGGGACTATCCCTGAGGAGGAACATCCTTACGGGGTAGCTCGGTGAAGACAACTTCCAGATGTGGACGCTCCGCCTGAGAGGTAGTTGGCCTGACCCACTCGAGTACGGGACCGTGGCGAGGAGATGCTGCTGCATCCCTTGACGACGAGTGTGTCACCGTGACAGGCGATCCTATACTTCTTATGCCAGGTTCTCCGCCAACCCTCCTCTGCTGAGGGTTAGACGGTGTTTGCCTGGTTGCTCCTTCTTGGTTTGTCACCAGTGCCCCTGCCTGGTTCGTCACCAGTGGAGGCGGCATGAAGGGTAGGAACGTCTCTGACTGCTTGGACCTGGATGGTCCAGCAATGCCCTTTCCTTTCCTAGTCTTCGGAGGCATAGCTTTCAGGATGAAAATATTGTTTTTTCAAATCGTTTCCCACAAACGGCGCCAAATTGTGCGTGCCTAAAAATTACGGACTTGGTTTGGATGATAATGGGGGTTAGTGAGATGCTGTTTAGCTGACGGGAACGTTGCCGATGGCCTGAATCCTGAAAGGGAGAAGAAAACAGAGGTCAGGGGCCCGGGCTGCTGTCAGCCAAAGGCACTCCGACGCCTGAGTTAGTGCAGTCAATGAACTAGGGTGAAGTAAGTAGGAAGAAGGTTTTAGCAAGATAGCACGGTGCAGTGTATTTGCATACCTATTCATGGCTCACCATGCAATCATATATAGAAGGGAATGGAAGGTTCCATAGTGGAGGTAGGTGGGGATGCTTGTCCCATCAGCCTATACCTTGGACCCTTAGTGGGGGTAGGTGAGGGAACTATCCCATCGGATCTTTCCCTAAATCCCTCACATAAATATGGACGTGATAGGGAAGGCCCTTTATCAGTATTCGGCGGCCACCCTATCTGTCAGGGCGCTCTGTAATGCAGTTGTCACATCCCATAATGGAGATTAGACGCTCAGTGTTCACCTCGGCGCTTGGCCGAACTGGAGAAGTCACCGAGGCCAAGAGCGCAAGCTCGAGAGCTACTGCTGAGATGCGAGACGCCGAACCCAAGGAAGTATGCTCGGTACTTTTTACCGAGGTAGACCTGGACTCGGTGCCAGCTGGCGCTATCACCGAGCTGACCGAGACCGGGCCCAGAGCAAGCCCAATTGGTACCCTTACCGAACTTGGAGTAATTTCTGGATCACGGAAATACCCCGCACAAGAGAGAATACATATACACACACATACATGCATGCAAGTTTCAATAACTAAAGATTGTATGAGTGATTTAAGCGTAAATATTTTAGAGAAGACTTTGCCAAGTTTTTTTGTTGTTCAATTAGATGAAATTAAGCGCGCACGCACACATACACATATATATGTTTTTGTATATGTATATGTACTATGTATGAGTGTATTGATAGTTGAACATGAGATTAGGCGTCAATTAGAAGAAACTATGGTTTATGTTGATTTTTAGGGTCAGATCTAGGGCTCGAGTTTGAAATTGCTTTGATTTGAAGTTTGAATTTTTAATTCTATTTGAAAGCTCAATAAGGCTCGAGTTGAGCCCGGCTCGGGCTTGCGATGAGCCAAGCTCAAACCTATTTTTAAGCTCATTTTGTTAACGAGCCAAGCTTGAGAATCTTGAAGCTCGACTCGTTACCGCCCCTAGGTTCCAGTTTTTGGTTGCTTCAACGACCCAGTACCCTTCCCATGCTTCAAAGAAGAATGGGGGCTCACAATTTTGTTAAAGGGGCATTTTTGTCATTAAAAATGAATAATTTGGAGGAAAACAATTTCCTCCTACACCAACATCACATATGTGGCGAGTGTGCCACATCTTCCATCAATTTGGACCGAAAATCTAACGGTTTCAATTTGGTCCGAAAACAATAGGGGGTTATGAGTATTTTTTTAAACATTAGGGAGGTAATGTTTTCCTGGACCAAATCACAAGGTGAAAAAAAGTAATTATTCCCATACAAAATTGTAGCGAAGTCGACACTTAATGGGAAGAGCCCGATAAGTTAATCACTTGCTAGAAAAAGATTCGCTCATAGAAATATCTATGGTAGTAATAAATGCTATATCAAACACAATTGTGCACAACCTAAAAGTAAACACAAGGCAAGCCCAGATAACCACCAAATGCCTCACACAAGAGTGATTAGGGGTGTAACGGTTTGGTTAACCAGTTAATATGGGAAAACCGTTAACCAAACTGTAACCGCGGTTTTCTTTCTTTTAAAACCGTAACCATAACCATATCCATAAAAGCTGTATAAAACCGTAACCGCAGTTAACTGTTTTAAATGGTTCGGTTACGGTTAATAACAGTGGAATGCCTTCCTCACATAAAGGGATAAATGTGAATGATTGAAGGTAAAATTACACATAAGGAGCCATTGAATAAAAATCTCATTAATCGATAATCTTTATTATATCGCTAACCGTACGATTACGGCTCCTTATTTTTTCTTTTATTTGTAAATGGTACAGTTAACCGCATATGGTTAACCGAACCGTATTATACGGTTTGGTTCAGTTAATAATCGTGAATTATTATGGAAAACCTTAACCGAACCGAACCGTGCGGTTTTTGGATTTCATTAACCGTAACCGTAACTGAACAGTGAAATACGGTTATTAACCGCGGTTCGGTTCGGTTAGACAGTTTTCCGATTTTTTTTACACCCCTGAGAGTAATGCAGTCACAATTTCTTCCATTGCTCATCCTATCCAACCTAGTCCATGTTGTTATACTGCTCAATTTCATAAACAAGGGGGAATGCCACATACAAGATAATTATCGAATTACGAATAGGTTGCATACTCATAACAATATGATAAAATTCATAATGGAATCTAATACCGCCTAAAATGACCACTAATAAACGAAATTACAGAGAACAGACCTATACAATCCGGAACTTGCATCAACCTCAATATCACTCTTGTTCGAATGATCACACCTACAAAAAAAAAGTCTCAATGCTCATCAAGTACATGCCATACAATAATCTATACATCATTCACCACCATACCATAGTAAAAAATTAATAATAATTTTTCGAAATACAAGAGGGTAGGGGATTTATAAATATTTACTTACACGAAGGCAGAGTAAATCAATGGATCATAATCATTCCATGATCAGAGATCATAAGAGTAGAGAGTCCCACAATGTACCACAGGACGGTCGCCCACTGTAGATATGGAAACCTTAAAGACCTCCACACGTATAGTCCAATGAATGCCCTTATTCAGGCCGTTAAACAGTAAACACATACGGCCACCACTGAGATGGGTGAGGAAGCCCCCTTGCAAGGATAGAGTAAAGGATGACCCAGGAACACTTCAGAAAGCTCATCCAGCACCCAATGAGCGTTTAGTTGCCCACCGGCGTCCAAATCATAAGCAACGATAGCATTGATGTCATCGGACACGGCATATAAAATGCCCTTGAATTCTACAGCAACACCATACGGATAAGGCGCAGATTTGTCGGCAAACTGCTTTAGGAGCTAGTGCCCATTCGTCCATTCCTCATCCTTGGCATAAAAAATGAAGTAATCTGGTGGCACCAATATGAGCTTGTGACCCCAAACAAAGTAGTCATCGGCGGGAGTAGGATAAGGTTTCGTGTAGGGGGGTAATCAGGGAGGATTTTCCACAATGGGATTGGGAGGTTGGGATCAAAAACCTCAAAAAAGGGCCGATGCATTCTGTTCAGGGGGTCAATAGTTCCGATCAGGCCGCCCAAGCATGGTTTTGTGGATAGAAGATAGAAGTTCCCTTCAAGTGTGACTACGAGAGGACAGGTCTTAGGAGCATTCAAACTGGGAATGACACCATCACAGACGAGAACCAATCGATCCTTTGACTTGATGGGATCAAAGGCATAAACATTATATGAATTTAGCCAATTTATTTCATCCCGATCAAGCAACATGTTGCCCTCTTTGGTGTTCTCTGACAAATCGATGATTACAGAACATGGAGGAAAATAACTCTCAGCTTGTATTATTTCTGTGTGTTTCCTTTGGAGATCGAGCCCTAATATATAGAGTAATACATGCCTCAATCAAGGCTTCTAAGTTAGGAAATTAGCTAATTACATCAATTACTATTCTAACTTTAGGAAACTAACTAATTACAAGAGAAAATCTAATTAAGAGATTATGTACAGCAGTTACAAGTTGACTCAATCAACATCCATGTGAGATATGATATTCTGGAACGGATCCGCTATGGGCCTTGGGCCTGTTTAACACCCCCCCTCAAATTGATGCGAGAGAATCAGCAAGCATCAATTTCCCAACCAAGAACTGATGGCGTGGTCGTGGAAGACCTTTGGTGAGAATATCAGCAGGTTGAAGTTTAGTGGAGACATGCGGAAGGCTGATGATATCACGTTTGAACTCATCTCGTATGAAGTGACAATCAACCTCAATGTGTTTAGTGCGTTTATGAAAAATCGGATTTTTCAGTAATCCGAATGGTACTTGTATTATCTGCATAGAGAGGGGTAGCTCCTTCTGCTGGAAAGCCAATGTCAGAGAGTAGACCTTGGAGCCAAAGAATTTCGGAGCATGCAACAGACATGGCTCCGTACTCAGCCTCGGTAGAGGATTTGGAAACTTTTTCATGTTTCTTATATTTCCAGGAAATTAGACTATCACCCAAAAACATGCACCATCTTGTCGTTGATCTGCGAGTATCTGGACAACCAGCCCGATCAGCATCTGAATAAGCTTTGAGAGACAGGATTGTTGGATGGAAAAAACAACCCGCGAGTCGGTGTGCGAATATGGTACCGAATGATGCGGCGAATAGCAGCCATATGAAGATGACGATGAGCAGTCATTAACTGACTCATTAGGTTGACCGCATAGGAGATATCAGGATGAGTGATCGTGAGGTAGATCAAGCTACCAACTAACTGGTGATATGTGGTAGGATCTGGAAGAAGGTCACCCTCCTCTTTAGTGAGTTTGACATTTAGTTCGACCAACGTATCTACTGGAGCTGAAGCAGTAAGGCCAGCTAAGTCAATGAGGTCAACCGTGTATTTGTATTGATTGAGAACTATACCTTTAGTCGATTGATAAACTTTAAGACCAAGGAAATAGTTTAAGGGCCGAGATCCTTCTTGTGAAATGTCTTATTAAGAGAAGCTTGGAGTTCCTGAATCATATGTGCATTGGGACCAGTAATTACAATGTCATCAACGTAGACCGGTAGCACAATACTCTCGGACGAAGCATGATGCAAGAACATAGAATGATCATACTGGCTTGGATGAAAGTTCAAGTGGAGAAGGGCATCTTGAAATTTCTCAAACCATGTGCGAGGAGCTTGCTTCAGACCATAGAGGGAGTGACGGAGAGTAGCAACCATACCCTTCCCAAATGAGTACCCCTGAGGCAGACACATATAAACGTCTTCTTTGAGATCACCATGCAGAAACGCATTTTTGACATCCATTTGATATAGAGGCCAAGACTGAGATACAACAACAACAAGAATGGTACGTACGGTGGTCATCTTGGCGACTGGAGCAAAGGTTTCATCATAATCAATACCATATTCCTGTCGATTTCCATGAGCGACAAGACGGGCCTTATAGCAATCTGATATGCCATCAGATTTTAACTTGAGAGAAAAAAAAATCCACTTACAGCCAATCGGTTTGATACCCACAAGAGGCTGGACAACATCCCACGTATGGTTTTGTTCTAAAGCCGCCAATTCATCTTGCATAGCCCGGTTCCAACATTGGTGCTACACAGCCTGAGAATAGGATTGTGGAATGGTAGATGATGACAAAGTTGCCATTAAGGAAGTATGAGAGAACCCATAGCTGTCTGGGGGAACCAACATGCGAGTGGAGCGGTGCAATGAAGGAGGGCCAAAAGGACCAAGGGCCGAAGGTGGACCAGATGCTAGAGGAAGATCAGGAGAGGGATTGCTTGGAAGCGCTTCTTTATTCCGTCTGTGATACACAAAGTTAGGATTAAATCTAACAATAGATGTGTCGTTAGAAAAACTAGGTAAGGAAACTAATGAGGAGTCGTCCAGAGGATCAAAATGTGTTTAAAAAAATAATTGTTTTAAAAAAACACAACATTCCTAGAGGTACGGATGCGACGAATGTGGGGATCATAGCAAAGGAATCCTTTCTAGAAGGGTGCATATCCTAAAAAAACATACTAAGCGGATTGAGCTGTAAGTTTGGTCCGTTCAGAATGAGGCAAATGCACAAAGAAAACTGAGCCAAAAACATGAAGATCATCATAGAATGGAGATGTCTTATATAGTCGATCTTGTATAGTCGATAATATGGGCTCCGATTTTCAATCGAAGGGGATGACATACGATTAATAAGATGAGCTGCAGTAGCCAATGCCTTAACCAAAAAAGGGTAGGAACCGATAATTCAAGGAGAAGGGAACAAGTGACATCAAGGAGATGTCTATTTTTCCTTTCAGCGACTCCATTCTGCTGTGGAGTATAAAGACAAGATCTTTGAAAAATAATACCTTTGTTTTGCAAAATTTGTTAAAAGTCATAGGACATATATTCCCCGCCTGAATCAGATCGCAGGATTTTAATGCAGGTGGAAAATTGATTTTCGACATAAGCCAGAAAAATTTTAAAAACATGAAAAACATCAGATTTTGAATGCAAAAGGTAAACCCATGTAAACCGACTGAAATCATCAATAAAAGTCACAAAGTATTTATAGTGAGCATGAGAAAGAGCCGGAGCAATTCCCCATACATCGCTATAAACCAAATCAAAACACTAAGTGCCGTGTGAAGTGGAAATAGGAAAAGGAAGAGTTTTGCTCTTTCTCATTTTGCAAGTAGCACGATCAAAAGGCACACAAGAAGATAAACCGGTAGTCTTATTTAATAACCAGAATTAAACATAAGGGACAAAGCTTTTGAATTAGGGTGTCCAAGTCTTTTATGCCACAATTGGCAGTTATCTCTAATGGAAAAACAAAACACATCATTGTCAAATTTATTCCTAGAAGTCTCAGAAAAATCCAGCGGAAACAAACGTCCACACTTAGGCCCCCTCGCGATCTCCTTCCCGGACATCTGGTCCTGCACAACACAACCAGAAGAATAAAAAGAGATGTTACAATTATTTTCAACAAGATACCCGATTGACAAAAGGTTGGAAGTTAAATTTGGACACAGATAAACATTTTTCAATGGAATGGGACTAGCGATGTCACCGACAACAGTAATGGAAACATGGTCCCCGTTAGCAGTTTATATTTGAAGATGGTCATTGTATCTTTACACATTTGAGAGTGGGGCACGGGAAGACGTCATATGATTAGACGCCTCGGAATCAAGGAACCAAGTGGAAGATGGAGGGGATATACCTAAGAGACCAAAAGCAGAGAGAGCATTGACAATCATCTGTTGGACCAATTCAGGAGTGAGAGATGTTGAGGGCTCAGGCTGTGAGGGTGTTGATGTAGGAACAGGCATAACCGAAGAAGCAACATACGCATGCGGAGTCTGAGACTATGGTGATGGACGTTGTGGGCGGCGGCGACATTCAGAGATGATATGTCCCGACTTTTTACAATAATCGCAGACCTTCTATTTGCATTGAGTTGCAATGTGCCCAAATTTTTTACAACTGTAACATTGCATTTTGCTCAAGTCTCGAGGCAGAGGCTGAGAAGTCCTATTGGCAGAGAATGCGACAGAATAAGTCTTAGTCTTTGATTGAGCTATATGAGCCGAGGTCACAATGCGTTGTTCTTCACATAGGAGTTCATTCAAGCAAACATCCAACGAAGGTAATGGCGTCCGATTCATCAGGGCAGATTGGACAGTCTCATATTCATTCCGCAATTTCATCAAAAACCGATCCCTTTGACTAGAGGCCTGAAGATCTTGAATTACTGTCAACACATTGTCAACCACATCTTCATATTTAATACTATCGTATTCCGACCACAGTGTACGGAATTCAGAATAGTAGTCTGTTAGACGCTAAGTTGTGTTTGCAATTTGATGTCCAACATTTACATCATGATCATCTCATATCATTTCTCAAAGGTTTATCTTGAAAATACAGGATTTAAATCAACTTGCTCAAACTCTGTTTCAAACCTTTTGGTTGATTTTAGTCTTATTTTGAAAAGTTTTTTCTTGAGAAAAACTAGTCTCAAACACCTTTACATTCTGTGTTTCAAAAGCTTTCAAAACTTACATTTTTACTTGTAAACTCAGATCTTCAGAAAACAGTCTGACCATACTGTCGGTCAGCCTGTCGGTCAGGTGTCGGCTAACCGACCTTGGACCGAAGCCTAACCGAACTCACTCGGTTAGCTTTTCTGAATGGTGTTTCAGTTGTCGGTTTGTGTGTCGGTTAAGTGTCGGTTAACCGACCATAGAAATTAGACTAACTGAACACCTTGTCGGTCAGATTTCCAGAGATTTGCATTTTCACATCTTTCTCTGTCGGTCAGTATGTCGGTTAGGGCTCGGTTAACCGACCTTGCTTCTGAACCTGACCAAAGCTCTCTCGGTTAGATTTCCAGAGAAGTGTTTTCTGACCCTGTTTTCATTATCGGTTAGGGTGTCGGTCAGGCCTCGGTTAACCGAACCTGTCGGCTAACCGAACCATGCTTTTTGGTCAGCAAAATTTCAAAATTATGACCGTTGGGCCTGTGACCGTTGAGGGTGCCGGTTAACCGACCCCTGGATGTCGGCTAGCCGACATATAGCCGTTGGGCCAAAATTTCTATAAAATGAAGTTCATTCCAAGGCCAAAAAAAGATGATTCTTAAAGCCATTTCTGAGGTGTACTAAGGCAAATAAAAGGGAATGAACTAAGAAGGCCAAAGGATCATTAAGTAAAGCTAAACTTGGATTAATGAAGTTCAATCACCAAGTAAGCTTTGACTTTTCCTAATCATATGTTTTTTATGCGTTGTCTAAATTATTGGTAAATGATTTTTAGCATATTAACTATGATGTGTTGAATCCATTCCTCTCTTAATCTTTGATTTAAGTTATTGGATTCTTCACTTTGATTCAAATCAAGTTTGTGGTAGAAAACTTCTTAGACATGTTTTATCAAAATCTTCAATTTATGTTATAACATGTTTCGCTAACTTGTATGAATCTTCTTTGTTGTTTTCAATCTTTAAAACTTTTGTTGAATTACTTTGATTTTGAAAACAACATATCACATGCATCACATGTTTAGACATAATTAATTTCATACAACTTGCAGGCTTTGGATTTTCATATCTTCAGCAAGTTTGTACTTTGTTTATGTGATTTGCATATCACTTCAATCAAATCATTTTATGTGCATTAAACTTTCAATTGCTTCAAAGCATAAACTAATTGAGCTCTCATTTTCAACTTGATTGAAGTTTCACACACACACATCATGAGCATTCATCTTTGCAATTTATAGTGTGTTGTGTGAGTTGATTTTCACTTTCTCATTCGCCTATTTTAGAGGCAATATATATTGCGCTTAATGTATTTCTCTCCTAGTGTTTAGACACGTTCTTGAGAAAGAAAAACTATTTGTATGAAAGGTTATTGCTAAGCCTAAGAAAAGCAAATTGTAAAGGTTATTGCTTATCCTAGAAAAGCACATAGTTAGGTTGTTGTTTAGCCTAAAAAACATCATTGTAAGGGTTATTGCTTAGCCTTTTGTAAAAGCATAAATAGTGGAAATCCGGTGGGGTGTGAGATCACAAGCCGGTAGTGGATGTAGGCATTGAGGCCGAACCACTATAAATCTTTGTGCAATGGTGAATGACTTGTGGTGATTGATTTGATTATCTTCCGCATCTTTTCATATTATCATCACTAGTTGGAGTTTAATTTGAAGAAAATTAAAATTTGCAATCAATTTGTAGCTCACCATATTCACCCCCCCTCTAGGGTTAGGATCCGGAACTTTCATAGTCTTGGATTGACAAGGTCACTTGTGCATAGTCAGCAATCGCACTCAAGATAAAATTGACGTGGAGAGTTATTTTGATGGTATACCTTCTTCAAATATCCCCACATGGCTTTAGAGGTGGGGTAAGGTTTGAGATTCATAATCAGATGTGGCTCAACTGATCCTAGAATCCATGATTTGATTTTTGCATCTTTAGTGAGCCAAGAGGAGATCTTCTGCTCATATTCAGTGGATTTAGGGTCAGTGCCAGAAACATATCCCAACAATTCCTTAGCTTCTAAGTATATTCGAAATTGGAAAGACCATGCAGGGTAATTTTTTCCAGTGAATTTGATCAAAGTAACCTCAGATTTTTCCATCTCAATGTTAGATGGAAAAAATTGGATTGAAACAATGAAAAACAGTAATCAAAACAAGCAACAGTTGTATGAAAAGATGTCTGTGAGTGCAGAAGGCAAGATCCAACCAGCAGAGAAGAAAAAGACGAAGTCAGACTAATACCAATAAAAAGATCCCATTGACGACCTTGACTGGTGCTGCAGATCCTTTACGTGGGCCCCACAGAGGGATCTGACCACTGATCAGATATTTGATCTGAGAAGCCACAGTATTTTTGCACCTACTAGAACAGGTTTGAACTTATTCCACTAAAAATCCAAGATTTTGGACGGTCTTGATTGAAACTGGTATAATCTTTTGAAATAACATGAGAAAGAGCAGAAGGACTACCTGGAGGTGCTGAAAAATCCTGAAAAAATTGCCAATAATCCTAAAAATATCAGGCGACCATGTATGTGTGGTTTTTGGAAATTGATCTGATGATCAGGGGTGGGCCACCTTCAAGATGGAACTGTTGCAAATGGTGGATGACGCTGGAATTCCTTGAACAGATACCTAGATCTGTTTTCTGCACAAGAGAGAGAGAGAGAGAGAGAGAGAGAGAGAGAGAGAGAGATTTATTCCTCTCTATCCTATTGCCTAGATGCTTTGGAAGAGAAGAGACGAGATGTTCTTGAGCCCTGCTCTGATACCATGACAAATCAATGATTACAGAACATGGAGGAAAATAACTCTCAGCTTGTATTATTTCTGTGTGTTTCCTTTGGAGATCGAGCCCCAATATATAGAGTAATACAAGATAAAATCTAATTAAGGCTTCTAAGTTAGGAAATTAGCTAATTACATCAATTACTATTCTAACTTTAGGAAACTAACTAATTACAAGATAAAATCTAATTAAGAGATTATGTACAGCCGTTACAAGTTGACCCAATCAACATCCATGTGAGATATGATATTCTGGAACGGATCTGTTCATGGGCCTTGGGCCTGTTTAACATTCTCACCCCCCACCATATATATTTTGGAACCCACAACCATACATCCCATCCCGATCAGCACTCTACCATCGAAATAATCATGCGTAACTTCCAAATTAGGCAGAGAAGAAGAGCCGCTTTCGCCGCATAAGTCACTCAGATTTAAACGGCATAATAGATGCATCGACTGCACATACAAATACCATCCTTCCTCGCCATCTTCTTCCTTGTGCCCACTTCCTTCCTTCCTACTCGTTCTCGGAACCCTAACCTTTCTCCCTCTACTCTTTTAATATAGCGATCCCAAATATGCTTGCACAACATATCTCTCACACACTTACATTCGCCCACATCCCTGTAATTATACAGCTCACGCTATTGCTAGGGCTATCCATGGAAGGACCATAATTCGTGGCATGGCCCTTAAGAAGGGCCTGGGCCATGTTTTTCAGCATGTTGAAATTATGGACTAGATCAGAGCTGAGATTATTGGCCCGTGACTTGCCTGACCCATCTGTTTTTAAGAATTTTTGTATCTTATATATATATATATTAACATTTTATGTCAGGTCCCCCGAACCCTATTAGAGAATAAACCGGATCCGGGGAGTGAAATTTTGGGCCAATTAAAAATTTTGCCCTTTTTAGCCCGAGGATCGTAAGTCCGCTGTGAGGATAATATATTTGAACCTCAAATCATAAAACAAATAGCGGAATTCAGACATTGATATCAACAATAGATAATAAATCTCAATTAAATTTAAAGTTGCAAGATGAATAATTAAAGCTAAAAAAAACAGAAGTTAGTTTAATTACAATGGCCATCCTAGAACTAAGGCCATTAAATTAAATGAAGTCAATGAAAGAAAGTTCCAACGATAAATAACAATGAATTAATAAAATCTAATGAAGTGCCCCTGTGAGTCTCTCATGTGCCTGATAATGATGACGCTACTTTACGTCATCGGCACTCCACTCACGTGTCTCCTTTGCTGGTTGAGGATCTCCTCACCGGCTTGCTCCTCGTAGTAGTATTCACCTGAGGAGTTTGCACACCAAGGAATAGAGTCAACGACATGTTGAGCAATAGATAAGCAAGATATAATGAAACATAACATACATCAAATGAACAAGTAATAACATGACATAATCAAGTGAATACAAGGAACAGAACCAGGCATAAAACATGAGTAAATAACCAACAGAATCAATATCAGGAATCCTAGCAATACTAACAATCACCACTATCAATGTAATGCAATGCACAAGAGGGAGACTCTGTGGATGTCCAAGCCACCTCACGGGGTACCAGTAACAATCCTATCCGGACTACTGATACCAAAGTCCGGCTCTAGGGGGATCCAAGCTCCCGGTCCTGGGAATAGTAGCACGGTCCAAGCCCGCTCCCAACTATTCAACGCCATGGACGCCGTCCAATGCCGACTGCCCACCCCGATGTCCGAGTAACCGGCCCATCAATAAAACCCCAAACTGTAGCTGGCCATGATATGCAAATAATAATAAAGTGTGCTGACACACGGGGAAAAACCAAGACAAGCAAGTCTGGCTAGCTCAGCAAACAAAGCATGATCTTAAGAATTATCTCATTCGAAACAATACAAGACAAACCCACACACGATAATCCCTTACATGCTAGCCAGTCATGTTTATCAATGCACGATACACGGTTCCTGAAGTACACTCTAAGTCAGGTCCTTGTCCTAATTTTACAAGAGTTTATGTTTCATAATTAATTAGGTGTTTTATACGAAAAGAGTGTACAAGGAACGAAATCAACGGATACGATTAACAAATCAATGAGAAATTACAATCCAATCCTAAGCAAGTGTTGTCATCCATGTACCATATTTGTTTTAACGGAGTGCGTGGGGAATCAACAATGTTTATAAAGAATTCCTGGGTGTACAATTATGTTAAACATTGATTGATTCAACTCCATACGCATTCGGTTAAACCATACACAATACACGAATACCTAGACAACCCATCGAAGCACACCAAGCCACGTGCTACGATTTTAATACCCCATTAATGGTCACGTGAGAGACTAGGTTCATGGTTTCCAATATCTAAGGCCCAAACCTAAGTTATTAGTCTCATTTACAATAAAACATGAGCTGAAACAGTAATATGAATATTTACATAACTTCTCGACCTCCGATCGTGATGGAATGAGAACCATTGGATTCTACATCTCGAGATCTTTCCAACAGTATATTACATATAGAGTTCCAACGGACGGATTAAAAGTTATAGCCTTTAGAACCCTGGCCTTTTTATATATATAAATATATATATATATATATTTATTAAAAAGTACATGCGCGTTGGACGATCATACATCTGAACGTTCAGAACGTCTTGAACGTTCTGAACGTTCAAACAGAGGACATTCTTTATTATTTTTTTTTATTATTAATTTTTTTTTCATATTGTAATGCACCTGCCCCTGGCTGGCGTTCAGTCCGTCTTGAACGTTCTGAACAAAACAGAACGTTTTGACGTTCAGAACGACAGAGACCATTTTTTTATTTTATTTAATTACTTTTTTTTCACCCAAATCTTTTCCCATCTACTCCAAATCCTTTCAAAAGTTTACCTGCACAAAATTGAGCCACCGTGCTCCCCCAATAATTCATTCCATCTATCATTGCATCCACAAACATCAATTAACATCAGATTAAAGAATTAATTACAATTAAAAAAATTAAAGGTTTACCCAAAATCTATTATAGCATATTAATCTCAAATTAATAACAAGAACAGGCTTGGAATTAGGGAAATCTAACCAGAAAACACATCCAATCAATCAATGGAAAACATACACACATGCTTAATTATAAAATGCAGATCTACTTGCCTCAACCAATAAGAAGATTGGAATCGGGGAATTCGAGGAGAAGCTCTCTATCACAAAACCCACAAATCTAACCCAACCAAACGCAACCAACACGCAACGGAAAAGAAAAGAAAGGAAAAGATCAAGATCTAACCTAAATCTAAACCAAAGAAAATTAATAGAAAAGATGAAAGTGAGGGAAATCTTAACAAACTGATGTCAATGAAAAGGGGAGATCGCGAGGAAGAAGATGAGCGGTTCGGATCTTCGAGATGGCCTTTTTGGGGAAGAGTTCCGGAGCCTTGGAAAAATGAGGAAGAAGAAGATGGCTGCGGTAGAGTTCTCGTTCGTTGGAGAGAATGAAAAGAGATTAGGTTAATCTCTTGATTAAGAAGAAAGGGAGGAGGAAAAGACTAGTTTACCCTTAAGTGGGTCCGGAGATGCAATTAATTATTAGAAGGGTTTCTGATCGTCGGATAACAATGAGCCAGAAGACAAAAATGATCAGCGCGACGAGACCTTTCCAACGAACTCAAAATCACGGCGATAGAAATTTTTCGAAAAAAACACTTAATTTTCCCTAAATTGCAAATTACCTCCTACTAGGGTCAAACAAACTCAGAATCGCACGAAACTCCACAGGCACTATTCTAACGCTAAAAGAAACTCGCTCACCATCTAAACCCACTTAAGTATCTAACAAAACAATAATAATAATAATATTAAAATAAATGGGTCAACGGGCCGGTTATTGGGTCCAACTGACCCAGTAAGGTCATAGACCTTACATTTTAACCTCAAAGACTCCATCCCTATAACTTGTGGTGAATTTGATGTTACTATTATTATATATTATAGAGGGATGATTCGATTTTCGAAATTAGTGTTCACTTTTATAATCAATTGTAAAATTGGACTCAAATAGGATTCGATTTCTAAATTGAAGTTCAATTTTATAATCAATTGTAAAATTGGACTCAGATTTCGCATTTGATTGAAAAATTGGATCTCAAATCAATTTCAATTTCAATTCTTTAAGAGAAATTTTAGAGGATTTGATTCTCTTAAAACTTGAAGGTATGGAAGCAGTTCCCCATTTTAGTTCTCTTACCTGATCTCCTATTTTATCTCTAGCACTTTAAAATTTTCCTACAGTGTTGGAGAATTTAATTTCCTAATCTAATCTGCAATGAGCCAAGACTTCCTATCTTGACAAGAGATACATAATTCTAGCATTAAAATATGTCACACTAAGCATCCACAAATCCATACCTCTTAATTTATCAAACAGTTCACGATTCACAAAAATTGTGTAAAGGGATAACCCAGCAAACGTCATACCAAGATCAAAAAATTATTAAATGGATTAAAATCTTAAATATTTCATTTAGTTTGATTTACTTTTATTAGTTTCTTAATGTAAAGATTAATAAGTGAGATTAAATATATCTACTAAAGTCGGACTGAGTTGGTTATTTAATCTTTGACTACTCTTTGATGAGAGTAATTAGTGAGAAAATTAATAAGGGCCCAATCTGTGTTGTAATCTTTCATGCTTTTTTCCTATAAAATCTTTCACGCTTTGATAAGGTTGAGAGTAATTAGTGAGAAGATGAGGTGGACTCTTTGCCGAGACTCTCCTATAATCTCTCCTTCAAAGTTTGAGAGTATCCAGACTCTTTGTTGAGATATGATCGAGTTACTAGCTCGCCCCCTATCCTATGTGATGCAACCATGATGTGTTTGGCCAAAATCACAAGAGTTCAAAGAAAAACATAGAACTCTTTCAATGTAACATCCTTATTGCAATTTCTCTATTTATCTCAATAATAACAATAATAAAAGAGGTTTCAAAGTTGAGGCATTTCTTGAAAAGAGGTCCTGTGTTCGAAATCCACCTCCAAAACATTAGAAAAATAATAATAGAAGAGGTCTCAAAATGAATGATTTTATGGGATAAAATTTATAAGACAAAAAACATATTAAAAAATGAGAGTGGATCCAATGATTTTAAGGGACAAAATATATAGGACAAAAAACATATTGATAGTAAGAATTTTAAGGGACAATCTATAAGAGAAATATCTCAATGATTTTTTCTATATCAACTTTTAACTAGTTAATTACCTTATTATTTCAGTTTTCTTCTAATATCTCAATTATTTTTCTAAAGTTTTTTTATTATTGCAATACTTTAAAAATCTTTAAACATTTATTTATGAATGTAAGAGAGAAGGAAGAATGTATTTTATCTAACATTATGGCATCATTCAAAAATCATGTATAAATGTAATTTTATCTAACCATAACAAATTTGTGACACTTTTACTGTGATTGAACTTGGCCACAAAATACTCATTTTAAGAACTTTCTATAATTGATTAATATTATCATAAAGCTTGTGAGATGCACGGGTTAAGTTTTATGCAAATTGAATAATGAATTAAGATCGATATTGAATTAAATATTTATTAATAAAAATGTTAATAATAATTTTATTTGCTTAACCATCAGAGTATAAATTTATATTTGCTTAACGAAACATGTTGGAATTCATTTTTGTAAAGGTGATTATTGATAAAAATGTATTTTTTAAAAGTATATTTCATGTTGAAAGACATTTGCTTTTAAAGTATCTAAAATGCAAATGAAAACTTTGATATAAAATGGACCATTTTGTCTCCTTTTCAAATCATTATAGTAGAATTTAATTTAATAAATAATAAGTATCATTTACAAAATCATCTAGTACATTTACACATCATTGAAACAGACATGATAAAATAAATCACATATATAAATGATGCGAAAATGGTGTTATTAAACAAACGTTGTAAAAAAGAAAGGCATGTGTAAACGTTACATACTTAAAATTTGAGTAGTCATCATTTACATGTCTAAATTGTATTTACATATCGCATGCGTAAAAGACAAATAACCCCTTAATGTCCACTCCACCACCCTCATTTAGCATTAAGTAAATGCTTCATTAAACATCATCGAGCAGATGTTTCTACCAATTTAATATCACTAAATGCTTCATTGTGAGAAACCGCTTCGTATTGTGAAAGTTTCTTATTGTTTACGTTTGAAAACTATTTTCAGCCGTTGGATTAGATCCGACGACTTTGGATGACTTGTGCAACACCACACCACACTCGCACCTGACACTTGCTCCCTTTTAATATTAGGAGGTTACAAGCAAAACTAAGTAAGAGGGACCGTGGGAGTTAGGAGTTGGGACTGAAGGAGGCAGGGAGAGAAAGAGCTCCAAGAAAAAACCCTTTTCGTTGGAGTCTGGAGTAAAGGGTGGAGGGGGGGATTAGGTAAGTCTTTGTAAGACCCTGCCCCGAGTTAATCAAGATTAACTCTAATTAATCGAAATCAATGCTAGTTAATTGGATTTATGCTAATTAAGCACGGATAATTGGGTCAATGAAGTTTAATGACCAAAGAAAGACAAATTAGTCTCAAGTGATGCATTAAGCATAATGGAGTGAATTTGAGTGAATTTGAGTTGGTTAAAATGAATTTGGACTTGGATAAGTAGGCTAAGGACTTTCTCGTAAATACGAGTTTTCGCGTATTTCGTCGAATACGGGAATTCTTGATACCAACGTGTGTATCTTGAATAGTACTTTAACTTTCGTAATAGGTGCGATCCCATTTGACCTCAAATGGGCCAAGTGAGGGTCCATTTGACTCAAAATGAAATAATACTAAACATGAAGGAGTTTTAGTGTGAGAGCACCCTTATATTAGAGTGAAATGTAGAGAGGAGTTCATTTTCCTAACCCTAGGCTCATCTCCACCTCTTTCTTTCCCTTTCCTTTCTCCATCATCAAGAGAGAGTTTAAGAGTGATTAAAAAGGGGATTTTGGAGAGCACAACTCCATCTTCATCTTCTTCACCTAGTTGCTTCCTCCATTGTTAGAAGTGTAGAGCTTGAGAAAGGTCTCAAGATCCATTCCTTTGAATCTCAAGTAAGTAGATGAGTACTTTAGTATGATTTTCAAGTTCCATGGATGGTTAGTGAAGCTTCCTAGCACAAGTGGCTCAATGGTTGTGTATTTGCATGTTTTATGGATTTAGGGTTTGAGATTTGGGGGTTTTCTTCTCCAAAAACAAGCCAAACAAAGAGGACCTTGAGCTAACTAACATTTAAGAGGCAAGTATAAGCATTTGGTTGTAGTTATTGTTAATCAATGTAGAAATACTTGTAGTTTCCATGGATTTAGATTTTTATACATTGTTATTGAGTTTTGAGTTGTTTATGGATTGAATGGAATGATTAATGGATGATTAAATGTGTGGTTTATTGATGGATTGGTGTGAAGAAGGAGATAGAAAATTTCCATTAGATTAGTAAACTTTAAGTGTATTAGAAGTAGAGAAGGAAGAAGAAGAATCAAATTTCGGACTGATTTTTGGAAGGGTTTCGTCCCAGGTCCGATCGATCGGACCAGCAGGCCGATCGATCGGACAAGTCATTAACTGGACATGTTTTCAGTCCGATCGATCGGACCTGCAGTCCGATCGATCGGACAAGTCGCTAACTGGATGTGGTTTCAGTCCGATCGATCGGACCTGTAGGTCCGATCGATCGGAGGGCTCATTTTGAGTCCGTTTGAGATCGGCGATTAATTGTGCCGGTACCTTATTTATGATTAAGAATGTACTATAAATGAGTCCTAAAACTAAATATACCATACTTAAGGACCACTAAGTATAGTAAATCAGTTTGAGTCCAGCGAGTTTTGGATTTTTACGAAAGTTTGTAGTACTCCTTGTGAGTATAATGCTCCCTAGATTAGTTCGAAGACTAATCGTGGAGTAAAGTGAAATGATTGAGAATTAAGGATAATGAAGGAAGGACTTCATGGTTAATAAGTTGTGGTCTAAACTCCATGGATGGTAACCACGGGGACTATAATGCACACACTAAATATAAATGTGATGCTCATCAAGAATAACACGTGCATTTAGTATCGTTGGCTATATCTATATGGTGGTTTAGATTTAAGAAAGAATTAAATAGAATCATAATTGTCCAGCAATTCCTATTGTAACAATGTATCCCAATCTAATGTGATTGGTATTATTATCCTTCTTTTCTCTTACTATGAAGAGAATCATTGAATTGAATAGAATCGAATCTAGGATTGGATTGTTCACTGAGAAATGTTAACCTTGGAGTCTGGCACTACCTAGCAATTGTACTAGAACTCTAAATGAGTTCATTAAATGAATAAATGAGACAAATGTCTAATCCTACTGCAGTAGATGGTATTTGGGGGCGTTCCGGAGCTCCGTGGTGATGCTAGTTGTCCCTGGCCCGGACACTAGTAAGTCCCACTAATTCCGATCATATCTATGGTATTGATCGATGCCTTCCATTTGGAAGATGAATCCTTCCTTTGAGGGAAGATGGCAATGATGAATCCTTCCTTTGAGGGAAGATGGTATATGAAATGAAATGAAATGAAAAATGAATGCTATGGTAGTGTCCACCCAATGCATGACCACAAGTTTAGCTTTTATGTACACACATCCCATTGTAGGAACTTTCCCAGACTTATCTGGTATTGAAATTGTTATTAATATTATGGAATGAGTTTGAATTATGGGTTAACATGCTATGGCAGCATCTGTTTATACATTGTTGAACCGTCGTGTTCATTAGTGTTATTGATGACATTACAGGCACGGTTGCCTTTGCCGGTGCAGCAGCACCCCCGGCGGGAGCGGAGGAGACCGTTCCGGTTCCTCCAGGAGGTTTGATCGAATGGAATGGCCGGGATACCGTTTGACACGAGTATCCGAGTGCGAGAAAGAATATTACATTTTGGAAATATTTTGTGAAGTCATTCTTTTGTATAATCATTTTGGGTTGTAATTAATGGTCATTGATGTAATTGATGGTCGTTGCACAATATTTTGGACATGCACTATTTGTTGGGCAATTGATGGATAGTACACATGTATAAGGAACATTGTTTGTATACATGTACATCTTAATTGCTATTGTCAAATGAAATCGTTTCCGCAGGTTTGTGTAATTAACAGGTTTATTGAGATTGTTATCCCTTGTGGATTTCGTTTTAACTTCGGTTAATTCGGGATTTACGGGAGTAAGTATGGGCTCACGGCTCGGGGTTACCGGATCTCGGGCCCGGGTCGTGACAGTCTTCTTCTAGATGATTCAAACATATTTATTTTGGAAAATATTGTATACATTTTGCTGTCTGTATGGTATTTATGCTAGCATATAAAACCAATATGAAAATCAGGTATGAAATGCGTAGCAATTTTAAGGGGAATGCAACTTTGTCTGCAATATTTACTTTTTTGGACTAACTATGCTGAGATGCAGAGAGACTTGACTTGAATGCTCAGCTGAATCAGTACTTTGAGCATAAGGGACTAAGGGGTCTCACTTGGTTGTTGAATTTCCCAGTGCCTTCTGCTCTCATTCTTTCCCTTCTGCTCTCATTCTTTCTATGCATCTACATAAATGTCACATCCCGGTCCCGAATCACCCTGGCCTAGGGCAATCCCCAAGGTGGAACACACGTACTCCCGTGTGATTGTACCTGTCGCGAGTCAAATACAAGCACACGAAGGAGAAAACTATTCCACTCGTGAGTCGAACTCACTGAAAACTATCAATCAACAGTTAATATAGTGGAAGCTTATATCAATTGATCATCATAACCCTGTACAATCCTAACATAACATTCAAGTTTAAACAAAAGGGTTTATACATTAACATATAATATTTGTACCAAAAGGAAGTTCTATACATCATTACCAAATTACATAACAAAATGAATTAAATTAAGTGTGACCCCAACAAAAACACTAGTCACACTTCTTCTAAGTGCTCTCAAAATCTTTATGCTCTCCGTACTGAGGAGTCTCTACATGGGCCCCACCCCGGGCCACTCCTCTAAACATGAAGGTACCTCTTGGGTAACCTTCTCTCCCTCCGTGGTCTCTGCTGGACCGGGAGCTGCATTTGTGCCTGTGATGTCAAGAGTAGTATCTTAATACACAATTAGCAAGCATAAACAGTAAACAGGAATACAATGAAGTTTTTGAAGACAATTTTAATTTGAGAATAATAATGAAACGAGTAAAAGAGAAATCAAGCAATCCATTTTCATGAGTAAATCCTATATGTAATTCCTTTTAAAATCATTAAAGAAACTACAAATACAAGAATTGGCAACTACATAAAGCTCATCCTCTCATTGAGAGCAAATCGTGTTGGGATGTCATTAGGGGTCCGGCCAAAGATCCTCCTAGCTACCCGGGTCCTGGAGTTCCGGTGCTCCAGTCTGTCAACTGCGCAGCGACGTTAAATTTCTAACCAAGACTTAACCCCGTCGGGTATCGTCCGGTCGAAGCTAAGTAGTGCCGACTTATTCAAATCAATATTTAATAAAATTTCGTTTATAATTCAAATCGAGTAACTTTTCAATTGTTTGGATATTCGCTAAACTCAATTGCATTATCCATATCCATATCAAATACTGTATAACAATTTTGGAGAAACAACATGTAAATTAAATATATGAACACATCGTATCAATATGACAATTCATCGAATAAATTGATGAAATTAAAATTCCCATTTCCAATATCCAATTCAAATGTTTGATGACAATAAACAATTAATACTAATTTATCATTCATATAACCTACTATTATCCAATACAAGATTAATTTAAAGAATCAACATATTATAATTTACTTAGTGTCACTTACGAGGATATTATATTGAATCTCTAAATTAGTCTTCATGGCTTAATAATAGATTAATGATTTCCTTTGGGCTTAATTAGAAGGTTAAGGGTTTCAATTCTAAGACATAAATTAAATTAAACCTAAGTTCCTATGGTAAAAGGGTGTACATCCTAATTATCCATTGGGAGTGATTAGGAGGGCTAATTATGGACTAGGAGTGATAAATTCACTCATTAATAGGTTTTAAAGAAGCCTGAAAATAGCTTCAGGTTTACTCGAACGGACCCAAGTTCGCTCGAGTGAACACCAAACAGAGAGTTCATCGCACGAGCGCACCCCTTTGGTCGCCCAAGCTGAGTTTCCAGTATCAGGTCCGTTCGAGCGGACCCATGTTCGCTCGAGCGAACTGTCTAGAAATCCTATTTCGGGATTTCTTCCTTTCTTTCCTTCCCATTCATTCCCAACTCCTTTCATTCATTAACACCTGCAATATGGAGCCTCCATGCTCCCTTACTAACTCTTAAACTCTTCCATTCCAACCATTAACCCATAATCTCCACAATAAAAGCCAAGAAATGCATGTAATAATTCATAAAAACTTGATAGATGCAAATGAATACATTTACACAACATTTATAGTGATGGAACGCGCTCCGAGGCGCCGTGGGGCGGCTACCGGGGTCGGCGGAACGTGGGAGTCCGTCGGGTCCGGCCCTTTCGCGCCCTGGCGGGCCTGAAGCGTGCATCAACATTTTTTTTGGGTGGGTGTGCCAGATTTTCTATTTTACTTGGAATTGCAAGTGGTAATCCGGAGATCAACCTTCGCAAGTAAAAAGGAAATCAACTTCTTTCAAGTTTTCCATTGCACAAATATTTAAGAAAAGAGACATTTTCTTGGTTTGCCGTGAAAGGCGATTTTGTTTGGCATTTATAGCCGATTTTGGCGTTTATAGCCGATTTACAATTCTCATCAATAATGAAAGACAAGAGTTGTGATTTTTGTCTCTTTTAGAAAAATACAAACTACAATGAAAAGCAAGAAAAGGAAGATCTAACTTTTCAGGAGATTGTGGGGGACTCGTTCAGATTGACGGTCGCAAGCCATGTGTGGGCTTCGCCGTCATCCATGCAGATGAGAACAGAGGATGCTCTTGATTCGCTTGGCTTGGCTATAACCTCAGATTTTTAGAGGACAAAGACCAAGAGAAGGTCCTATGTCCAATAAAAAGCTAAGTAGACGGGCTGAAAAGCCACGTCTAAGCCATTGGAGGCAGCAGGAGAAGGCAAGGACCTTGGGGGGGGCGCCCCCCAAGGGACTTTTGTCACCTTGTAGTGGTGGCCGGTGCAGAACTTCAGCAGAGTTTTTCTCTCTTTTTCTTTCTCTCAGATCTCTTTCTGATCTTTTTTTTCTGATCCTCTGATTTTCTCCTCTTTTTTCCGATCCCAATTTCAATGGAATGCTCTCCTATTTATAGGCTTTTGGTAGCCATTTAGGAGGGTTTATGAGCCTTAATGGCTTTAATGGGAGGAGTTACAGGATTTATTTCTTGATTTTGTAACTCCTTTTTCCTTGAATCTGATTGGCCGATGGAGATTAAGGGCTTTTAATCACCTTAATTACCATAATGGGAGGAGTTTCATGGTTTAAATGCCATGAATCAATTGACTTGTAACTCCCAAATGCTTGCTTCTGATTGGGCCGTCCAAAGAAATGAATTAATGACTGCAATAAAGCTAGTCAATTAACCACATTAATTGGTCGCCGAGCAGTCGAAGAGTCGCGGGCCGTGCCGTGTCTTCTGGAATTCTTCTGGCGATGATCATCGATGGATCTACATGCTGATCGACATCGGATGAACATGTAACTTCAGACATTGATAGCTAAGAGTGGGCCGGTGACATCTGTCTTGTCGATTTCACGATCGGTCGGACAGAAAGTGCACTTTCTTGGTCGACCGGTTGGCGATCTTAGAGCGATCAATGATGATTTTATGCCTTTGGAGGTTGACCCGTGATTTTGACGGATGTCGGAGGATATGAGTCAATTTCAAGCACTAAAAATCACATTTTCAGGAAACCACAGGGGCCAAAGTGCGCGAAACGCGAAGAAAGACGGAAAAACGGGTCACCGGCGGAAAATCCGGTGACCCGGACCTCCATGGTCGCCGGCGACCATGGGCCATGGTCGCAGGGGCCTGCCACCATGGGCCATGGTCGCAGGGGTCTGCGACCCTGGGGGATTTTTCCCCTTCGGAGCCCGTTTTGCGGTCGTTTTGAGGTCTTTTTCGTCGCCGTTTTCTTCTGTATTTTTCTTGACATTTCTTTTCATTTATTGGCTTGATTTCCCTGTAGAAAACTTGATGAGAATCCTTACATTTTTAGAGTGCAAAGTTTCCAATTTTTCGGGAAAGCCGAAGACTTTGTCGCGTAAAGCTGCTGATTTTCCGCCAGAAGCTGAAACTTGGTCAAACGATGTCGGAATGACCTGAAATTTGAGGTGAAGCCTCCTGAGCAATAAATAAGACCAACCATAGGCTTTTGTTTGAGTTTTGAAGCCGTTTGGGGTCCCGTCGATGCTTCACTTGATTTTGCTGCGGGGAAAATGCCGAGCTTTGATATGTGGCCAAACGATGTCCGATTGACCTGAAATTTGATGGGGAGCCTATTGGAGTCATTTTGAGACGTTCCATGGGCTCCATTTTGGATGTCATGGTCCCGAGTTGCTCCGCCGCCGGTAGGCTTGATTTTCTCTCGGAGCATCGAAACCTGGTCAAACGTTGTCGGAATGACCTGAAATTCGACGTGCAGCCTTTTGGAAGCATGTTGAAGCCACTCATGCACTTGGTTTGATGAGCGAAGGCTTCGGTGGTTCCTGCCGCCGGGAGGCTTGATTTTGCTGCTCGAGCATTGATGGAGGGTCAAACGTTGTCGGTTTGACTTGAAATTTGGCATAGAGCCCTTTTGAGACATGCTGGAGTCATCTGTAGGCTTTGATCAAAGTTTTGACATCTCCGATGATGTCGCCGCCGGGAGCTCCCGTTTAGCTGTCGGAGAAGTGAAGTTAGGCCAAATGTTGTCGAAATGGTCCGAAACTTCATGTGTACTCTTCTCTTGGGTATCTTGAAGGATCTTGCAGTTTTTGTTTGATTCTGACAAGATTTGAATTTTTGGAGAAATTGCATTGCCTATTTATGACAGGTTGCGACTCCATGCAGCTTTCTTGATGTTGAAGAGGCAAAGTGACATTTTTGGTGTCAACAAATGCCCCCTCGAGGTACAGCGACGAATTGCTTGACTTTTGTAGTCGATGTGCCTCGAAGAGATTTTTGAAGGAGAGCTTGTGTCTTGACCAAGAGTCTTTGAGCAATCCTTCCTTTGGTAGAGTAGCCTTTGAGCTTCCAGGGGAATTTTATGGTAGTGAAAGGAATCACACACCATCTCGAGGCAAAGTTTTGAAGATGACATCAGGGATGTGGATTTGGGCTTTTGTTTTTGACCTTGTGACCTAACAAGATGTATGTGGCAGGTTAGGGGGTCGGGTTTTGGTTTTGACCTTGTGACCCAACAAGCTGTATGTGGCAAGTTGGGGGATCAGGATTTGGTTTTTGGTTTTGGTCTTGTGACCTAACAAGCTGTATGTGGCAAGTTAGGGGACCAGGATTTGGTTTTTGGTCACTCTTTGGGACTGTGTGGGTCCATTGGAGTGGTTTGGATTTTTGTGGAATGTCAATTTCAAGATTTTGGCTCAACTTGGTATATGAGGCTGGATGGTTTGATTTTTGGAAGCTCATGGGGCTTGGAATTTTTTGTATGGTTCAATCAACTCAAAAGAGGCATGGAACCATTTTTGTATGCTCTTGGGTAAGAGGGATTTTTTTTTCCTGACTAAAAGCCCAATTTTTTTTTTTTTTTTAGTGCCTAGGTGGTCAAACCTGGCTCATATGGGCTAGCCCATGGGACCTTAAGCTTTTTAGGATGGCTTAGATCTCATGTGGGGTCATTTTGTAAAGAATATCTAAAGATATCTCATTTGGATAGAGAATATCTAAAAATATCTTTATGGGAGAGAATCTCTCATATTCCCTTAATTTGGGAGAGAATATCTCAAGGTATCTTTCTTTTTGGGAAGAAATCTCCAATATCCTTTTTTGTTGGAGAGAATCTCTCATTTGATTGATTTTGGGAGGAAATCTCTCAAAGACATCTTTCTTTTTGGGAAAAAATCTTTCTAATTCCTTCTCTTTTGGTAAGGTTACTAATTAGTAACACTTACCTTTCTTCTTTGTTTCCTTCTTTGATTTGCTCTCTCCTATAAAAGCAAAGGAAGGTAGGATCTCTTGCCCTTATTGCTTTCTTTTGCAACAATCTCAAGAGAGTTCCAAGGCCAAGAGTTTTTCTTCTTCAAGGATCTTCAAGCTTTTTCCTTCTTCTTCTCCATCAATGGCTTCAAGTAAGTTTTCTCTCTTTTTCTTTCAAGAAAACTTTATGTAGAGAATAGGATGGTAAAAAAGAAAGTTTCTCTTTTTTTTTTCTTCTTTTTTTTTTCTTTTCTTTTTCTTTTCTTTCTATTCTTCTTCTCTTTTTTTTTCTTTTCTTTTCCACGTGATTTCTTTTTTTTTTTTTTTTGCTGTTTTCTTTCTTCTCTTTTTTTTTCTTTGAGAAAGTTTCTCTGTTTTTTTTTTCTTTTTTTCTTTTCTTTCTCCCCTTTTTTTTTCGAGAAAGTTTCTTCTTTTTTTTTTTTTTTTCTCATCATGATAATGCGTTTTTATGCAAATCTAGATGTTCATGCATGTACTTTTTGTAAATTGAATTGAGTAGCATGATGTGATAGCATACCTGAAAATCTTTGCAAATTTGGGAATTTGGAGCTCGCAGCGATGTTGAGCCCTTCTTGATTTTGTGGAGATTTTGAGGTTTCGAAAGTTTGGAGTTTCGGAGCCCGCAGCAATGTTGAGCCCATCTTCAAACTTTCTATTTCCGTCGGGGTATTTCCTTTTTCTTTGGAATTGCCCCGGAGTCATGCCAAAATTTCGCCAGATTTTTGGTGGGACAAAGTGACCCTTTTTTTTTTTTTTTAGCGAAATCCTGTCATTTTGATGACGATCTTTTTCTTTTCCAACCTTTGCAGGTGGTTCCTCCAGAGCGAACAAGGGTAAAGAGCCTGCTACAAGCGTACCTCGTCGATCTGCTAGATCTTCCAATGTGGCCGTTCAGCAGGCCTGGGAGAAGGTCCAGTTTGTTGAGAAGAACTTGGAAGAGTGCGATTCCCTCAATCGCGATGAGATGAGACAGCGATTGATCGCCCTCAAGAATGAGGAATTCTATAAGATCATGGTAAGCAACCGTCCTTGGGTTATGGACGATCTGAGGGTTTTACCCAAGCCTACCTTCTTCTTTGGAGATGCAGTCCCTGACGACTTGACATACCAAAGGAGATGTTTTCAGTTCTCTTACACAGCAGATGGTGAAGAGAAGACTGTTTCTACCCGGTCGTCTTTTGATCGTACCATCTCGATCATGAGCCTTGCTCCCACGTGCTCTAAGAGGGAAGATCCTCCGAGCTGGGTGAAGAGGACCAGTGTGATCAAGACCGGGATTTTTGTTGGTGGACCCTCCGGATATGCGGAGAAGCAACCTGTCCGTATGGACATGTTGATGCCAGCCAGCGGCTACCAGGGCTCTGATTATCCGTCGGTTGATTTGAGACCGGTGGGCCTTGGCGTTTTCAGCGGTGACGGCAGTACTTGGGTGAAGCCTTTTCGACTTCGTGGCCGTTTCAATGTTGACTCCGATTGGAAGTCATGGACTGACCACACCTTGCTGATTGGGGGCGCCGTTTTGAAGGAAGCCGGGATTTTTGACGCGGTCCGCGCTTTTAGGGAGACCGTGACTTTTTCCGATGATGCCTTCATGGCTATGTTGGAGTCCTTCCTCCCTCAGACCAATACCTTCGTTGTCACGAACGGTGAGATTGGTTTTTCTCTGAAGGAGCTGAGCGCCATTACTGGATTGCCCATCCTTGGTAAACTCTATGAGGAGTTCATGCCGATTGACAGCGTCCTTGAGGAGCAGTCAGAGGAATTCAGGCTCCTATACTTTCAGCTCGTCGCCTTCTATGATTTTTTTAAGGAGGGCTCGAAAGTGAGATCCAGCAGTTGGAAGAGTTATGGCTCTTCATTCTTCAACTTCTTTGACAGCAAAGAGTCTCCTGACAGCGTGACCCGGGAAGACAGGAAGAAGACTTTGGCCATGCAGGAAGAGTTGAAGGGTTTCTTCGCGAGCACAGATGCCCTTTATTCTGACATTGCACTGCGGAGAGATCTTGCTGTTTACCTCACTTATTGGTTAGGTGAGGCTGTGTTTGCTGGTGGAGATGGGACGCACATCAGGCCGCATTGTATTTTTCCGGCTTGTCAGATGGCGTTTGGAGAGCGGCTTGCTTTGGTGCCCGCTCTTTACTCCTACCTGTGTACCGAACTGCAGGCTGCTGCTTTCTTGGTTCGGCTTGGGCTCCCTATGAATAGGGTATTTTCAGCCCATATCTTTTATTCGTGGTTTGTATACCACTGTCCTGGCTTCCACCAGCTGGGTGCTGCACAGGATGATGATCCTCTGATGATTCGATTGGCTAAGGGAAAAGCCGTATCTGAATCACTTTTGTTTGCCCGCATGAGGATCCGACGGTTCAGGGACGTCGAGATGGGGCAGTCTTCAGTTAAGCTTTCTCCGGAGTTGCGGAAGAAGGCTTTTGATTTTGGTGCCTCCCGAGACTCTACCAGAGCAGGGTCGGGAAGGCATTACTCTTTGACCAATGCAGAGAAGGAGTGGCTTTTCAGCATACGAGTCGGCACGATGGTGTACCGTAGACATCTTTTCGTCGACATCCATCCGTATGTACCTTCTCGCTTTGCGCTTCAGTTGGGCTTCTCTCAAGGCGTTGTTGGAGCGCCTTCGAGTATGGTGAAGCGTTTTGGGGGTTTGCAAGATGGCAGAAATGCATGGGCTTTTTATAGTGCTGAAGACACTACTGCCACGATCTCTTATCCTGAGCTGTCGACTTTCCGAACTGCCGGCTTTACGAAGTGGTTCGCGGAGAGCTTTTTGGCATATCGGGGGCTTTCCAAGAAGGAGCTTGATGTAAAGCTGTCTTCTGGAAAAGGCATTGGGAAGTCGGATGGCGTCCGGCGAGAGGAAGTTTGGGCCTTCCTTTCTGGAGAGAAGCACAAGATAGGCTTTCTCGGTGACCAGGGCGTCATTGGTTCTGAAGCTGTTCGGGAAGTACCTGATGAGGCTTTCGAGCAGCTAGAACAGGAGGAAGCTGAGCTCGACGCTTGGATGCAAGCGGCACAGAGACGAGCTTCCGTGGAGTCTACTGGCGAAAGCAGACCATCCAGTGAGGAGTCAAGTGAGAAACCTGACTCTGATAGTGGGGCGGGTTCTTCTAGGAAGCGAACCCGTAGAGGTAAGAAGAGGAGGAGTCATCATCGCAGCGAGGGGCCACATGAGGACTCTCCTGACATGGAAATCCCTCTTACCATCAACGAGGAGGTGCCAAAGGCTGTCGACGAGCCTCCAGAGAAGAGGAGTCGTGGGGAAGAGACCATTGGTGAAGGTATGATTCTTCCTTTTTCTTCTTTCATGGGGCTTTCCATGTTCTGATTTGTTTTCTCACCCTGCTGCTGCTTCTTTTTTTTTTTTTTAGCAGAGGATGAAGACTTGCCGATGCCTGAGGTTCCGACCGATGAGGCGGTGATGGAGCCGGTTATGGCATCTGAAGAAGAACCGAGGGACTCTGGAATGACTCCGGAATCTCCAATTGGTATAACTTCTTTCGCTTTCTCTTTTTTTTTTTTTTTTGCCTACGACTTGATTTGCTAACATTTTTTTCTTGTCAGCTGACTTGCCACACAGGATTCCGATGACTTTGAACCATCAATGGACGCAAATGTCGATGATGCTTCTGATGAGTTCATGGAGGAAGAGAGTGTTCCGCCAGTCGTCGAAGAAGGTACTTTGTAGTGATGACCCTGATGGTTTTTTTTGAACAGGATCATATCATACCTTTTTGTGTTTCATTTGCAGGTTTTGAAGTGACAGAAGAGAGTCCATCGCTTTCTTCAGAACCAGAGCAAGGGATGCCAGAGGTCGATCCGGAGGTAGAGACCAGTTCTGACATGATTGAGGAGATGCCTCGTGTTGAGATTCCCTCTCCAGTGGCTCTAAGTGAAAAGAGTTCTTTTGTTACTCTTCCAATGGGACATGACATGAGCAGCCGATCAGCGGAGAAGGTTGAATCTTCATCCAGTTCGTCTCTTCAATTTGCGAAGAAGGTGCTGGCTCGGGTTTTGAGTTCTTGGGTCAAGACTCTCCTTTCTGGACACTTGGAGGCAGGATTTGGCTTGATCCCACATGTACAGGAGATTCTGACCGACACCGAAGAGGTTGGTCTGGATGTCACAGGTGCCAGGGCGATCGTTGATAGGATCATTGCACTGGGTGACAAGTGGTTTGAGACCATGGGTTTCCCTGACGACCAATTCTTCAAGGAGATGTTCTTGGACCCTGCTGATAAGGCTAAGTCTGACCTGAATGAGGCTACACAAAGCAAGAAGCAGCTAGTTCGGGAGAAGAACAAGGAAGAGCTAGCCATCATCGGATTGAGGCATGACCTTAACGTCCTTGATAGGGAAGTTGAGGAGGCCAGGAAACGTCTTGAGCATTTGAAGGCACAAGTCGATGCGAAGTGGGCTGCTATAACAGAGGCTCGTGACAGGGAGAGTACTCTGATTCGCAGGGTTGCAGATGCCGGTCAAGTTCTCGAGAGGAGGACTCTAGAAAACGAACGATGGCAAACTGCTGGGGAAGAGCTTCCCGGTGTAAAAGAAGGGTTACGGCATTCGCCAGCATCTCATGGCAAGTTCCTGAAGAAGCGTGCCTTGGAAACTCTGACGGCTGAGGCCAAAAGTTTGCTTGAGGAGCTGAAGCTTTGGCTGGAGACCATTTTTGGTTGAGCTCCTGATTTTTTATAGCAGAAACCATTCTTCTTTTTTTGGTACCACATGTATTTTTTGGTACTCTTTTTTTTTTTGTAGTGCTTGTGAACACTTTCTATTTTTTTTTTTTTTGCTTTGGTACCACATGTATTTTTTTGGTACCTTTTTTTTTTTGTTCCCTACGCTCACTCAAATCTTTTTGTGATGAAAGCAATTGCTAAATGGGATTTGATCAAAAGCTTTGTCATTTTGTGAAAATCTTTTGTCAAATAATTGTTTTGGCATGGGAGCCTGATTTTGGTTGTGGCGTGAAAGCCGATTTTGAGATGGCATGGAAGCCGAAATTTTATGGCGTAAAAGCCAAAATTTGGGTTGGCATGGAAGCCGAAATTTTGTGGCATTTACAGCCAGTTTGGTGGCATTGATAGCCAATTTGTGGCATTTATAGCCGGTTTTGTGGCATTGATAGCCATTTTTTGAAAGCCAAGTTTTGGTTTGTCGGCGTGAAAGGCAATTTTTCGTGGCATTGATAGCCGGTTTGTCGCATTTATAGCCGGATTTTTGTGGTATTTACAGCCAGTTTGGTGGCATTGATAGCCAATTGGTGGCATTTATAGCCGGTTTGGTGGCATTGATAGCCAATTTGTGGCATTTATAGCCGGTTTGGTGGCATTGATAGCCAATTTGTGGCATTTATAGCCGGTTTTGACATGAGAGTCAGGTTTTTTTTTGTGTGGCATTTGTAGCCGAGTTTTTTGAAAACCAAGTTTTGTTTTATTGGCATGAAAGCTGATTTTGGCGTTTATAGCCGGAAATTTTTTGTTTTGGCATTTATAGCCGGATTTTGGCATTTATAGCCGAGTTTTGGTTTTCAAAATGCAGGTATCGACTAAATGTCGCCTCCCCGCTGAATGGTCTTGCAAGTATCGATGGAATGTCGCTTCCTTGCTCATTCGGTTTTGCGAGTATTGATGGAATGTCACTTCCTCGCGGGTTAGGTTTTGCAAGTATCGATGGAATGTCGCTTCCTCGCGAATTGGGGTGCAAATATCGACTAAGCGTCGCTTCCCTGCTTTTCCCAAGACTTTTGGTTTTGCGGGTACTGACTTGATGTCGTTTCTCCGCGATTTTTGAAATTTGAGGTTTTCTCGAACCATTTGTAATTTTGGTTGTGGATAGCAACTGGTATGTTGCATCTCCACGATTTTTGAAATTGGGTTGTGGATATCAACTGGTTTGTTGCTTCTCCACGGTTTTTGGATTTTGCAAGTATCGACGAAATGTCGCTTCCCTGCGATTTTGGGTGCAAGTATCGATGGAATGTCGCATCCTTGCTTTTTTTCAAAATTTTTGTTTTGCGGGTACTGACTTTGATGTCATTTCCCCACGATTTTTGAAAAACCATTTTTTTTTGTTTAAAGACACGAGGGTCGTAAATTTTGACCTAGAACCATTTGGCGGTAAAAGGTAAGGTGGACTAGGGTGGAAATCCCTGAATCCGGATTTTTGTTTCAAACCATGAATTTTGGTTCAAGGATCGAAAGCTTTGGTCAAGTCAGGGAGAGGCTCCTAAACTTGGATTTTTTTTGTTTTTGAACAATGAAACGATGAAAGTAAGCATTGTTTTTGAATCTCTAGAAATTTTGACATTTGATATGAAAATTCTAAAGAGAGTGGGTTTGACGAGCGAGTACCTGAGAACAGGTTTTGGCCATACAGGCATTGCTCTTACCCAGTTGGGTAAGTCTTCAAGGGTAGTACCGCTTCAAGAACTTGCCGTTGATAGGCAGCATACATCTGTCGCCTTCCATGTTTAGGAGGGCATATGCGCCGTTGGAGAAGACCTTGTCGATGACGTAGGGTCCCTCCCATTTTGGTTCAAATTTGCCTTTGGATTTGTGTGCGAAGACCATTGGTCTTTTTACCGCAAGAACCAAGTCACCCTTTTTGTAGGCGCGTTGCCGGACCCTTTTGTCAAAAGATCCTGCCATGCGTGCTTGGTAAAGTTCAATGCTTTGTCGAGCTTCGAGCCGTCTCTCGTCGAGATTGTCCAGCTCATGGAGTCGCAATTTGACATTGCTTTCTTGAGTCATGTCATTTTGTAGAGATACCCTCAGAGAAGGAATTTGTACCTCTAGGGGCACGACAGCTTCGCATCCATAGACCAAGGAGAATGGTGTGCTATGGGTTGGTCCTCGAACGGTGGTTCGATAGGCCTACAAAGCTTCAGACAGTTTGTCGCTCCAGTCTCTTTTGTGACTAGAGACCATTTTCTTGAGGATTTTGCAGAGTGTCTTGTTGAAGGCTTCTGCTAATCCGTTTGCTGCCGGATTGTATGGAGTCGAAGGACAGCTTTGAATTTTGTATTTGTCGCAAAACCTGTAGAATCGATGATCTCGGAATTGTGGTCCGTTATCATGGACGAATCTCTTGGGTATGCCGAAACGACAAATGATGTTGGTGCGTAGGAATTGAAGAACTGATGAGGTCTTCATTTCGTTGAACGCAAATGCTTCTGACCACTTGGAGAAATAATCCGTTGCGGCGAAGATGAAGCGATGACCTTTGCTTGAAGGGGGAGAGATAGGACCTATGATGTCCATGCCCCATGCTTCAAAAGGCCATGAGATTGCTGTAGGATGCAGCCATTCCGGAGGCATGTGAATGTAATCTCCGTGAACTTGGCATAGCTGGCAGCGTTTAGCAAATTGCATTGCGTCGGCAACCATGGTAGGCCAATAGTAACCTAACCTTTTGATTTGGTCGTAGAGCTTGGGACCAGCCTGATGAGCTCCACAAAGACCAGCATGAACTTCTTTAAGTGTTTCTTCGGCCTCTTGTTGTGACAAGCAGCGTAGAAGTACTCCGTTGAAGGATTTCCTGTAAAGGATCTTTGAAGGGATATCCAAATGAAAGTTTGGGGCTCGCCTTTGGATGCTTACCCGTTCTTTTGGATCTTCAGGTAGGATTCCGAACATAGTGTAATCAATGAACGGATCCCTCCAGTCGATGATTGAAGGTTGAAGGATAGAGATCCGACTTCCAACCACTCGGTGGCATTCAGCAACTGCTTGGTGTGTGTTAAGAGGAGGGAGGATCCTTCTCTCGTACACTGTGATTTGCATGTTTTCCCCTTCCTGGATCGCCATTGATGCGGCAAGTCCGGCCAGGGCATCTGCACGGATATTTTCACCTCTACGAATGTGGGTGATGTTGCAGATGTCAAACTTTTGCAGAAGCGATTGTGCCTTGTTGTAATAAGGCAGCAGATCGGGCTTCCTGACTTCATATTTCTGATTCATCTGGTTGACGATCAGTTGAGAGTCTCCAAAGACTTCCAGTATGGTGATACCGGATTCAATGGCGAGTTCCAATCCTAGGATCAGAGCTTGGTATTCAGCTGCATTGTTTGTGCATGGTTCCAGTAGCGAGAAAGCGTGTGGAATCATGCATTTGTCGGGGCTAACAAAGAGGATGCCAACTCCCGAGATCAGCTTTCTGTTTTCATTTGTCCTGGTTGCACCGTCAAAGTACATGTCCCAGGAGGCATTTGGTGAGGAAGTCTCCACGTTGTAGACAGGTTCGTCTGGGAGATCATCTCTGAGTGGTGAATCTTTAGGCAATGGATGCTCTGCAAGGAAATCTGCTAGAGCTTGGCCTTTGATTGCTTTTTGTGGAACATACCTAATATCAAATTGTGACAAGAGGATGGACCATTTTGCCAGTCGGGCATTGAGAGAACCGGCCTTCGTGACAAGGACCTTCAAGAGGTTGATCCTTGAGACGAGGTAGACTGTGTTGGAAAGCAAGTAGTGACGTAGCTTTTGTACGGCGAACATCACTGCAAGGCATTCTTTTTCGACTGGAGAGTAGCGATGCTCTACACCTACTAGCATGCGGCTGAGGTAGTATAGAGCAGCTTCTTTTCCCTCACCATTCTCTTGTGCAAGCAGAGCGCCTACAGAATGATCAAGAGCTCTTGTGTACAAGATGAATGGTTTTCCAGTGGCAGGAGCAGCTAACACTGGAGGTTTGGTCAGGTATGACTTGATATCTTGAAATGCGGCTTCACAGTCGGCATCCCAGACAAAGTCTACACCCTTTTTCATCAATCGAGAGAATGGACGGCATTTCCCCGAAAGATTGGAGATGAACCGTTTGATGTAGGCCAATCTCCCTTGGAGCCCTTTTAGTTCTCTCAAGGTTCTTGGAGAGGGCATTTCTAGAATAGCCTTGACTTTTATGGGGTCAAGTTCTATTCCAGCTTTCCGAACAAGGAATCCGAGAAACTTACCCGACGAGACGCCGAAGAAGCATTTTAGAGGATTCATCCGCAGTTTGTGTTTGCGGAGTCGGAGGAAGACTTCCCGAAGATCTTTGAGATGGTCTTCTTTTCTTCTGCTTTTGACGGCGAGGTCATCAACGTAACATTCGACCGTCTTGTGCTGCATATCTTGGAATATTTTCATCATAGCCCTCTGATATGTGGCACCAGCATTTTTCAGACCAAATGGCATGACAGTGTAGCAATACACGCCAAATGGAGTCCGAAATGAAGTGTGTTTTTCATCCTCGGGATGCATCTTTATCTGATTGTAACCAGAGAAGCCATCCATGAATGTCATTCGCTCGAATCCGCAGGTATTATCAATCATCACCTCCGGTATGGGGAGCGGGAATTCATCTTTAGGGCAAGCGCCATTCAAGTCTCTATTGTCAATACAGACTCTGATCTGCCCAGTTTTCTTTGTCACGGGGACAATATTGGCCAACCACTCTGGATGTTGTTCCTCACGGATGAAGCCAACGCTTTTGAGCTTTTGAACTTCTTGTTCAATTTTATCCATCACATCTGGACGGAATCTTCTTTGGCCTTGTTTGACAGGCTTGACGTCTTCTTGAAGATTGAGTTTGTGGACTGCTACTTTGGGGTCTAAACCAGGCATTTCAGCATAGGACCATGCAAAGCAATCAACGAACTCACGAAGAAAAGCGATATACTCGGGTAACTCATCATCCTTTATATTCTTGCTTATGAATACAGGACGTGGGTTATCAGGTGTTCCCAAGTTTATCTTTTGAACAGGATCTTCTGTCGGAAGGTTCGAAGGTGGTTCCTCCACAATATTTTCGGAGGCTTCCAACTCAACGAAACCTTCTGGAGTTTCAACTGCATTACCAGACCAAGGCTCTGTTCCTTTCCATGGATTTTCTTGATTGGTGATCTCCTCAAGGCTTGCTATGAGATAGTCCCAATCGCCTGTTGAGTCTGGTATTTCTTTTGGAGACGAGGGTTCTTCTGGGTCAGGATGCCACAAGTCTGTATTATCGGACGATTCCTCTTTATCATCAGAGAAATCATACCAATTGGATGAGCTTCCTGGATCTTTGTCAGGTAACTCTTTAAAGAGATTTCCAGGGAGATCGATGTCTTCGTGGACTTTAGATGTTGAGGCTTGGTCGGTAAAACGACTTTTAAGCCTTTGTGTCAACTGTCTCAGAGGAGTGTCGGGATCATACCCTAACCCATATGAAGACTTTTCTACATGACCGTAGAGTCTCCAATCTTCCAGCTGGCTTTTGGTCAAGGCGGGCTCCAATGGCGTGAGAATACCGCGTCTTTCTCCCAAACCGACTGGGTTTTGAGCGTCAAAGCCCATTTTCTTCATAATTGCTTGTGCCACAGGACTATATAGAGATAGCTGAGGCATACCTTCATTTTGAAAAGGTTCCAGCATGGAGTTTGATGAAGAAGCGTCCGATCTATGGAAGAAGATCGGCCTTTGCTTTGGTGATGTTGCCGGAACAACAAAGGTAGCTGACGTAGGATCTTCTACATCAGCAGGTGTCTCCATCGGAGTGAGAGCAGGCTGAACTTGCTGAGTGTCAGCTTGGCTTGACGATGCATCGTCTTCTGGCTCTGAGTCCGAGTCTGTGTCTTGCATGATAGACACGAGAGAAACAACAAATCTGCCCCCAGGCTTTTGTTTCGCCTTCTTCACTTTAGTCATGATGACCAAAGGTTTTGAATTCTTGAGGGAGATAACGAAGGGAGATTGACTACTCTCTTCTAATTTGCCGGAGGGTTTGTTTTCTTCCGGTGATTTTTGAGGAGCCTTGCCTTTATCTTTCTGGAGATTTTCAGCAGGGGGTGCTATTTCCTCTTCTTCTTTTTCTCCTTCATACATTTGGGAGTCTGCGAAGTGGACTTCTTTACCTTTGAAGGGTTTCCTGTCCGCAAAGACTCGATGTACCATGCCGTCGTCGCCGACAAACTTGATGCATTGATGTAGAGTTGAAGGAACAACACCATTCTCGTGTATCCAAGGACGTCCGAGAAGGATGTTGTAGCATGAGGGGGTTTTTATTGCATACACAGTGACCTCAGAGATAAGATCACCGATTTGCAATTTGAACCTGATTTTGCCGATAGGCCTTTGAGTGCTCCCATCGTATCCAAAGATAGATACAGATGTGTGGCTTAGCTTGCTGGGTGGGATGCCCAACTCTTCAAGAGCCGAAGTGGAGATAAGGTTGAGTGCAGAACCTGGGTCGATCTGAACTCTATGTATCGGCATTTCTTTGATGTACCCTGTGAAGTACAGGGGTCGGTTGTGCCTTGCTTCGCCAAGTAGGAGGTCTTCCTTAGTGAAGGCGATGGTTGCACTGGCTGCCTTTTGAACCGAGAGGCATTGGATGCATGATCCCTCAGTTTTCTTTTTTTCTTCTTTTAAGAAAGTTTCAGAGTTTTTGACCCGGTAGTCCATTTCAATTTGGAGGACTTGTGGGGCATGTTTGTCGACATCCTCATTCAGTTTTTGTAATTCTGAGATGAGATTATCACGAGTGCGTGGAGACATTCGTAATAAATCCAGGATGTGAAGACGTGCAGGTATGTGTTTGAAGTGCTCAACCAAGTCATACTTGAAAGCCTCCTTAGGGCCTGCATGTTCATCATTGTTGCCACTGGGGGCGCTTACAACATCTTTTCCCGAAGGATTTACATAAGTAAAGGAAGATTGGTTGTAATTTTTGTGGTAGTCCCGGCCCGAACGGGTGCCTCTACCAACTTCGAGAGCTTCTTGAGAAGGATCTTCGTTTAGAAGATTGTCTTCAGGATCAAGAGGCTGTCGTTTTTCATCTACTGGGGATGTATCTGCAGCAGAGTTGCCATCCTCAGTGATTGTGTTGCACGGAGCATTTTCCGGGAGCAAGTCCTGAACAGCATCCAGCAGCTTTTCTTCTTCGTTGACCCATCCATCACCCCAAGTTGGGTTTTCTTCATGATGATGAGTCGGGAAGAATGTGTATCCTGAAGTCACAGTCTCAGGAGAAGAAACCTGAGAGGGTGTCATCTCTGTGAAAGTCACGTGAGACGAGGTAGCTCCAGAGGATACATTGCTAGGCGTCGTCGGAGTGTAGGTAATCTCATCAGACGACGCTTCAGAAGAGCTATAATCCTGATATATTACATTACAGGAAGCTCTGATAGAAGATGTTGCCTGCTCGGAGTCAGACTCATCCTCGGATGTAAGAGGATCGTCAATCCAGCAATGTTCTCCATTTTCAGGAGTTGAGGGAGGAGGTACCTGATGGGCTTCAGGGACTTCCGGCTCTGGATTGTGAGGAATCTCGTTGACGCGGTCTTGCTCTTGTTCTAGAGCGAGACGCTGCAAGATCCTTGCATATTCTTCAAGATCAGGCACGGGAGCCAGATCCTCTTCTTCGTCTTCTCCGTGTGGCTCAACATAGTTGATTTCCACTGGAGCAATGACAGGTGCTGGGTTAACAGCATCTTCTTGTGCAGCCTCTTGGTCTTCTTCATCATCAGACCAGGATCCTTGTGGTTGCAAGGGGTTATACCAGATTACTGGCATAAGGTGAGTTTCAGGAACCCATTCTTCATCGGAGAGATATTCTCCTGTTTCAAGAGATTCCTCCCACTCATCGGTGTAGTTGGGCTCGAATCCATCGTCGGTGTCGCTGGACTCGTATCCATCAATGGAGAATCCAACTACCGAGTTGCAAGAGTATGATGCCCCCTGCATGGCTTCTTTTTTGAATTGAGGTGGCATGAAATCACTGAGAGTGAAGTTTCTTACCGCCTTTGAAGTCTCTGGAAGGGACGTTTCTGCTGCCCCGAGTGAAGTGGTAGAGGAGGCCTCTGCCTTTTCATGGACTTTTTGTTTTGGCTGGGTCTTCTCTTGCCGTTTGAGCCTGAGGAGATGTTTCTTGGCTTGCCTTCGCTGCTGAGCGGTCGGCTTTGTTTTGACGATCTCCCAATTTTCATCTTCCAGGAGATCGGGATGTACCCATATGGGTTGTCCGTCTGGTGTCGGGCAAGGAACCAACACTTCGGACGTTTGAATTCTATTTATAACCTTGAAGGAAGTAGTGATCTTCTTCTTCGGTGACTTTGGTGTTTGTCCATATGACACCATGTTGACGGAGGCAGTCCCATAGTTTTTGTCAAAGGTGATGACTCCGTTTTTCCACATCTCGTTTATCTTCTCTCTCACAACAAAGCATTGATTGAGAGGATGCGAGACCATCTGGTGGTATGGACAGTACCGAGGATCATTGGTTTTGCCAACGTCTCCAGGTCTTTTGGGCTCTGGCAAAATGAGTTTGCCATTTGCTAGGAGAGCCTCAAAGATTTCTTCGACGTCTTCATCGAACGGATATTTCTTTTCTACTCGCTCTTTGAAGGCATCAGAGAGTTCAGGTCTCTTACCTGCAGCTCTATTTTCAGCTTTCTTTGGTTGCTGAGGAGCTGACTTAGTCTGCAGATTGAGAACCTCCTTCTTCTTTGGTTTAGAGGTTGCAACAGCAGTCGGCTCTTTCTTTGATGATTTCTGATTGTTGAGGTCTTTGATCACCGTTTCAGCTTCCATGGAAGCTTCCAGGAGTTCCCCCAGGTTCTTTGATTTATTGCCGATGATCATGGAGCGGATTTTAGCTCTCATGTTGTTTCGGCAGATGTCGACTAGCGACGCTTGTGGCAGTACATCTGAGCATTTGTACGCCATTGCTTTCCACTTGTGAATGAAGTCATAAGTTGACTCATTCTCTCCCTGTTTTAGGCTGCAGAGCTGAGCCATAGTAACAGGATGATCCTCACCTTGGAAGTGGGTCAGGAAGCGTGTCTCCAGCATAGCCCAGTTCTGAATAGAGTTCTCCGGCAGAGTGGAGTACCAATCGAAGGCCGTACCTTTTAGGGTACTTGCAAAGAGGCGGATCTTGAGTGCATCTTGATCCGCAATAGCTCCCGTCAAGATCTTGAAGTGGATGACGTGCTGTCTGGCTGATCCTTTCCCCGTATATGTTTGGAGAGTAGGATGCTTGAATTTTGTGGGGAACGGGACTGAGTCCATCCATAAAGGATATGGTGGCTTGATCCCGTGCTCTTTGAGTATATCCTCTTCTTTAGCTTTGGCGAGGATACTGTCTACGTCCTTTTTGGTAAGGGCGCGTGACTCATTTTCTTCTCCATTTCCCTCGTTATTGCTATGATTCGGAGGAAGCTCATTGTTCACCTGATTTTGGACAACGAGGAGAAGGTTTTCCATCAGAGTTTCAATCCTCTGCTGGCCTTGTTCCAACTGCTGGATGCATGTGAGCGCATCATCTCGAGGTGGATTCTGAGGTGGCGGCTCAGAACTTGCAGCCAAGACGTTCATCCCTCGGGATTCGAACGAAGAAATCGTCCTGGTGACCGAGCTGGGGCTCATTCTTTTTGATGAAGAGCTTGATGAAGGATTACTCTCCCGTCCTTGGCTGGAAGGGGCAGGAGATTCTTCGGGATGTCTTTGTGTCCTGGTGATGCTACGGGTCACCGGACGTCGGACATGGATTTTTGATGCTGACCTTTGGCGTCTTCTGGTTTTTCCAACCATATGGACGGCAGCAACTTGGTCGGGTCTTTCTTTTTCGACCCATTTGTGGGAGACTTGAAGTGTAGGAGGCTGGGTCCTTTGCTTCTCTAGTCTCTTTTGTCGATATGACGCACGGCGGCGTGCTCGATGAGCGATTTGAGCTTTGGTCAGCTCCGGCTGGGCTCTGACGATGAAGGATGTGCTCCCTCGGGCGCAGCAGCCGAGCTTGTCTTCTTTGTGGTTGGGCAAGGACAGGATGCAGACCCGGTCCTTTGCCTGTTGCAGCGAAGCTTTAAACCTTTCGAGTTCGGCCCCTGTAGAGATAAAGGGTCGAACTGAAGGGGTGTAAGCCCTAGCAGGTGCTTGTAGAGGCCTAGTGATGCATGATCTAATTTTGGGCCTGTAGGAACAAGCCGGCTCATGCTGGGTTGACTTGGGAGTCACGTTGGAGATGGGTCTCTCCTCTTTCATGTAGGCAAGAGGGTAGAACTGGTTTTCTTTGAGTGGGGCCAGGTATGCTGGCTTGGTGGAAATTTGAGACCTTCTTTGTTTTGGGGAAGGTCTTGGAGACCAAGTCTTGGGATAGACCTGGTTGTTTGTGGGTCGAGGCTTCGCGGGGGTGCCGCGGGCTTCAGGCTTTTGGGCGCTCGCCTTTGGTGTCACGGGAGTGACACGTTGAGAGGCGATCTTCTGCTTTTTGGCAGGCGCAGTTTGTTCTTCGGGAAGTGGGAATGGTCCCAGTGTCCCGAAGACGATGGTCCGGGGAGTCGAGGTCGACCCGGAGTTCAGAGAGTTGCCGAGGGAGTTGACGCTTCGGCAGCTGGCGGGGCGCTTGTAAGTGCGCTCGGTTTGCTTCTGTTGAAGCATGAGTTGGTGCTTGTTCTCATCGAAGATAATGGTTAAGGCTGCCATTGTTAGTTTCGAAAAAGTTCTGAAACAAGACCACATCCATTAGTAATCACAAGAATATAATGATCATAAATGGGAATTCCTATGGTTGTCTTTTCAAATCGCTTAAGGGATATGACCCAAGCGACATGAAGAAGGCAAAAAGCCATAGATGGTACAATTGTTCTGACAGCAAGTATGGTGAGCCCAGAATGAGCATTCCAGTGACTGCTAGAAGCAATTGTAAAACTAAATTCGACTTATCGAGAAGCAGGGCTTGCTCGAGATAAGAAGAATTAGAGGTAGGAGTTACAAATGTGCCGGTCACAGATACAGTAGACCCTGAAAGGGCGTACCAGTATTGCTATGCACAAATGTTGGAGATCGCATCCATGAGATGGGATTCTTTGTTTTGAAATGTCAGAAATGGATTCGTCAAAGAGAGCAGGTGGCATTCCGATTCAAATACGGGCTCAACGATTTCCGCGAGTGCCAGTACTCAGAAGGGAAGAGACCACAATTTCTCGAATCTGAATCCAAAAAGTGACGAGTTTTTGGAGATTTTTTTTTGAAATGATTTTTTTTATTTTATTTTTATTTTATTTTTTTTCATTTTTTTTTTAAATATTTTTTTTTATTTATTTATTTATTTTATTTTTTTTGAAAATTTTTATTTTTATTTTTATTTTTTTTTGAAAATCTCTTTTTTTTTATTTTTATTTTTTTTTTTAATTTTTTAAGATTTAAAGACGAGAGAGTACACATAGGCCTCCTAACCCGGTCTTATGAAACCTCAATTGATAGAATTGCCCCCAGGTAAGGGTAGGATTACTTAATGAACCCGTTTGGAGGACCCTTGCCTAGAACAGTCAAGCTGTCTCCACACTCTGGACAAGGCTTTTCTTGAATCAATCGTGATCAAAGAACGCAATTGGTTTAACCTTAGTGGTCTATGTCCCTTTTTTTTATAAAAATCCCAAATAGACTCATCGAAGAGAAACGATGGCCCAAAACCTTAGTCGAACGGGCTCAACATTTCTGCAAGCACCAAAGAACGATAGGATAGGAACAAAGTTTCTCAATTTTGAATCCAAACTAAGAAAACTAATTTTCTTATTTTTATTTTTTATTTTTTTAATATTTTTTTTTTGAAATCTCTAATGAACTCATCAAAGAGAAACGATGGTCCAAAACCTTAGTCGAACGGGCTCAACATTTCTGCAAGCACCAAAGAACGATAGGATAGGATCAAAGTTTCTCAATTTTGAATCCAAACTAAGAAAACTAATTTTTTTTTATTTTTATTTTTAATATTTTTTTTTTGAAATCTGTAATGAACTCATCGAAGAGAAACGATGGTCCAAAACCTTAGTCGAACGGGCTCAACATTTCTGCAAGCACCAAAGAACGATAGGATAGGATCAAGGTTTCTCAATTTTGAATTCAAACTAAGAAAACTGATTTTTTTTTATTTTTTTTTATTTTTTTTTTTGAAATCTCTAATGAACTCATCGAAGAGAAACGATGGCCCAAAACCTTAGTCGAACGGGCTCAACATTTCTGCAAGCACCAAAGAACGATAGGATAGGATCAAAGTTTCTCAATTTTGAATTCAAACTAAGAAAACTGATTTTTTTTTTGAAAAGAGAAAGAATGGAAACAAACTCAAAGAAATAGAAATTTCCAAAAAATCCCATCTCATGTTTTTTTTAGGATGCAAAATCCAACATAGGCTACCAGTTAGAAAGTAGCCAAGGAATCCGGAAAAGAAGTATAAGCATAGAGCAAAAAGTATGATATGCAAATATTTCATTTCCAAGCACCGTGTTCTCAAATGAACGAGTCCCACCGGGTGTGCCAGCTTGATGGAACGCGCTCCGAGGCGCCGTGGGGCGGCTACCGGGGTCGGCGGAACGTGGGAGTCCGTCGGGTCCGGCCCTTTCGCGCCCTGGCGGGCCCTGAAGCGTGCATCAACATTTCTTTGTGTGGGTGTGCCAGATTTTCTATTTTACTTGGAATTGCAAATGGTAATCCGGAGATCAACCTTCGCAAGTAAAAAGGAAATCAACTTCTTTCAAGTTTTCCATTGCACAAATATTTAAGAAAAGAGACATTTTCTTGGTTTGCCGTGAAAGGCGATTTTGTTTGGCATTTATAGCCGATTTTGGCGTTTATAGCCGATTTACAATTCTTATCAATAATGAAAGACAAGATTTGTGATTTTTGTCTCTTTTAGAAAAATACAAACTACAATGAAAAGCAAGAAAAGGAAGATCTAACTTTTCAGGAGATTGTGGGGGACTCGTTCAGATTGACGGTCGCAAGCCATGTATGGGCTTCGCCATCATCCATGCAGATGAGAACAGAAGATGCTCTTGATTCGCTTGGCTTGGCTATAACCTCAGGTTTTTAGAGGACAAAGACCAAGAGAAGGTCCTATGTCCAATAAAAAGCTAAGTAGACGGGCTGAAAAGCCACGTCTAAGCCATTGGAGGCAGCAGGAGAAGGCAAGGACCTTGGGGGGGGCGCCCCCCAAGGGACTTTTGTCACCTTGTAGTGGTGGCCGGTGCAGAACTTCAGCAGAGTTTTTCTCTCTTTTTCTTTCTCTCAGATCTCTTTCTGATCTTTTTTTTCTGATCCTCTGATTTTCTCCTCTTTTTTCCGATCCCAATTTCAATGGAATGCTCTCCTATTTATAGGCTTTTGGTAGCCATTTAGGAGGGTTTATGAGCCTTAATGGCTTTAATGGGAGGAGTTACAAGATTTATTTCTTGATTTTGTAACTCCTTTTTCCTTGAATCTGATTGGCCGATGGAGATTAAGGGCTTTTAATCACCTTAATTACCATAATGGGAGGAGTTTCATGGTTTAAATGCCATGAATCAATTGACTTGTAACTCCCAAATGCTTGCTTCTGATTGGGCCGTCCAAAGAAATGAATTAATGACTGCAATAAAGCTAGTCAATTAACCACATTAATTGGTCGCCGAGCAGTCGAAGAGTCGCGGGCCGTGCCGTGTCTTCTGGAATTCTTCTGGCGATGATCATCGATGGATCTACATGCTGATCGACATCGGATGAACATGTAACTTCAGACATTGATAGCTAAGAGTGGGCCGGTGACATCTGTCTTGTCGATTTCACGATCGGTCGGACAGAAAGTGCACTTTCTTGGTCGACCGGTTGGCGATCTTAGAGCGATCAATGATGATTTTATGCCTTTGGAGGTTGACCCGTGATTTTGACGGATGTCAGAGGATATGAGTCAATTTCAAGCACTAAAAATCACATTTTCAGGAAACCACAGGGGCCAAAGTGCGCGAAACGCGAAGAAAGACGGAAAAAACGGGTCACCGGCGGAAAATCCGGTGACCCGGACCTCCATGGTCGCCGGCGACCATGGGCCATGGTCGCCGGCGACCATGGACCGGCGACCATGGGCCATGGTCGCAGGGGCCTGCCACCATGGACCCCTGCGACCCTGGGGGATTTTTCCCCTTCGGAGCCCGTTTTGCGGTCGTTTTGAGGTCTTTTTCGTCGCCGTTTTCTTCTGTATTTTTCTTGACATTTCTTCTCATTTATTGGCTTGATTTCCCTGTAGAAAACTTGATGAGAATCCTTGCATTTTTAGAGTGCAAAGTTTCCAATTTTCCGGGAAAGCCGAAGACTTTGTCGCGTAAAGCTGCTGATTTTCCGCCAGAAGCTGAAACTTGGTCAAACGATGTCAGAATGACCTGAAATTTGAGGTGAAGCCTCCTGAGCAATAAATAAGACCAACCATAGGCTTTTGTTTGAGTTTTGAAGCCGTTTGGGGTCCCGTCGATGCTTCACTTGATTTTGCTGCGGGGAAAATGCCGAGCTTTGATATGTGGCCAAACGATGTCCGATTGACCTGAAATTTGATGGGGAGCCTATTGGAGTCATTTTGAGACGTTCCATGGGCTCCGTTTTGGATGTCATGGTCCCGGGTTGCTCCGCCGCCGGTAGGCTTGATTTTCTCTCGGAGCATCGAAACCCGGTCAAACGTTGTCGGAATGACCTGAAATTCGACGTGCAGCCTTTTGGAAGCATGTTGAAGCCACTCATGCACTTGGTTTGATGAGCGAAGGCTTCGGTGGTTCCTGCCGCCGAGAGGCTTGATTTTGCTGCTCGAGCATTGATGGAGGGTCAAACGTTGTCGGTTTGACTTGAAATTTGGCATAGAGCCCTTTTGAGACATGCTGGAGTCATCTGTAGGCTTTGATCGAAGTTTTGACGTCTCCGATGATGTCGCCGCCGGGAGCTCCCGTTTAGCTGTCGGAGAAGTGAAGTTAGGCCAAATGTTGTCGAAATGGCCCGAAACTTCATGTGTACTCTTCTCTTGGGTATCTTGAAGGATCTTGCAGTTTTTGTTTGATTCTGACAAGATTTGAATTTTTGGAGAAATTGCATTGCCTATTTATGGCAGGTTGCGACTCCATGCAGCTTTCTTGATGTTGAAGAGGCAAAGTGACTTTTTTGGTGTCAACATATAGCATGTTTAAAGTCTATACTTGCCTCAAAGAAGAGCATTTCAAACTTCTCACACACTTGTTTTGAAGAAAACCCAAAAGCCCCAAATGAGCAAACCCTAATCACCATAAACACATGGAAAATTGATGAGGATGCCATGCATGCATGATAATGGTTCTATTTGTCTCTAAGATGCTCAAAATCATGGTCATAGGGGTTTTGTTACTCACCTCTACTAGGGATTTCGAAATTGAGAGCAAATGGAGAGAGTTGGAGAATGTTTCTTGTCACAAGATTAAGGAAAATGGAGAAGATGAGGAAGATGATGATTCACACTCCACTCTTCAAGCCTGTGCAGCAATTCTCTTGATGATTGAAGGAGGAGAGAAGGTAGGGAGAGCTGTAGAGAATAGGAAATGAAATGAATGAAAGGACGGAGGGTTTATGTCTTATATAAGAGATAAGAATGGATTTTGCAATTTAGCCCATTAGTTAAGGTCATTTCCAAATAAAGTCAATTAAGAGTCCACTTCCTCAAAACGTGGTCAAATGGGGTCAAGTCTATTATGAAAGTTGATGGAATCGACGAAATACACGCGTTAGTGGTAAAATGACGTGCAAATGATGCAATTTATGAAAACCAAGAATTACAAAAAAAGCCCTTAATTACATTAAACCGAGTCCAGTTGGTGTCAACTCACCTATTTAGGGTTCAAAACTCACCCAACTCAACTCAAATGCATCAATCAATACTAATTTATTATAATTAGAAGTCAAGCATAATTAAGTTGGCTAATACTCAATTAATTAGCAATAATCAAGGTTAATTAAACTTGGGGTGTAACAATAAATGTTACAAATTAAGGTGTGATTTCATGCTTGTTTCTTCTCTTGATTTCCTTCTTCCGTTGTAATCAGGTTTGGTTGGCTAAATGTCTCAAACAAAACAGTTGATTGTACATTGATGTTTGTTTTTCCAAATCTTCCATCTTGTTCAGATCTTGTTTCCAGCCGTCATCTTTGGTTGTGGAGGAAATGCCACAACAGCTAACTAATGATTGTACCTTCCCTTTGAAAATACGTTTATCATTTAGTGCATCAAAATGCCAAAGATCCTTGCTCGATCTAGCAGTTAAAAATGTTGAGAAAAGTAGCCGGAACATGTCCTTATAAAGTAAATGAAATTGTTCTAATGTCCTTATAATTATAAAGAGCAATAGTTTACCATTCTAATCATCTGGAGACCTACATACTTCAAAAAAGTGGCGCAACTTGGGTGGATGAGATTGGTTTTTGTCCCCACTCCTGCTTGGCAAGAACTTGACCTTAAAATGAAACCAAACATACCAACCATAGATTAAATTGTGTACACCCTACGCAGATGACTAATTTGAAAATTTATCAAGTCAGAGGGTTCCATTCCCAGTGTTGATTACATATGACTACGGGAATGCATCCTCATTCCTCACTTCAAAAAAAAAAAAAAAAAAAAAATGAATAAAGGAATGATAACATGGTCTCTGGCCCACCCTAGAAAAATGAAGAACAAATAAAATGTTGGGCTTGATGCTAAGGATGAGCTGAGTGTCCAACACTCGTCCCATACAAGTGGGGCCCATGTTTTTTTATATTAAGATCTTTGATCTGATCGTGTGTTAATTGGACTAAGTAAGCCCCAAGTTTTTAGATCGAAAGGCCAAGCCTGTTCAGTTTTCTAGCTTCTGATGAACCATATATTGTTATGTTTTCTCCTTACTATTTATTATCTTGGCCGTTGGATCCATTATTGATAAGGGTCAGGCTTGGGTGCAGCGATCGGCTGCCTCAAATACAAATATGCCACGTGAGCCTTACTTTGGAGAATACCAAACGGCCTTCCTGAAATGTCTCTAAAACCGTGGTTTCTCAAATAACCAGATGTGTTTCCGATAATGCCCTTTAGTGATTTCTTTTTAAACTACTCTTCTCGTCTTTCCTCTCTATTCCAATATATTATAATAATATTTATAAACCGAATAAAACTGATTCGAGCCCAAACAGTCTGTCAATGGCCCACATCTATGATCTAAATAGTCCAAAATCACCACTCCATTATATATTATATGAAAAAATAATTAAGCTATTAAATGGAAAAAAATATAAAGCACATTTTAACAAATAATTAAGTGATGTAATAACAAAAATATGTTACACACTTTTAACAAATAATAAAGCAAATATGGCATGGGCTCTCAAGTTTTTTTTTGTTTGTTAAGGTATCCCATAGGCGCCAACCTAGGCCTCCTATATTTTTTCATATTTGAGAGGGTTCAAATTTAGGATGTAGGGATTTTTTTTTAAAGCATTCTAAAATGTGAGATTGAACATGTATTCTTAATAGAATATTAGAATAAAAAAGAAGTCAACTTTCATTTTTAACATGTGATTACACAAACAATGATTTCTTCCATGCGGTGTAACAAGAAACAAATTCATTGTATATGCAGTTCATGCCGTTTTACTTTGATTTAGTTTGGTTGATTAATCCTAAAGAAAAAAAAAAAAAACCCAAGCAAATGGATAATAGTAACCATTAAAGAAAGGGTTTAAAAATGGAAAGATTATAACACCTGATGTAATAAAAAAAAAAAAACTTGTCTAAATAAAACCCCAATGAGTTTCCTCAACCAGCTGATTAATCATTGCTTTTAACACAAGATAAACATAAGAAAAATAAAGTGCACAGCATATCTGTTAATCATTTAATTTGATATCTTCATTATTTATAAACATCTTATTAATTAATATTATGCTTATTAGCAGTAATTTATAATAAAAAAATAGAAGAGAAACTTCTTGTATATTGAAAAATAATAGATTGTAAAAAATAATATGTAACATCACCTTTCTCTCGATTTTATTATCTTTCACGGTTAGGTCAATTGTTAGAAATAAAAAATAAGGTATGTCAATATGATGGGGCCCCACTTCAAGTGGATTGATATACAATTAGGTGCTTTTTTGGAAACTAAAAATAAAATGAAAAATAAGGTATGTAAATTTGGGGGGTAGCAACTCCAAGTGGATTGTTATTTGGCAAAGGTGATTCCGAGCAATTCATATGTTAATATGAGACGACGAACTTCATAGGATTAAAAAATATATGGGGAGGATGCCTTAAGTAAAAGGTTTAGAGGCATTCAAAGTAATAACGACAACTGGTAATGTGCGGTACTTTGGAAGAGGAGCGTTCTAAATTTACTCACCAGTTGATGTGGATATATCTCATTAGTGGGAGCAGGTCACTGGACCCAAGCTTGACCCTTTAAGGGTGGGTTTCTCAAACAATTCCTATAACTTAGAGATTTGACCCATTCTTTTTTTTTTTTTCCCCAATAACTTAGGGATTTGACCTATTCTATTTTTTTTTTTTTTCACAATCATCGTTTTTAAGTCTATTCATTTTTATAACATTGTCATGTAGTAGAACTGACCTTAACTTTTATCTTTTTTGTTTCATAATTCATGTTTAATGGCTGATCACTACGTTGAGATAGGTCTGTAGGTGTGAGGAGCTATTTATGATAAGAATAGATACTGATATAGTTAGATGGGAGGTAGATGTTTATGGGATTTGTGGTTTAGTGATATGGGCATATAAAAAGGCACATTGGAAGATGGATATCAAATTAAAAAAAGGAAGATAGCTCATTGAAAGATGGTATTAATAAATAAAATTTGGAAGATGCATATGTGAGTGTGATATCCTTTTGTGATGCTATCCAATAGATATATTAGATATACGTTAATAAACTTTTTGCATTCCTTTTTGGGTTTTTATATAGTGGGTTGCCCTTTCATCATCACACTTGCTACTTTAATGCTTTGATGAATGTTTCTCTTTCATCACTCTAAACTTTGCTGAAATATGTTTTCCTTTTAACAGGTTTACAATGGTAATTAACGTAAAAAGACAGTTTTACCAATGCTTAAGGCACTATTACATTATCAAAGTGATTGTGCAACTTTTTAGGATTTTAATTACTATCTATTTTATTTTCCAAGGCCTCACTTTATATAGTATTTAATGTATACAAATACTTCTTAGGAATGTTCAACTGTTTAAAGAAGGAAGAAAATGTCATAATCTATATGAATTTTTTTTTTGAATGCACTTTGTCCGCAGCGAAGTTTTAAAATAAATCTCCAAAGAATGGTTCAAAAGAGCCGCTATAGTAACTATTTTGTTTATGTCAATATATTTAATGTGATGGTAGCTTTGTGCTGAAACATTATATATTTTTGTTCAGTTTCTGTCTACAACAACATGCAGACCATCTTTACTTTGAAGCTGCCCCTTGAGAAAACTATCTAAATTATCTGAATTTTGCTTAATGAAGTTGTTGATATTTAACATATGTTGTGATCTAATTATTTATATGGCTTTATTGTGAGTATACAAGTATAAAATTTGGTATATTCAAAGAACCTTGTAAGATTACGTTTTACCCCTTAAAAATCCATTTGGCTTAGAAATCATATAAACTAGAATAGTTGTCATAAATTAGAGATTTATAAAGATGTGAGTCATATGATACTTTGTATAACTTTAATTCATTTAATCCACGAGGCTCTATTCATATGATAATATATTGTGTGCAGGTTAGTAGTTAGTACATATGATTTGGAAAATAAAATGCTTGGTATGAATGGGACAACGAAGGAGCACATATGTCAGGTCTCGTCCCGAGTTAATCAAGATTAACTCTAGTTAATTGAAATTAGTGCTAGTTAACCATGTTTAACTAGTTTAATGGTCATTAATGACTAAGCTCGAGGAGTTAGTCCCGAATGAATGTAATGATCGGATAATGAAAAGATTAAGTGAATTGATTATGTTTAAGGCTAATTAACTGAGGTTAATTGAGCTAATAATGGTTTATGACCAAATGATGTGAAATAAGCCTCAAATGAATGAATTGGGCTTAATGGAATGGTAAAGAATGGATTTGCATGGTTTAAATAGAGTTTTAGACTCAAACGTAGAAATGAAGGACTTTTATGTAAATACGAAATTTCGCGTATTTTGTCGAATACGGAAACTCTTGATACCAACGCGTGTATCTTGACGAGTACGTCAACTTCCGTAATAGACTCGAAGTCGTTTGACGAGAATCCGGTCAAATGACCCTTCATTTGACTTAAATCGTAATTTTGTGAGATTAGTGGACTTAGATGCAATTCTAGGGCTTATATAAGCTAAGGATGACTCAAATGAGTCATTCATCTCATTTTCAAAGCTTTTCAAACCCTAGGCACCTTTCTTCTTCCTTTTTCCTTTTCTTTCCTTCCAATCTCACTCAATCAAGTAGCAAACAAGGGGTTTGTAAGTGTTTTCAAGGAGTTTTCATCCTTCACTTCATCTTCCCCAGCTTGCTTTTCAAATTGTGAAAGTGTGAAGCTTGAAATCGAGGTTTTCTTCTTGGAATTAAGCTCAAGAAAGAGGTTTTCATCCATTCAACCTTCACAAGAGGCAAGTACTTATGCATCCTTATGATTTATAGTGTTTTAGAGAGATTGGAGTTCATTTGACTCAAATCCTGAAGTTTCACTTCAGAAAATCTGAAGCTCAGAACTGAGCTTCTGGGTCAGTGTCGGTTGACCGACGGTCAACCGACGAGTGAACCGACAGCTCTGGGAGTTGTCTCGGAGAGTTTCAGCTCTCTGGAATTCTGACCGACATTGTGTCGGTCAGCCTACATGGAAGTGTCGGTCGACCGACAGGTCAACCGACGGACTAACCGACAGATCTGAAATCTGTCTCAGTGAATTCCAGCTCTCTGGAATTCAAACCGACAATATGTCGGTTAACCGATGTGGTATCTTCGGTCAGCCGACACCTGACCGATACCTGACCGACGAATGTATCAGGAAGTGGAGTGAAGAATCCAGCTTCTGGAACTTGGACCGACAAAGTGTCGGTTAACCGATAGGTCAACCGACGTTGTATGGTCGGTCAGCCGACAGGCCAACCGACAGCTGAGATGAACTCAGAAAAGATTATGGAAATGAAGCCTAATTTGTACAGGCTATTCCATGCTGATGTCTAAGCCTACATAGGTGTTAGCGAAGGTCGTCTCAATGTACAAATCAAATACATAAAGTGATAGTCATCAAAAATAACATGTACATTGGATAACTAACGCTTCACTCGTTTGTCTGGCTTAGAAGTATGAATAGAATTGATAAGGAATGAATAGAATCCATGAAGTGACACAGAGGTGAACTTCGTTGACATAGTGAACGTCATTGACATAATGCACGAAATGACAGAATACATGAATTGAATTAATGAAATGAAATGAAATGAATAGTCACTAAAGGTGACAGTAACTTGAATGAATGAATAATTCCTGCTGCAGTAGATGTGAGGGGCGTTCCGGAGCCTCGTGGAATGCCAGTGCTCTCTGATCAAGACACTGGAAAATTTCCACCATTGTGAAAAGTCATGTAATGAAAAGTGAAACAATTTTGAAGCCTCGGCCATGAATGGTTTGCCCTTCCGCCTTGTGCTTAATTAATGTGACTAAATGAAAATTGAATAATCTTGAAGCCTAGGCCATGAATGGTTTGCCCTTCCGCCTTGTGCTTACACTGCTTCCGTTGGAAGACACGAAATGAACGAAATGAACGAAATGAACGAAATGAAAGGATATGATTGACATAGATATTTGTTATGGAATTGAAGTAGGTTATATAGAACTGTTAAGTTCTTTTAATGTAGAACTGTTTAAGTTCTTACCTTATTGAATTCTTGTATAGAATTGTTAAATAACATGAAGAATCATGAAAATGCATGTATCTTGTTGAACCTTCGTGTTCACGTGTTATTGATGATATCACAGGCCCAGATGCCCGTGCCGGTCCTGCCGAGGCCGCGCCGCCTGCGGAGGAGGCCCGTCCGTTACCTCCAGGAGGTTTAGCGGAGTGGGCGTAGTCGGAGGGCGATTGTAAATGAATATTTTTGTAATAGAGAATTTTGGATTGTAATTAAATACCAACTGCATTGTATTTTAAGTGTGCAGTGTTGGTTTTAGTGGGCTGTAAATTTGTATAAGGGAACTTTACTTTTGTGTAAAGTTAATTGTAGTCAATGTATATATACATGTTTTCCGCACATTGTACATTGACAGGTATTGTGATTTGATATCCCTTGTGAGTCTTGTCTTAACTTCGGTTAATTCAGGATTTACGGGAGTAAGTATGGTTCCGCGACTCGGGGGTCCGTCCGAAGTAATCAGATCTCGGGCCCGGGTCGTGACATACTTATTGTATGGTATCAGAGCCTAGGTTGAGAACTAGGTTAAGGAACTTTTAAAAGCCTTAGTACAACTAAGAACGAAGTGAGGAACGATATCGATAGGCGATATCGATAGGACGAATCCAATCTTGGATTTGTATTTATTGCTTTCACTATATGTGATATTGCTTTCACTATATGTGATATAAATGTCATGGAAGTGTATAGATGTTTATCTTACCTTCCATATTGTTTACAGTATGGCTTCTGGATCAGGGAGTGATAACTTCGTAGAAGTTACTGTCAATGACGGTACTACACCACCTCCCCCAGCATCGGATAATGATGCTCGGTTTACTGCTATTCTGGAACAGTTAGCCAGAACTAACGAGCAGATTGCGAAAAGTCATGAAGCTCAGTTAGGTTTGCAAACCCAAATGACTTCGATGTTGCAAGTCATGCAAGCCCCGTCTGTTCCACTACAGCCTCATGTTGAGACGCAGCTAGTATTACAGCACAAGGAGACGGACCCTCATGCTGTTTATGAGCGGTTTCGTAAAAGAGGAGCTACAGAGTTCCATGGTACTGAGAATGTCATGCAAGCTGATGAGTGGATGGAACACATTGAAGATGTGTTAGAAACGGTCGTCTGCACTCGCAGGCAGAGAGTGTTGCTCACCTCTACGATGTTTAGAGGGGGAGCAAATACTTGGTGGAAGAGTGTCAAGGACACATTTAAAGTCATGACCGTACCGGACGTTTGGGAGACTTTCAAGAAACAGTTCCAAAGAAAGTTTATCCCCGAGCATGTGCAGCAGCAAAAGGAATCGGAGTTCCTACACTTGAAGCAAGGTCAAATGACCGTAGCTGCCTATGTTCATACCTTCTTACAGTTGTCCAAGTATGCTATAGACTTGGTGGATACTGAGGAGAAGAAGGTTAAGAGATTCCTCATTGGGTTGAACCCCGATTACAAAGCGATCGTAATGGCTGGACAGAAGCCTACGACGTTTGATGATGCCGTAGACAGGGCATATACCGCTGAGGAAATTCAGAGAGAGAGAGAGAGAGACTGTGAACATCAAGAGAAGTGGTGACTCCTGGTTTAAGAAAGGAGGACAGTCTAGAAATAAGAAACAAAAGCAGAGATTCATTCCTAGGAATGAGAGAAGAGAGAATCTGCCAGTCTGTGAGACTTGTGGCAAGAGTCACCGGACTGAGCTATGTTGGAGGAATACTGGAGCCTGCTTCGTCTGTGGTTCTTTGGAACACAGAATGGCACAGTGTCCAAGAGCTAGGAGAGATGATAGAGCTCCGTACCAGTATCCTGCGCAGGGTCAAGCAGCACTTCCTGCTCCCCCGCAGAGATTAGCTTTACCAGCTCCTCCTCCTAGACCACAGCAACAACAGCAACCACAGCCACAACGTCAGGGCCAGCAGCGTCAGTGGCAGAGACAACAACCGAGACAGCAGCAGCCGCCAAACAGGCCACAGATGGCTGGGATGGCTTATGCTGTCAACAGGGAACAAGCTGATGTTGCCACAAATGTGGTTGAAGGTACAATTTTTGTAGATAATAGACTTGCAATTGCATTGTTTGATCCCGGTTCCACACACTCATTTGTAGCACACGCATTTGCTGGTGGCATGCAAGACCGGATCATGCAATTGTCTTATGATTTTACTGTATCTACTCCTTTAGGGAGTAAAGTAGTGTGTGAATTATATATTCCACAATGCACTATTAGAATTGGAGATGTATCAATGCCAGCTGATCTGGTGATACTACCTATGAATGATTTCGATGTGATCTTCGGCATGGATTGGCTTGCGAAGTACAGGGCTTGTCTAGACTGTTTTCGCAAAGTCATTACCTTCAGGGTTAATGAAGCCAATGCCAGTGTATTGTTTGAAGGAGTGCAGAAGAAGTATGACACCAGGCTCGTTTCAGCACTTAAGGCTGAACGTATGATGCGTAGTGGTTGTGAAGGCTACATCGCATTCGTTTCAGAGAAGAAGCCTGTACAGGAATTGCGAAACATTCCTGTAGTCTGTGAATTTCCAGATGTGTTTCCGGATGAAGTGCCAGGTCTACCTCCAGCTAGGGAAGTGGACTTTACAATTGAACTTGTGCCCGGTACTGCACCAATATCGAAGGCACCGTATCGAATGGCACCATCAGAGTTGTGTGAGTTGAAGAAGCAGATACAGGATTTGCTGGACAAAGGTTTTATCAGACCTAGTGTCTCACCGTGGGGAGCACCTGTATTGTTTGTGAAGAAGAAAGATGGTACCCTGCGAATGTGTATCGATTATAGGCAGATAAATCAGATGACAATCAAGAACAAGTATCCTCTGCCTAGAATTGACGAGTTGTTTGATCAACTCGTGGGTGCATCATATTTCTCTAAGATTGATCTCCGATCTGGTTATCATCAGATTCGGGTTAAGGATCAAGATGTGCAGAAGACTGCATTCAGGACTCGTTACGGTCACTACGAGTTTTTAGTTATGCCTTTTGGTCTAACCAATGCACCTGCAGTGTTTATGGCTTTAATGAATAGGGTGTTTGCTCCCTTCCTAGACCAGTTTGTGGTAATCTTCATTGATGACATCCTGGTCTATTCAGAGTCAGAGGTCGAGCATTCACGTCATTTGAGGACCGCCTTGCAGATACTGAGAGAGAATCAGTTGTATGCAAAACTCGAAAAGTGCGACTTTTGGTTGCAGCAGGTTGCATTTCTGGGTCATATCATTTCCGGAGATGGATTAGCAGTTGACCCAGCTAAGATTGAAGCAGTTACCAATTGGCAGAGCCCGAAGAATGTGCCAGAAGTAAGAAGTTTCTTGGGATTGGCAGGCTATTATAGGAGGTTCGTCAAGGACTTCGCAAGAATAGCATCGCCATTAACGAAACTGACTCGCAAGAGCTCTTCCTTTGAATGGAATGATGCATGTGAGTCTAGTTTTCGAACCTTGAAGCAAAAGTTGATTTCAGCCCCAATCTTGTCTTTACCCGACGGGAGAGGAGGATTTGAGATATACTCAGATGCCTCGGGTATTGGCTTGGGATGTGTATTGATGCAGAATGGTAGGGTGATTGCCTACGGTTCGCGTCAGTTAAAGGAACATGAAAAGAATTATGCCACACATGATTTAGAGCTCGCGGCGGTTGTGTTTGCATTGAAGCAATGGAGGCATTATCTGTATGGAGAGACTTTTGAAGTCCATTGCGATCACAGGAGCCTTCAGTATCTATTCACTCAGAAAGATATTAATTCAAGGCAACGTCGTTGGTTAGAGCTAATCAAGGACTACGACTTTCCATTCAAATATGTACCTGGAAAGGGTAATGTGGTGGCTGATGCTTTGAGTCGGAAATCAGCTGACTTAGCATCATTAGTTGGTGAGTGGGACATGATCGAAGAATTCAGAGATCTGGATGTGGCTATTGAAATGATAGACAGTAAAGTAATGCTTGCAGCAATGTCTGTCTTTGAACCAATGCTTATCACGGAGATCAAGGCTAGGCAATTTCAAGACCTTGATTTGGTAAGGATTAGAGATAACCTTGCCACGAAGCCAGATTTCGTGTTAGTAGAAGGAGTTCTGTATTTTAGAGACAGATTATGTGTCCCAGCTCAAGAAGATCTTAAACAAGCTATCATGTTTGAAGCTCATCACACCAGGTATTCTATGCATCCTGGAAGTACGAAGATGTACAGAAATCTGAAGGATAGATTCTGGTGGAATAACATGAAGCGAGAGATAGCAGGTTATGTATCATCCTGCTTAACTTGCCAGCGTGTAAAAGTTGAGCACCGGAAACCACCGGGATTGCTTCATCCATTGAAAATTCCTAAATGGAAGTGGGAGAACATTACGATGGACTTTGTATCGGGTTTACCGAGGACGAGGAAGCAGCACGATGCCGTATGGGTGATCGTTGATCGTCTTACAAAGTCTGCACACTTCATTCCCATCAGAAAGGATATAGGATTCAGTGAGATGTCTAAACTGTTTGTCAAAGAAGTGACTCGATTGCATGGAACACCGGTCTCGATTGTCTCCGATCGGGATAGCAGGTTTGTGTCCACATTCTGGAAGTCATTTCAGAATTCGTTTGGCACTAGACTTCAGTTTAGTACTGCTTACCATCCACAGACAGATGGGCAGTCAGAAAGGACTATACAGACTCTGGAAGATTTGCTCCGTGCCAGTGTGATTGATTTCGGGAGTGATTGGGATGACCATTTAGCTTTGTGCGAATTTGCGTACAACAATAGCTATCACTCCAGCATTGAGATGGCACCATTTGAGGCATTGTATGGTCGGAGGTGTAGGACCCCAGTTAGCTGGGAAGAAGTTGGAACTCGGAGTTTCCATGGTCCTACGATTATTGCAGAAACAGCAGAAAAAGTCCAGAGAATACAGGAAAGGCTAAAAGTTGCTAGGTCACGGCAAAAGAGCTATGCTGACAATCGTCGGCGTGATCTAGAGTTTGCAGTTGATGATTTAGTCTTTTTGAAGACTTCTCCAATGAAAGGTACTGTTCGATTCGGACAGAAAGGGAAGCTTTCCCCGAGATTTATTGGACCTTTCAAGGTCACGAGTCGAATTGGAAATGTGGCTTATCGCCTAGACCTCCCATCAGAACTCTCCGGTATTCATAATGTATTTCATGTTTCTATGCTTCGGAAGTATGTGCATGATCCTTCACATGTCATTCGTCATGAAGAGATCGAAGTGTTACCAAACACCACATATGTTGAGAAACCAGTTCAGATCATAGATACAAAGGAGGCAGTTCTGCGTACTAGAACGATCAAGTGGGTCAAGGTCCTTTGGGATCATCATGAACCTAATGAAGCTACATGGGAACTTGAGGAGCAAATGGCTCAGAAGTATCCCGAGCTATTCGTTCAGGTAATTTTGAATTGAATTGTTTATTTTCCTTGTAATTGGATTGCATTGATTTGAATTGCATTCGGAGGACCGAATGGTTCAAAAAGTTGTGATAGTTGTCAGGTCTCGTCCCGAGTTAATCAAGATTAACTCTAGTTAATTGAAATTAGTGCTAGTTAACCATGTTTAACTAGTTTAATGGTCATTAATGACTAAGCTCGAGGAGTTAGTCCCGAATGAATGTAATGATCGGATAATGAAAAGATTAAGTGAATTGATTATGTTTAAGGCTAATTAACTGAGGTTAATTGAGCTAATAATGGTTTATGACCAAATGATGTGAAATAAGCCTCAAATGAATGAATTGGGCTTAATGGAATGGTAAAGAATGGATTTGCATGGTTTAAATAGAGTTTTAGACTCAAACGTAGAAATGAAGGACTTTTATGTAAATACGAAATTTCGCGTATTTCGTCGAATACGGAAACTCTTGATACCAACGCGTGTATCTTGACGAGTACGTCAACTTCCGTAATAGACTCGAAGTCGTTTGACGAGAATCCGGTCAAATGACCCTTCATTTGACTTAAATCGTAATTTTGTGAGATTAGTGGACTTAGATGCAATTCTAGGGCTTATATAAGCTAAGGATGACTCAAATGAGTCATTCATCTCATTTTCAAAGCTTTTCAAACCCTAGGCACCTTTCTTCTTCCTTTTTCCTTTTCTTTCCTTCCAATCTCACTCAATCAAGTAGCAAACAAGGGGTTTGTAAGTGTTTTCAAGGAGTTTTCATCCTTCACTTCATCTTCCCCAGCTTGCTTTTCAAATTGTGAAAGTGTGAAGCTTGAAATCGAGGTTTTCTTCTTGGAATCAAGCTCAAGAAAGAGGTTTTCATCCATTCAACCTTCACAAGAGGCAAGTACTTATGCATCCTTATGATTTATAGTGTTTTAGAGAGATTGGAGTTCATTTGACTCAAATCCTGAAGTTTCACTTCAGAAAATCTGAAGCTCAGAACTGAGCTTCTGGGTCAGTGTCGGTTGACCGACGGTCAACCGACGAGTGAACCGACAGCTCTGGGAGTTGTCTCGGAGAGTTTCAGCTCTCTGGAATTCTGACCGACATTGTGTCGGTCAGCCTACATGGAAGTGTCGGTCGACCGACAGGTCAACCGACGGACTAACCGACAGATCTGAAATCTGTCTCAGTGAATTCCAGCTCTCTGGAATTCAAACCGACAATATGTCGGTTAACCGATGTGGTATTTTCGGTCAGCCGACACCTGACCGATACCTGACCGACGAATGTATCAGGAAGTGGACTGAAGAATCCAGCTTCTGGAACTTGGACCGACAAAGTGTCGGTTAACCGATAGGTCAACCGACGTTGTATGGTCGGTCAGCCGACAGGCCAACCGACAGCTGAGATGAACTCAGAAAAGATTATGGAAATGAAGCCTAATTTGTACAGGCTATTCCATGCTGATGTCTAAGCCTACATAGGTGTTAGCGAAGGTCGTCTCAATGTACAAATCAAATACATAAAGTGATAGTCATCAAAAATAACATGTACATTGGATAACTAACGCTTCACTCGTTTGTCTGGCTTAGAAGTATGAATAGAATTGATAAGGAATGAATAGAATCCATGAAGTGACACAGAGGTGAACTTCGTTGACATAGTGAACGTCATTGACATAATGCACGAAATGACAGAATACATGAATTGAATTAATGAAATGAAATGAAATGAATAGTCACTAAAGGTGACAGTAACTTGAATGAATGAATAATTCCTGCTGCAGTAGATGTGAGGGGCGTTCCGGAGCCTCGTGGAATGCCAGTGCTCTCTGATCAAGACACTGGAAAATTTCCACCATTGTGAAAAGTCATGTAATGAAAAGTGAAACAATTTTGAAGCCTCGGCCATGAATGGTTTGCCCTTCCGCCTTGTGCTTAATTAATGTGACTAAATGAAAATTGAATAATCTTGAAGCCTAGGCCATGAATGGTTTGCCCTTCCGCCTTGTGCTTACACTGCTTCCGTTGGAAGACACGAAATGAACGAAATGAACGAAATGAACGAAATGAAAGGATATGATTGACATAGATATTTGTTATGGAATTGAAGTAGGTTATATAGAACTGTTAAGTTCTTTTAATGTAGAACTGTTTAAGTTCTTACCTTATTGAATTCTTGTATAGAATTGTTAAATAACATGAAGAATCATGAAAATGCATGTATCTTGTTGAACCTTCGTGTTCACGTGTTATTGATGATATCACAGGCCCAGATGCCCGTGCCGGTCCTGCCGAGGCCGCGCCGCCTGCGGAGGAGGCCCGTCCGTTACCTCCAGGAGGTTTAGCGGAGTGGGCGTAGTCGGAGGGCGATTGTAAATGAATATTTTTGTAATAGAGAATTTTGGATTGTAATTAAATACCAACTGCATTGTATTTTAAGTGTGCAGTGTTGGTTTTAGTGGGCTGTAAATTTGTATAAGGGAACTTTACTTTTGTGTAAAGTTAATTGTAGTCAATGTATATATACATGTTTTCCGCACATTGTACATTGACAGGTATTGTGATTTGATATCCCTTGTGAGTCTTGTCTTAACTTCGGTTAATTCAGGATTTACGGGAGTAAGTATGGTTCCGCGACTCGGGGGTCCGTCCGAAGTAATCAGATCTCGGGCCCGGGTCGTGACAACATACATGGAGGATTCTTTCTCTATCGTCCATTTCTTATATGTAACATCATTGAAAAAACTTATCAATTGCATTGTATTAGAAGTATGCACTAAAAATGAATGCGTCTCTCATTGTCTCTTCTAATCTCTCTTTACAAATTTCATATTGCAAATGTCGTTAGTTGTTTAACTCGTGCTTAGCATGTGACTTCATTAAACATCATCGAGCAGATGTTTCTACCCATTTATTATCACTAAATGCTTCATTGTGAGAAACTGTTTCCTATTGTGAAAATTTCTTACTATTTATGTTTGAAACCTGTTTTCAACCGTTGGATTAGATCCGACGACTCTGGATGACTCATGCAACACCACACCACACTTGCACCTGACACTTGCGCCTTTTTAATATCAGGAGTTACAAGCAAAACTAAGTAAGAGGGACTGTGGGAGTTAGGAGTTGGGACTGAGGGAGGGAGGGAGAGAGCTACAAGCAAAACCCTTTTCGTTGGAGTCTAGAGTAGAGAGAGAGTGGAGGGCGAGGGATCAGGTAAGTCTTCTTGTAGATGATTCAAACATTTTTAAAATTGAAAACAATTATCAGTTGTGAATAATAGATATCCTAATTACACAGAATCATTACACTAAATAATAAAAAGAAAGTAACCTACGCGATCAAATCTAACCTGAAAAACAAACACAGAATAAGAAAAACCCTAATCACAGAAAATCATTACATTGAACATAAGAAAAAACCATAAACTAAATCGTACATTGAACAAAGGAAATGTAAAATAAAATCATTGCAATGAATAAAGAATAAACATAAACTAAATCATTCCCTGAACAAAAAGAAAAAAAAAACAAACTAAATCGTACCTGTATGGAACTTGAAGCTATCGAGATCCTATTCACATAAAATCATTGCACTGAAAAATAAAAAAAAAATATAACCTATGCGGCAAAATCTGACTTGAAAAATAAACATAGAACAATAAAAACCTTAATCACACAAAATCATTATATTGAACAAAAAAAAAAAAAAAGCATAAACTAAATTGTACCTTGACAAAAAAAAAATAAAAAAAAAACATAAACATAAACATTAACATAAACTAAAATCATTACACTGAACAAAGAAAAAAATAAACATAAACTAAATCGTACTTAGATGGAGCTTGAAGCTACTAAGATCTTAATCACACATAATCGTTACATTGAACAATTAAAAAAACATAACATATGAGGCAAAACCTATCCCGGAAAACAAACACAGAACAATAAAAATCCTAATCACACAAAATCAATCACTTGTCAATAAAAACATAAACTAAATTGCACCTTGAAAAAAAAACATAAACTAAATTGTACCTGGATGGAACTTGAAGCTACTGAGAAAAAAGTTGTATTGTTGAGAAAAAAACTTAGATTGGGTTTAGCAAATGAGATTTTTTCTAAAGGCATAAATTTGCACTAATATTTAAGTAGTTGAAGACTCTTTCCAACATTGGTTTTACTTTGGCAATTAAGTAGTTGAAAACTTAGATAACTTGTGAGTTTGACTTTGAGTGGGGAATCGTAGGACTTGAGAGTTTGGGTTTGAGTTGGATAGACTTGAGAGTTTGGGTTTGAGTTGGATACTGTCGGATGTGAATTTTGATCCCTCGGGGAGGAAAATCGCCATTCAACTATATGAGATATTAAAAAGTTTACATCGAAAATGAGGATTCCGACTACCCTCAAAATCGACGGATCACGATCGCCGGTTACAGATACGGCCGTAACACCATCCTTCAACGAAAGTCGGAAGAGAGCGGGAGAAAATGAGATGGGTTCTTCTCCCGTCTAATGTGCCGTCGGCGACACACGACGGTTGTCTTGTCACTTAATTTGGATCTTTCAATTTGGGTCAAATTTGGGTCGAATTACGGGTCTCAAAATAGTGTCATAGTGAACTAGGCATGGGAAATCAACATCCAAGGCCATGCGGACTAATTAAAGTTGAATCCAAGTATTCTAGGGGGGGGTAAATGAAATAAAATGGAAATAAACTAAGGAAAATAGGAGGAAGGTGCCAAATGTTTAGAAGAGGATCAGCCTCATTCCCAGGTACCCCCCTCAATGTCCCTTGACAACCTAGGGTTTAAAGGTTGATTCTTCGAATCGAAAGAACGATGCAAACGGAACTTCGAGTTGTGATTTCTGTGGGTTTGCATGCGATACGCAAGTGATAAAGTGCATGGCCGATGATCTGCCGAAACTAAGTAAAAAATGGCCGATGAGGGGTCGAGATTGATTAAGGGTGGCCGATGATGGGCCGGAAGTAAAATAATTGATATTGGGGGTGTATGAAATCACTTGTCTCATCTCGTCATTCTCGTTAATTCGGGTTTTTGGAATCAACCTTCATTCCCTTCAATTTTTTAGCTCAAATGAATATTTGGCAATGGAGGTGGAGGAAAAGAAAAGAAAATCTTTTTGGTTTTTGGGGTTGGTTTGTTGGTTTTATAGTTTTTTTGGATTTTAATAATTGGGGCTAGAAGGGCCTAACTAGGGGATTTTCTACTTGGATTTAATCTAACTAATCCATTTCCCTAAATGAATCTCAACCCTATCTTAGAGTCCTAACCGCCCTCATCCACTCTCCCGGTCCCTTAGAAGGGCCCGGAGAGAGAGAGTGAAGCCTAATTAGTTGGAGTTAAAGAAACTAGGGTGGTCTAAGCTGGCTTGGGGGAGACCTAGGTCTGGGCCCGGGGTCTAACCTGTTCAGCCTAAACCACTATTTAATTTCTAACTCCATTTTTATTATTTTGGGGTTTTTAATATCTTTTACTTTGTTTTTGGTCTTTTGGGTTTTTATTATTTATTATTTTTGTTTTTGTATTTATTTATAAGACCTAAAATCCTAAGCAGGTTTTCTCTAATGAAATGAGAAGGGGAAAAGAGAAGGGTTCTTAACCCTAGTGAGAGGGGAGGAGAGAAAAGAATTCAATTATTGAATTTGACCTAATTACTTCTAATTAATAAGATAGCTAAAGTTCTAATTTTAATTTTTACATTTTTATTATTATTATTTTGGTTATTTTTTGTTTTTTTTTTTTTTTTTTTTTGTTTTGTTTTGTTTTTGTTGTTTTTTTCACTATCAAAATTTAGCTAAGAGAAAGGAAAAGCAGAATGAATTGTAAAAGAAAATATGGCTAAGTTACACGATGCATGGGCATATTTTAATGCATGAGCATATTGTATAAAAAGAGGATATAATTTGAGACAAATAAAAAATTAAGAAATTTAAATTTACATTAGATGCATGGGTAGTTTCGAATGAATGGAAAAAAAGGCAACACGCAATTAAATGCATGAAGTGAACAGCGAGGTAAAATCGAACTAGATAGATGAAATATAATAAAATAATGAATGAATTAAAATAAAATAAAATGATAAGAGGGGGCTACGCATGCATGGGGCGGGTGTAGAGAGAGTGACAGGGAGAGGGTGAGTGAAGAGAAAGAAAGAGTGGAGAGAGAGAGTGAAGAGAGAGAAAGAGTGGAGACAGAGTGAGAGGCTAGGCGGAGAGGAAAGTGGAGAGAGGGTGAAAGAGAGAGAGGGAGGGAGGGTAGAAGAGAGAGAGTGGCCGAGAGAGAACGGGCAGAGAGAGGCTGCGGGTTGAGAGAGAAGAGGGAGTGTGGGCTAAGAGAGAGGAGAGGCAAGGAGAGAGAGAAAGAAAGGAGAGAGAGAGGGAGGGTGCGGGCTGAGAGGGAGGAGAGAGAGAGAGAGGGAGAGAGAGAGATGGCAGAGAGATGTGGCTGGGTGGAACAGGGAGAGAGTTGCTGGGACTGGGGTGGAGTAGGGAGAGAGCAGGGGAGAGGGAGAACAGGGAACGAGAAGGATAGGAGGAGAGAGACAGGGAGAGTGAGATGGGGAGAAAGAGTTAGCTGTAGGGTGGAGAGAGGAGAGGGAAAAGAGAGCGGGGAGATGGAGTAGCAGGGAGGAGCGGAAGAGGGAGACGGAGGAGGAAAGAGAGGAGAAGGTGGAGAAGGAGAGGGGAGAGGGAGTAGCAGGGAGATGGGGCGGAGGAGCGAGACGGAGGAGGAAAGAGAGGAGAAGGAGGAGAGGGAAGTGACTGTGCAGGTGGTGTGTGCAGTGGCAACAAGTGGATGTGATGTAGGGGAAGGTGGAAGAAGAAGGTAGGAGGGAGATAAGAGGTGAGTGTGGGGAGATGGAGTGCAGTGGAGATAGAGAGGGCACAGTGGCAAGGAGAGGGAGCGTGGGGAGATGAGACGATGGAACGGAGAGAGAGAGAGAGCAGCAGTGGAGAGGGATAGCAGGGAGATGGAGAGGGCAAAACGGAGAGAGGGAGGGGGAGATGGAATGCAGCGCGTGACAGAGAAAGGAAGAAGAAGGAGGAGAGGAGATAGAGAGGGAACAGAGAGATTGAGAGCGAGAGAGATGGGTACGCAGGTGGGTGCAGGTAAAGAAGGAGGAAGGAAAGAAAGGAAGAAGAGAAAGGAGAAAGAAAGAAAGATGAGGAGGAAAAGGCAGTGGGTGCGCAGGGGAGGAGAGGAAGGAAAGGATGAAGGGGAAGGAAAGAAGAAGAGAGAGAGAGCAGAGAGGAAACAGAGGAGAGGGGGAATGAGAGAAACCAGAGAGGGAGCAGAGAGATGGGGAGCGAATGTTACACCCCGACTCGAACTAATCATGATTAAGGCTAATTTATTGGGATTAGTGCTAATAAAGCGCTAATAATTGGGTTAATGAAGGTTAAAGACCAAAGAGAGACAAATTAGTCTCAAATGATGCATAAAGCATAATGGAATGAATTTGAATGGGATTGAGTTAGTTAAAATGAGTATAGACTCAAACAAAGGTAGGCTAAGGACTTTTTCGTAAATACGAGTTTTTATGTATTTCTCGAATACGGAAGTTCTTGATACCAACATGTGTATCTCAAATAGTACTTTAACTTTCGTAATAGGCGCGATTCATTTGACCTCAAATGGACCAAATGAGGCTTCATTTGACTCAAAATGTAATAATGTAAAATGAGAGGGGGCTTTAGTGTAAGAACCCCTTATATTAGAATGAAATGAAGAGATGAACTCATTTCACCCAAAACCCTAGGCACCTTTTTCATCTTCTTCCTTTCCCTTCCATTCTTCCTCTTCAAGAGTGACCTTTGGTGGGATGCTAAATTGATTTTGAGTGAGAAGCTTCATCTTCATCTTCTTCCTTAAGCCATTCCTCCATTTTTAAAGTGTAGAGCTTGAAAGAGAACTCAAAATCACTTTGCTTGGAGCTACAAGTAAGTAATTGGCCTTCTCTTACGATTTCCAAGTTCTATTGAGTAGTGAGGAAAGGTTTCTAGCACAAATAGCTTAAAGGTTGGGTGTTTTCATGTTTTCAAGGAGTTGGGGTTTCATTTCAGGATTTTTCATCTCAAAGCAAGAGGGCTTTGAGTTAGTTGGCTTCAAGAGGCAAGTATAAACATTTTCTTGTGATTAGTGTTAATCATTGTAGAAGTTTATAAAATTTCTATGGATTGCTTGGGGTGATTAATGGGCAATTAGAGGTATTGTTGTGAATAGATGGTGTGTGAGGAGGGAACCTGAGGTTCCAATGGTTATTCCAAATGTATGCATTTTTCTTGGATTTTATAGATTATTGAAGAGATTGGAGTTCAAGGAACTCAGTTTTCAAAATTTTACTTTAGAAGCTCTGAAGCTCAAAAATGGATTTTTGGGTGAATTTCGGTTAGCCGTAAGGCTAGCCGCAGGCTAACGCCGAAATCTATAAAATGGGTGAGTCTCTGGAAAGCTAACCGCCAGATTTCAGTTAGCCGAAATTGAAATTTCGGCTAGCCGCGAGGCAACCGTAAGCTGACCGAATTTACGTTAGAAATCCCTGCCAAAAAGCTAGGTTCTGGAAAGCTGAATGCGAGCTGACCGATGTATGGCGGTTAACCGAATTTGAGATTTCGGCTAACCTCCAGCCAGATTTCGGCTAGCCGCCGACCAGGTTTCAGTTAACCACCAGGTAACCGTCAAGCGAACCTGATACTGGCCAAGACTCCGATCGGATTTTGGATTTTTGCATGGACTTGGAGCACTCCTTGTGAGTATAAATGCTCCCTAAATTAGCTCTAAGACTAATCATGGGATAAAGTGAAACTATTAAGAATTAAGGATAATGAATGAAGGATTTCATAGTTAATTAATTGCGGACTAAACTTCCATGGATGTTAATTACGGGGACTATAATGCACACATTAAATATATAAATGTGATGCTCATCAAGAATAACACGTGCATCTGGCAACCGTTGGTTACATTAGTTCTAGGACTAATCATGGTTGTTTAGATTTGAGATAGAATTAAATAGAATCATAATTGATTGTGTAATTCTCTCATTGTAACATTGTGTTCCAATCTAATGAGATCGGTATCACTATTATTCCCTTCCCGTGTTATGAAGGAAATCATTGAATTGAATCGAATCCAGGATTGGATTGGATATTAAAAGGCATTGACCTTTGAGTCTAAATGAGTTCAATGAATTAATAAATGAAACAAATGACTAATCCTACTGCAGTAGATGGATTTGGGGGCGTTCCGGAGCTCCGTGGTGATCCTAGTTGTCCCTGGCCCGGACACTAGTAAGTCCTACAATTTCCAATCGTATCTATGGGTATTAATCGATGCCTTCCATTTGGAAGAAGAATCCTTCCTTTGAGGGAAGATGGAAATGATGAATCATTCCTTTGAGGGAAGATGGTAAATGAAATGAAAATGAATGCTATGGTAGTGACCACCTTATACATGTCCACAGGATCGACTTTGTGTCCACATATTGTTATTGTAAGAACTTCCTAGACTTGTCTAGAATTGAAATTGTTACTAACAGATTGAATTTGCTTGGTTTATGGACTAACATGCTATTACAAGATCTGTTTATACATTATTGAACCGTCATGTTCACTAGTGTTATTGATGGCATTACAGGCCCGATTGCTCATGCCGGTGCAGCAACGCCCCCGACAGCAGTGGAGGAGATCGCTTCAGTTCCTCCAGGATGACTGAACGAATGGAATGGTCGGGATACCATTTGATATGGGTATCCGAGTGCGAGAAGGATCATAATATTTTCATAAACGTTTTGAGAAATTGTTTTGTGTAATCATTTTGAGATGCAATTAAGTACTATCTGCATTGTGTTTGGTTATGCAATGATTGACAAGTAATTGATGGAAATGATGCATGTATAAAGAACATTCTTTTTTATACATGTAAATCATAAATTGATATTGTCAAATATAAATGTTTCCGCATATTTGTGTATTTGACAGGTGAATCGAGAATGTTATCCCTTGTGGATTCCATTTAAACTTCGGTTAATTCGGAATTTATAGGAGTAAGTATGGGCTCACAGCCGGGATTATCGAACCTCGGGCCTGGGTCGTGACAGCGAAGGAGAGAGAGAACAGAGAAGAAGGAGAGAGGAGAGGGGGAATGGTACGCAGTGTGTACGGAGTGCAGAAAGAGGGAGGGGTGTACCTGGTGCAGGGAAGGCGTCCGGCGGCATGAGGAGGAAGATGAAGGCTCTACAGGCGTCCAAGACTGCTGCTACGTGCGTCAAGTGTGCATCTGGCGGAGGAAGATGGAGCAGAGGGTGGCGAGGATGGGCTTCTGCACAAGGAAGATGGAGAGGGTGATGGCTGCGAGCTGGGAGAGAGGCAGAGCGGAGAGGGAGATGGGTGTGAGAAGAGGACCGTGAAGAGGGAGATGGGTTTCCGGGGATCGTCCTGCGTGGAGGTGGAGAGAGTGGTGGTGAGATGGGAGATGAAAGATGGAGGGAGAGATTTGGGAGACGGATCCTGAGAGAGATCTGGAGAAGGGAGTTCTGCGACTTGCTTGGGATCGGGATGTGGGAGTTGGGAGAGAGAGATATCAGGGGGAGGGAGAGTCCAGATCTCGTGGACTCTACTCTCCCAAGCAACTAATGGGAAAATGGCCCAGGTCCGGTCAAGTTCGGTTTAGGCTCGAGTTTGAGTTGGGTCTGGGTGAATCGAGGCAGGTGGGGTTGGGTTGAGTTGGATCAGGTCCAATTTTGAGGGGTTTGGTTCAGGTGGATTGGGTTCATGTTAGATGGGTTAGGCTCGGTTTAATGGGTTGGATCGAGCTTAAAAGAAACTGGTTCAGGCCCAGAAGGTGGGGTCCGATGGAGTTTGGTTAGGTTATCATCGTCGTGGCTAGGCTTTGTAGATTTTGATCCGCTCGTCAGATTTCTACGTTTTACACGTTGGCAGAAAGCTCTTGACGAGCAGGTCACAATGAACCAATTTTCAAGGCGATCGGAAGTCTAGAAATGGTAGGTGATTTTTCATGTGGGCACCTTTGGAGTGTGGGACTTGCTGTTATGATTTTTCGATCCGCCCGTTGGATCTCAAAGTTTTATATATGGACAGAAAGCCCTTGACAAGTAGATCGCAACGAGCCAACTCCGGGGGTGATCAGGGGTCTAGAGACGATATGTGACTTTTCAGGGGCACCCAGGAGAGTACGGGACCCGCTGTTGCTATTTTCGATCCGCCCGTCGGATCTTGGAGTTTTACATATGGACGGAAAATCCTCGTTAAGTAGATCGCAATGAGCAAATTCCCTAGGTGATCCGAGGTCCAGCAATGATAGGTGATCTTTGACTCGAGACCTAATCAGGGCATCATTAAATAGGGTGGACTGAATCACCCCTCATAGGGTGCCAAAATGAGGTGTCTACAGTATGCCCCTATGTGGAGGACAGCACGTACAGAGTTGTTCTCCAAAGAAAAGAAGACACATACTTATGCCTCCGTTTGAGCCTTTAGGTTCATGGGAGTGGCGGCCTATGAGAGTGAGGTTAAACTGGTTCAAGAGGATCAAGGTGAGGTTGTTCTAGACTACTCAACCAATTTGGTCTCTTTTAGGATCGAGCATGATCAAGTGATGTGCGAGAGTGCTTAGAGGATGTCACCTCGTGTGTTCCACTGTCCATCCAAAATTAAGTGCCTATAAGGTGGATCATCCTACTCGAGGGGTGTACAAAGCATCGGAGTAGGATTCTCATGGATCCTGTTCCTTTCGGTGCAGTGGTCCACGTCTTTTCACTTGTAATAACTCCTAACCGGAAAGAAAGAAGGGAGCAGTACCCCGCCTCACGGCGAAATTAGTACATAAACGTGCCAAGTGTGTATGTTATGCATGTGATGATGAAGTCTTGCATGTTTGTAAGTATGATGCAGACTAAATTAAAATGTTAGTGCGAGGTGTTCCCTCGACATTATCCCATTGTCATGATATTAATCATCCATCACCACGACAATCAATAGAGATAAAAGAAAATGAGAAATCCATCCAACCACATGCAAGGAGAAAGAATAAAAGATAAATAGTGTGAACCCATTCATACCTAACCTAAATATTTTATTAATAAATTGTAGTTATAAACAAATGAATAACATCTTGGTTTCAAATCCTAGTGGTTACCTCCGATCATGAGCATAAACAAAATGAATCCTAACATGAACATATAGTTTCCTAAAGCAAGCAATGAATAAATGACCTAAACAATGAATGAACTAATGGAGGTAACTGCTGCGTCACTACTGTTGTTGGTTTAAATGAGGGGAATTCCGTTGCAGGCTCGGAAGTCCCGCTGACTTCCGATCATGTCGTATCTTCGAACCATTTCTTTAATGCTCTTCTGTCACATTTGGTGGCGTACTTAGGGATGTATCCGTCAAGTAGATAATTCCAGATATCAAAGTACCATGGATGGTCATCTGTGAGTTCTTCATCATGTTGTAAGGGGGCTAGTATCCGCTCTTGATCAGGCTCCTCTACCTCTATATCCTTGCTCTTCATTTCCTTTCCTTTTACTCCTTCATCTTTGGATGGAACCCCTTCTAAATCTTCGAGGGTCAGGTCTTTCAGCTCGATCGAGGGAGTGTCTATCCATTGGATGTGAAAGGTCTCGGATCCTTTGTCGGAAGGGACTTCCACAATCGATGCCAAGGTGGCTAAGGGATGTAAGGAAAGGAAATTTTTTTTGAAATGGGATATGATTCTCTTGGCCTTTTCATGATAATGAGCAATCTTGGGGGCGATCACCTTCCATTCACCCACTACTTGGGAGATAACCACCCTTGAACTTCCGAGAACTTGAAGTTTCTTAACTTCTAAGCTCGTGGACTCTCTTAAACCTGCTAGGAGCGGTTTGTACTCCATTTCATTGTTGGTGGCTGGGAATCCGACTTTGAAAGCCTTCGGTATTGCCACTTCTTCTGGGGATAAAAGCACTATCCCTATCCCTTTCCCATTTTGATTCAAGGCACTGTCAAAATGCATTGCCCACAATTCGTGGTCCTTTATCTCCTTTATGTCTGCACATAACACATCCTCATCTGGAAAATCGATTTTGACCGGTTCATACCGTGGTAGGGGTAGATGTGCAAGGTGGTCAGGGATGGCTTGTCCTTTTATCGACTTTTGAGTCACGCAAGTTATGTCAAATTCTGCCAAAAGCATCTGCCATTGCGCCACTCGCCTTGAAGTTACAGGTTTGCCAAAGATATATTTCAAAGGATCCATCCTGGTCAGGAGTCTGACTGGGTGGGCTAAGAAGTAATGTCTTAACTTTTGAGAGGGCCAGACCACCGCCAAGCAGGTTCTTTCCATCAAGGAGTTTTTTCGTTCATATGGCAGGAAAGATTTGCTCAGGTAATAGATTGCATTTTCTTTTCTACTCGTGTCATCGTGTTGACTCAGAACAACCCCTATCGCCGTCTCGGTGGTTGAAACGTATTGGATAAGGGGCTTGTGTTTAACAGGAGGTTTAAGAATTGGGGGATTCAACAGATATCTTTTCAACTCTTTAAACGCTTTCTGGCAGTCATCGTCCCAATCATACTGAGCTCCTCCTTTTAGCAATCTATATAAGGATTCACATCTTTGCGAATGCTGCGATATGAATCGGCAAATGAATTGTAATCTCCTGATTAAGCCTCTTAGTTCTTTAAAGTTCTTAGGCGGCGGCATTTCGAGGATGGCTTTCACCTTTGACGGGTCCGCTTCAATACCTCGATTGCTGACCATGAACCTTAGAAGCTTTCCTGATGACACCCCGAAGACACTTTTTCGGATTCATTTTCAATTGTGTTTCCCTCGCCCTTTGGAAAACTCTCCTTAAAGCCATGGCATGGTCTGCACGAGTTTCGGATTTAACTGAGATGCCGTCGACATATACCTCCATATAGTCATGCATCATGTCGTGAAATATCACCATCATGGATCTTTGGTAAGTTTCACCCGCATTCTTGAATCCGAAGGGCATCACAACATAACAGTAAGTCCCCCAGGTGGTAGTTGATGGAACGCGCTCCGAGGCGCCGTGGGGCGGCTACCGGGGTCGGCGGAACGTGGGAGTCCGTCGGGTCCGGCCCTTTCGCGCCCTGGCGGGCCTGAAGCGTGCATCAACATTTTTTTTGGGTGGGTGTGCCAGATTTTCTATTTTACTTGGAATTGCAAGTGGTAATCCGGAGATCAACCTTCGCAAGTAAAAAGGAAATCAACTTCTTTCAAGTTTTCCATTGCACAAATATTTAAGAAAAGAGACATTTTCTTGGTTTGCCGTGAAAGGCGATTTTGTTTGGCATTTATAGCCGATTTTGGCGTTTATAGCCGATTTACAATTCTCATCAATAATGAAAGACAAGAGTTGTGATTTTTGTCTCTTTTAGAAAAATACAAACTACAATGAAAAGCAAGAAAAGGAAGATCTAACTTTTCAGGAGATTGTGGGGGACTCGTTCAGATTGACGGTCGCAAGCCATGTGTGGGCTTCGCCGTCATCCATGCAGATGAGAACAGAGGATGCTCTTGATTCGCTTGGCTTGACTATAACCTCAGATTTTTAGAGGACAAAGACCAAGAGAAGGTCCTATGTCCAATAAAAAGCTAAGTAGACGGGCTGAAAAGCCACGTCTAAGCCATTGGAGGCAGCAGGAGAAGGCAAGGACCTTGGGGGGGGGTGCCCCCCAAGGGACTTTTGTCACCTTGTAGTGGTGGCCGGTGCAGAACTTCAGCAGAGTTTTTTTCTCTTTTTTCTTTCTCTGGATACGAGCTCTGGATTCTTTCCGATCGATCGATCTCGATTTTTTTTTTGATCCTCATTTCAATGGAATGCTCTCCTATTTATAGGCTTTTGGTAGCCATTTAGGAGGGTTTATGAGCTTTAATGGCTTTAATGGGAGGAGTTACAAGATTTATTTCTTGATTTTGTAACTCCTTTTTCCTTGAATCTGATTGGCCGATGGAGATTAAGGGCTTTTAATCACCTTAATTACCATAATGGGAGGAGTTTCATGGTTTAAATGCCATGAATCAATTGACTTGTAACTCCCAAATGCTTGCTTCTGATTGGGCCGTCCAAAGAAATGAATTAATGACTACAATAAAGCTAGTCAATTAACCACATTAATTGGTCGCCGAGCAGTCGAAGAGTCGCGGGCCATGCCGTGTCTTCTGGAATTCTTCTGGCGATGATCATCGATGGATCTTCATGCTGATCGACATCGGATGAACATGTAACTTCAGACATTGATAGCTAAGAGCGGGCCGGTGACATCTGTCTTGTCGATTTCTCGATCGGTCGGACAGAAAGAGCACTTTTTTTTTTTTGGTCGACCAGTTGGGGATCTTGGAGCGATCAATGATGATTTTATGCTTTTGGAGGTTGACCCGTGATTTTGACGGATGTCGGAGGATATGAGTCAATTGCAAGCACTAAAAATCACATTTTCAGGAAACCACAGGGGCCAAAGTGCGCGAAACGCGAAAAAAGACGGAAAAACGGGTCACCGGCGGAAAATCCGGTGACCCGGACCTCCATGGTCGCCGGCGACCATGGGCCATGGTCGCAGGGGCCTGCGACCTTGGGGGAATTTTTCCCTTCGGAGCCCGTTTTGCAGTCGTTTTGAGGTCTTTTTCGTCGCCGTTTTCTTCTGTATTTTTCCTGTCATTTCTTCTCATTTATTGGCTTGATTTCCCTGTAGAAAACCTGATGAGAATCCTTGCATTTTTAGAGTGCAAAGTTTCTAATTTTCCGGGAAAGCCGAAGACTTTGTCGCGTAGAGCTGCTGATTTTCCGCCAGAAGCTGAAACTTGGTCAAACGATGTCGGAATGACCTGAAATTTGAGGTGAAGCCTCCTGAGCAATAAATAAGACCAACCATAGGCTTTTGTTTGAGTTTTGAAGCCGTTTGGGGTCCCGTCGATGCTTCACTTGATTTTGCTGCGGGGAAAATGCCGAGCTTTGATATGTGGTCAAACGATGTCCGATTGACCTGAAATTTGACGGGGAGCCTATTGGAGTCATTTTGAGACGTTCCATGGGCTCCGTTTTGGATGTCATGGTCCCGGGTTGCTCCGCCGCCGGTAGGCTTGATTTTCTCTCGGAGCATCGAAACCTGGTCAAACGTTGTCAGAATGACCTGAAATTTGACGTGCAGCCTTTTGGAAGCATGTTGAAGCCACTCATGCACTTGGTTTGATGAGCGAAGGCTTCGGTGGTTCCCGCCGCCGGGAGGCTTGATTTTGCTGCTCGAGCATTGATGGAGGGTCAAACGTTGTCGGTTTGACTTGAAATTTGGCATGGAGCCCTTTTGAGACATGCTGGAGTCATCTGTAGGCTCTGATCGAAGTTTTGACGTCTCCGATGATGTCGCCGCCGGGAGCTCCCGTTTAGCTGTCGGAGAAGTGAAGTTAGGCCAAATGTTGTCGAAATGGCCCGAAACTTCATGTGTACTCTTCTCTTGGCTATCTTGAAGGATCATGCAGTTTTTGTTTGATTCTGACAAGATTTGATTTTTTAGAGAAGTTGCATTGCCTATTTATGGCAGGTTGCGACTTCATGCAGCTTTCTTGATGTTGAAGAGGCAAAGTGACATTTTTGGTGTCAACAAATGCCCCCTCGAGGTACAGCGACGAGTTGCTTGACTTTTGTAGTCGATGTGCCTCGAAGAGATTTTTTAAGGAGAGCTTGTGTCTTGACCAAGAGTCTTTGAGCAATCTTTCCTTTGGTAGAGTAGCCTTTGAGCTTCCAGGGGAATTTTATGGTAATGAAAGGAATCAAATACCATCTCGAGGCAAAGTTTTTGAAGATGACATCAGGGATGTGGATTTGGGTTTTTGTTTTTGACCTTGTGACCTAACAAGCTGTATGTGGCAGGTTAGGGGGTCGGGTTTTGGTTTTGACCTTGTGACCCAACAAGCTGTATGTGGCAAGTTGGGGGATCATGATTTGGTTTTTAGTTTTGGTCTTGTGACCTAACAAGCTGTATGTGGCAAGTTAGGGGACCAGGATTTGGTTTTTGGTCACTCTTTGGGACTGTGTGGGTCCATTGGAGTGGTTTGGATTTTTGTGGAATGTCAATTTCAAGATTTTGGCTCAATTTGGTATATGAGGCAGGATGGTTTGATTTTTGGAAGCTCATGGGGCTTGGGATTTTTTTGTATGGTTCAATCAACTCAGAAGAGGCATGGAACCATTTTTGTATGCTCTTGGTAAGAGGGATTTTTTCTGACTAAAAGCCCATTTTTTTTTTTTTTTTTTTTAGTGCCTAGGTGGTCAAACCTGGCTCATATGGGCTAACCCATGGGTCCTTAAGCTTTTTAGGATGGCTTAGATCTCATGTGGGGTCATTTTTGTAAAGAATATCTAAAGATATCTCATTTGGATAGAGAATATCTAAAAATATCTTTATGGGAGAGAATCTCTCATATTCCCTTAATTTGGGAGAGAATATCTCAAGGTATCTTTCTTTTTGGGAAAGAATCTCCAATATCCTATTTTGTTGGAGAGAATCTCTCATTGATTGATTTTGGGAGAAAATCTCTCAAAGACATCTTTCTTTTTGGGAAAGAATCTTTCTAATTCCTTCTCTTTTGGTAAGGTTACTAATTAGTAACACTTACCTTTCTTCTTTGTTTCCTTCTTTGATTTGCTCTCTCCTATAAAAGCAAAGGAAGGTAGGATCTCTTACTCTTATTGCTTTCTTTTGCAACAATCTCAAGAGAGCTCTAAGACCAAGAGTTTTTCTTCTTCAAGGATCTTCAAGCTTTTTCCTTCTTCTTCTCCATCAATGGCTTCAAGTAAGTTTTCTTTCTTTTTCTTTCAAGAAAACTCTATGTAGAGAATAGGATGGTAAAAAAAAAAAAGTTTCTCTTCTCTTTTCTTTTTCTTTCTTCTTCTTTTTTTTTCTTTCTTTCTATTCTTCTTCTCTTTTTTTTTTTCTTTTGTGGGCCGTACGGACAGATCCGTACGGATCTGGTCCGTACGGCCACCTGGCCTGATTTTTTTTTTTTTTCTCCCTTTTTTTTTGAGAAAGTTTCTTTTTTTTTTCTTTTTGCTCATCATGATAATGCATTTTTATGCAAATCTAGATGTTCATGCATGTACTTTTTGTAGATTGAGCATGATAGCATACCTGAAAATCTTTGCAAATTTGGGAATTTGGAGCTCGCAGCGATGTTGAGCCCTTCTTGATTTTGCGGAGATTTTGAGGTTTCGAAAGTTTGGAGTTTCGGAGCCCGCAGCAATGTTGAGCCCATCTTCAAACTTTCTATTTCCGTCGGGGTATTTCCTTTTTCTTTGGAATTGCCCCGGAGTCATGCCAAAATTTCGCCAGATTTTTGGTGGGACAAAGTGACCCCCTTTTTTTTTTTTTTTTTTTAGCGAAATCCAGTCATTTTGATGACGATCTTTTTCTTTTCCAACCTTTGCAGGTGGTTCCTCCAGAGCGAACAAGGGTAAAGAGCCTGCTACAAGCGTACCTCGTCGATTTGCTAGATCTTTCAATGTGGCCGTTCAGCAAGCCTGGGAGAAGGTCCACTTTGTTGAGAAGAACTTGGAAGAGTGCGATTCCCTCAATCGCGATGAGATGAGACAGCGATTGATCGCTCTCAAGGATGAGGAGTTCTATAAGATCATGGTAAGCAACCGTCCTTGGGTTATGGACGATCTCAGGGTTTTACCCAAGCCTACCTTCTTCTTTGGAGATGCAGTCCCTGACGACTTGACATACCAAAGGAGATGTTTTCAGTTCTCTTACACAGCAAATGGTGAGGAGAGAACTATTTCTACCCGGTCGTCTTTTGATCGGACCATCTCGATCCTGAGCCTTTCTCCCACGTGCCCTAAGAGGGAAGATCCTCCGAGCTGGGTGAAGAGGACCAGTGTGATCAAGACCGGGGTTTTTGTTGGTGGACCCTCCGGATATGCGGAGAAGCCACCTGTCCGTATGGACATGTTGATGCCAGCCAGCGGCTACCAGGGCTCTGATTATCCGTCGGTAGATTTGAGACCGGTGGGCCTTGGCGTTTTCAGCGGTGACGGCAGTACTTGGGTGAAGCCTTTTCGACTTCGTGGCCGTTTCAATGTTGACTCCGATTGGAAGTCATGGACTGACCACACCTTGCTGATTGGGGGCGCCGTTTTGAAGGAAGCCGGGATTTTTGACGCGGTCCGCGCTTTTAGGGAGACCGTGACTTTTTCCGATGATGCCTTCATGGCTATGTTGGAGTCTTTCCTCCCTCAGACCAATACCTTCGTTGTCACGAACGGTGAGATTGGTTTTTCTCTAAAGGAGTTGAGTGCTATTACTGGATTACCCATCCTTGGCAAACTCTACGAGGAGTTCATGCCGATTGACAGCGTCCTTGAGGAGCAGTCAGAGGAGTTTAGGCTCCTATACTTTCAACTCGTCGCCTTCTATGATTTTTTGAAGGAGGGCTCGAAAGTAAGATCCAGCAGTTGGAAGAGTTATGGCTCTTCATTCTTCAACTTCTTTGACAGCAAAGAGTCTTCTGATAGCATGATCCGGGAAGACAGGAAGAAGACTTCGGCCATGCAGGAAGAGTTGAAGGGTTTCTTCGCGAGCACAGATGTCATTTGTTCTGACATTGCATTGCAGAGAGATCTTGCTTTTTACCTCACTTTTTGGCTAGGTGAGGCTATTTTTGCTGGTGGAGATGGGACGCACATTAGGCCGCATTGTATTTTTCCGGCTTGTCAGATGGCGTTTGGAGAGCGGCTTGCTTTGGTGCCCGCTCTTTACTCCTACCTGTGTACCGAACTGCAGGCTGCTGCTTTCTTGGTTCGGCTTGGGCTCCCTATGAATAGGGTATTTTCAGCCCATATCTTTTATTCGTGGTTTGTATACCACTGTCCTGGCTTCCACCAGCTGGGTGCTGCACAGGATGATGATCCTCTGATGATTCGATTGGCTAAGGGAAAAGCCGTATCCGAATCACTTTTGTTTGCCCGCATGAGGATCCGACGGTTCAGGGACGTCGAGATGGGGCAGTCTTCAGTTAAGCTTTCTCCGGAGTTGCGGAAGAAGGCTTTTGATTTTGGTGCCTCCCGAGACTCTACCAGAGCAGGGTCGGGGAGACATTATGCATTGACAAATGCAGAGAAGGAGTGGCTTTTCAGCATACGGGTCGGCACGATGGTGTACCGCAGACATCTTTTCGTCGACATCCAGCCGTATGTACCTTCTCGCTTTGCGCTTCAGTTGGGCTTCTCTCAAGGCGTTGTTGGAGCGCCTTCGAGTATGGTGAAGCGTTTTGGAGGTTTGAAGGATGGCAGAAATGCATGGGCTTTCTATAGTGCTAAAGACACTACTGCCACGATTTCTTATCCTGAGCTGTCGACTTTCCGAACTGCCGGCTTCACAAAGTGGTTCGCGGAGAGCTTTTTGGCATATCGGGGGCTTTCCAAGAAGGAGCTTGATGTAAAGCTGTCTTCGGGGAAAGGTACTGGAAAGTCGGATGGCGTCCGGCGAGAGGAAGTTTGGGCCTTCCTTTCTGGAGAGAAGCACAAGATAGGCTTTCTCGGTGACCAGGGCGTCATTGGTTCTGAAGCTGTTCGGGAAGTACCTGATGAGGCTTTGGAGCAGCTAGAACAGGAGGAAGCTGAGCTCGACGCTTGGATGCAAGCGGCACAGAGGTGAGCTTCTGCGGAGTCTACTGGCAAGAGCAGACCATCCAGTGAGGAGTCAAGTGAGAAACCTGACTCTGATAGTGGGGCGGGTTCTTCTAGGAAGCGAACCCATAGAGGTAAGAAGAGGAGGAGGAGTCAGCGTCACACGGGGCGGGACGGAGACTCTCCTAATGTGGAAGTCCCTGTCACTGTCAATGAGGAGGTGCCAGGGGAAGCTGACGAACCTCCGGAGAAGAGGATTCGGGAAGAAGAGACCATCGGTGAAGGTATGATTCCTCCTTTTCCTTTTTCTGCTTCTTTCATGGGGCTTTCCATGTTCTGATTTGTTTTCTCACCCTGCTGCTGCTTTTTTTTTTTTTTTTTAGCAGAGGATGAAGACTTGCCGATGCCTGAGGTTCCGACCGATGAGGCGGTGATGGAGCCGGTTATGGCATCTGAAGAAGAACCGAGGGACTCTGGAATGATTCCAGAATCTCCAATTGGTATAACTTCTTTCGCTTTCTCTCTTTTTTTTTTTTTTTTTTTTGCCTGCGACTTGATTTGCTAACATTTTTCTTGTCAGCTGACTTGCCACAGGATTCCGATGACTTTGAACCATCAATGGACGCAAATGTTGATGATGCTTCTGATGAGTTCATGGAGGAAGAGAGTGTCCCGCCAGTCGTCGAAGAAGGTACTTTGTAGTGATGACCCTGATGGTTTTTTTTTTTTTTTTAACAGGATCATATTCATACCCTTTTGTGTTTCATTTGCAGGTTTTGAAGTGACAGAAGAGAGTTCATCGCTTTCTTCAGAACCAGAGCAAGGGATGCCAGAGGTCGATCCGGAGGTAGAGATCAGTTCTGACATGATTGAGGAGATGCCTCGTGTTGAGATTCCCTCTCCAGTGGCTCCAAGTGAAAAGAGTTCTTTTGTTACTCTTCCAATGGGACATGACATGAGCAGCCGATCAGCGGAGAAGGGTGAATCTTCATCCAGTTCGTCTCTTCAATTTGCGAAGAAGGTGCTGGCTCGGGTTTTGAGTTCTTGGGTCAAGACTCTCCTTTCTGGACACTTGGAGGCAGGATTTGGCATGATCCCACATGTACAGGAGATTCTGACCGACACCGAAGAGGTTGGTCTGGATGTCACAGGTGCCAGGGCGATCGTTGATAGGATCATTGCACTGGGTGACAAGTGGTTTGAGACCATGGGTTTCCCTGACGACCAATTCTTCAAGGAGATGTTCTTGGACCCTGCTGATAAGGCTAAGTCTGACCTGAATGAGGCTACACAAAGCAAGAAGCAGCTAGTTCGGGAGAAGAACAAGGAAGAGCTAGCCATCATCGGATTGAGGCATGACCTTAACGTCCTTGATAGGGAAGTTGAGGAGGCTAGGAAACGTCTTGAGCATTTGAAGGCACAAGTCGATGCGAAGTGGGCTGCTATAACAGAGGCTCGTGACAGGGAGAGTACTCTGATTCGCAGGGTTGCAGATGCCGGTCAAGTTCTCGAGAGGAGGACTCTAGAAAACGAACGATGGCAAACTGCTGGGGAAGAGCTTCCCGGTGTAAAAGAAGGGTTACGGCATTCGCCAGCATCTCATGGCAAGTTCCTGAAGAAGCGTGCCTTGGAAACTCTGACGGCTGAGGCCAAAAGTTTGCTTGAGGAGCTGAAGCTTTGGCTGGAGACCATTTTTGGCTGAGCTCCTGATTTTTTATAGCAGAAACCATTCTTCTTTTTTTTTTGGTACCACATGTATTTTTTGGTACTCTTTTTTTTGTAGTGCTTGTGAACACTTTCTTTTTTTTTTTTTTTTTTTTTTGCTTTGGTACCACATGTATTTTTTTGGTACCTTTTTTTTGTGTTCCCTACGCTCACTCAAATCTTTTTGTGATGAAAGCAAAAGCTTTGTCATTTTGTGAAAATCTTTTGTCAAATGGTTGTTTTGGTAGGGGAAACGAATTTGGCATGAAAGCCGGATTTTTGTGGCATTTACAGCCAGTTTTGACATGAGAGTCAGGTTTTTTTTTTTTGTGTGGCATTTATAGCCGATTTTTGAGATGGCATAAGAGCCAAAAATTTTGTTCGTGGCATGGGAGCCAATTTTGAGATGGCATGGAAGCCGAAATTTTATGGCGTAAAAGCCAAAATTTGGGTTGGCATGGAAGCCGGTGTTTGTTTTGTGGCATCTATAGCCAGTTTGGTGGCATTGATAGCCAATTTGTGGCATTTATAGCCGGTTTGGTGGCATTGATAGCCAATTTGTGGCATTTATAGCCGGTTTTGACGCTGAATGGTCTTGCAAGTATCGATGGAATGTCGCTTCCTTGCTCATTCGGTTTTGCGAGTATTGATGGAATGTCACTTCCTCGCGGGTTAGGTTTTGCAAGTATCGATGGAATGTCGCTTCCTCGCGAATTGGGGTGCAAATATCGACTAAGCGTCGCTTCCCTGCTTTTCCCAAGACTTTTGGTTTTGCGGGTACTGACTTGATGTCGTTTCTCCGCGATTTTTGAAATTTGAGGTTTTCTCGAACCATTTGTAATTTTGGGTTGTGGATAGCAACTGGTATGTTGCATCTCCACGATTTTTGAAATTGGGTTGTGGATATCAACTGGTTTGTTGCTTCTCCACGATTTTTGAAATTGGGTTGTGGATATCAACTGGTTTGTTGCTTCTCCACGGTTTTTGGATTTTGCAAGTATCGACGAAATGTCGCTTCCCTGCGATTTTGGGTGCAAGTATCGATGGAATGTCGCATCCATGCTTTTTTTCAAAATTTTTGTTTTGCGGGTACTGACTTTGATGTCGTTTCCCCACGATTTTTGAAAAACCATTTTTTTTTGTTTAAAGACACGAGGGTCGTAAATTTTGACCTAGAACCATTTGGCGGTAAAAGGTAAGGTGGACTAGGGTGGAAATCCCTGAATCCGGATTTTTGTTTCAAACCATGAATTTTGGTTCAAGGATCGAAAGTTTTGGTCAAGTCAGGAAGAGGCTCCTAAACTTGGATTTTTTTTTTTTTGTTTTTGAACAATGAAACGATGAAAGTAAGCATTGTTTTTGAATCTCTAGAAATTTTGACATTTGATATGAAAATTCTAAAGAGAGTGGGTTTGACGAGCGAGTACCTGAGAACAGGTTTTGGCCATACAAGCATTGCTCTTACCCAGTTGGGTAAGTCTTCAAGGGTAGTACCGCTTCAAGAACTTGCCGTTGATAAGCAGCATACATCTGTCGCCTTCCATGTTTAGGAGGGCATATGCGCCGTTGGAGAAGACCTTGTCGATGACGTAGGGTCCCTCCCATTTTGGTTCAAACTTGCCTTTGGACTTGTGAGCGAAGACCATTGGTCTTTTTACCGCAAGAACCAAGTCACCCTTTTTGTAGGCGCGTTGCCTGACCTTTTTGTCAAAAGATCCTGCCATGCGTGCTTGGTAAAGTTCAATGCTTTGTCGAGCTTCGAGCCGTCTCTCGTCGAGATTGTCCAGCTCATGGAGTCACAATTTGACATTGCTTTCTTGAGTCATGTCATTTTGTAGAGATACCCTCAGAGAAGGAATTTGTACCTCTAGGGGCACGACAGCTTCGCATCCATAGACCAGCGAGAATGGTGTGCTATGGGTTGGTCCTCGAACTGTGGTTCGATAGGCCCACAAAGCTTCAGACAGTTTGTCGCTCCAGTCTCTTTTGTGACTAGAGACCATTTTCTTGAGGATTTTGCAGAGTGTCTTGTTGAAGGCTTCTGCTAATCCGTTTGCTGCCGGATTGTATGGAGTCGAAGGACAGCTTTGGATTTTGTATTTGTCGCAAAACCTGTAGAATCGATGATCCCGGAATTGTGGTCCGTTATCATGGACGAATCTCTTGGGTATGCCGAAACGACAAATGATGTTGGTGCGCAGGAACTGAAGAACTGATGAGGTCTTCATTTCGTTGAACGCAAATGCTTCTGACCACTTGGAGAAATAATCCGTTGCGGCGAAGATGAAGCGATGACCTTTGCTTGAAGGGGGAGAGATAGGACCTATGATGTCCATGCCCCATGCTTCAAAAGGCCATGAGATTGCTGTAGGATGCAGCCATTCCGGAGGCATGTGAATGTAGTCTCCATGAACTTGGCATTGTTGGCAGCGCTTAACAAATTGCATTGCGTCGGGTACCATGGTAGGCCAGTAGTAACCCAACCTTTTGATTTGGTCATAGAGCTTGGGACCAGCCTGATGAGCTCCACAAAGACCAGCGTGAACTTCTTTGAGTGTTTCTTCGGCCTCTTGTTGTGACAAGCAGCGTAGAAGTACTCCGTTGAAGGATTTCCTGTAGAGGATTTTTGAAGGAATATCCAAATGAAAGTTTGGGGCTCGCCTTTGTATGCTTACCCGTTCTTTTGGATCTTCAGGTAGGATTCCGAACATAGTGTAATCAATGAACGGATCCCTCCAGTCGCCGATTGAAGTTTGAAGGATAGAGATCCGACTTCCAACCACTCGGTGGCATTCAGCAACTGCTTGGTGTGTGTTAAGAGGAGGGAGGATCCTTCTCTCGCACACTGTAATTTGCATGTTTTCCCCTTCCTGGATCGCCATTGATGCGGCAAGTCCGGCCAGGGCATCTGCACGGATGTTTTCACCTCTACGAATGTGGGTGATGTTGCAGATGTCAAACTTTTGCAGAAGCGATTGTGCCTTGTTGTAATAAGGCAGCAGATCGGGCTTCCTGACTTCATATTTCTGATTCATCTGGTTGACGATCAGTTGAGAGTCTCCAAAGACTTCCAGCATAGTGATACCGGATTCGATGGCGAGTTCCAATCCTAGGATCAGAGCTTGGTATTCAGCTGCATTGTTTGTGCATGGTTCCAGTAGCGAGAAAGCGTGTGGAATCATGCATTTGTCGGGGCTGACAAAGAGGATGCCAACTCCTGAGATCAGCTTTCTGTTTTCATTTGTCCTGGTTGCACCGTCAAAGTACATGTCCCAGGAGGCATTTGGTGAGGAAGTCTCCACGTTGTAGACAGGTTCGTCTGGGAGATCATCTCTGAGTGGAGAATCTTTAGGCAATGGATGCTCTGCGAGGAAATCTGCTAGAGCTTGGCCTTTGATTGCTTTTTGTGGCACATACCTAATATCAAATTGTGATAGAAGGATGGACCATTTTGCCAGTCGGGCATTGAGAGAACCTGCCTTTGTGACAAGGACCTTCAAGAGGTTGATCCTCGAGACCAGATAGACTGTGTTGGAAAGCAAGTAGTGACGTAGCTTTTGTACGGCAAGCATCACTGCAAGGCATTCCTTTTCGACTGGGGAGTAGCGATGCTCTGCACCTACTAGCATGCGGCTGAGGTAGTATAGAGCAGCTTCTTTTCCCTCACCATTCTCTTGTGCAAGCAGAGCGCCTACAGAATGATCAAGAGCTCTTGTGTACAAGATGAATGGTTTTCCAGTGGCAGGGGCAGCTAACACTGGAGGTTTGGTCAGGTATGACTTGATATCTTGAAATGCGGCTTCGCAGTCGGCATCCCAGACAAAGTCTACACCTTTTTTCATCAATCGAGAGAATGGACGGCATTTCCCCAAAAGATTGGAGATGAACCGTCTGATGTAGGCCAATCTCCCTTGAAGCCCTTTTAGTTCTCTCAAGGTTCTTGGAGAGGGCATTTCTAGAATAGCCTTGACTTTTACGGGGTCAAGTTCTATTCCAGCTTTCCGAACAAGGAATCCGAGAAACTTACCCGACGAGATGCCGAAGAAGCATTTTAGAGGATTCATCCGCAGTTTGTGTTTGCGAAGTCGGAGGAAGACTTCCCGAAGATCTTTGAGATGGTCTTCTTTTCTTCTACTTTTGACGGCGAGGTCATCAACGTAACATTCGACCGTCTTGTGCTGCATATCTTGGAATATTTTCATCATAGCCCTCTGATATGTGGCACCAGCATTTTTCAGACCAAATGGCATGACAGTGTAGCAATACACGCCAAACGGAGTTCGAAATGAAGTGTGTTTTTCATCCTCGGGATGCATCTTTATCTGATTGTAACCAGAGAAGCCATCCATGAGTGTCATTCGCTCGAATCCGCAGGTATTGTCAATCATCACCTCCGGTATGGGGAGCGGGAATTCATCTTTAGGGCAAGCGCTATTCAGGTCTCTATAGTCAATACAGACCCTGATCTGCCCATTTTTCTTTGTCACGGGGACAATTGTTGACACCAAAAATGTCACTTTGCCTCTTCAACATCAAGAAAGCTGCATGAAGTCGCAACCTGCCATAAATAGGCAATGCAACTTCTCAAAAAATCAAATCTTGTCAGAATCAAACAAAAACTGCAAGATCCTTCAAGATAGCCAAGAGAAGAGCACATATGAAGTTTCGGGCCATTTCAGAATCATTTGGCCTAACTTCGCTTCTCCGACAGCTAAAATGGCGCTCCCGGCGGCGACATCATCGGAGACGTCAAAACTTCGATCAGAGCCTACAGATGACTCCAGCATGTCTCAAAAGGGCTCCATGCCAAATTTCAAGTCAAACCGACAACGTTTGACCCTCCATCAATGCTCGAGCAGCAAAATCAAGCCTCCCGGCGGCGGAAACCACCGGAGCCTTCGCTCATCAAACCAAGTGCATGAGTGGCTTCAACATGCTTCCAAAAGGCTGCACGTCAAATTTCAGGTCATTCCGAAAACGTTTGACCAGGTTTCGATGCTCCGAGAGAAAATCAAGCCTACCGGCGGCAGAGCAACCCGGGACCATGACATCCAAAACGGAGCCCATGGAACGTCTCAAAATGACTCCAATAGGCTCCCCGTCAAATTTCAGGTCAATCGGACATCGTTTGACCGCACATCAAAGCTCGGCATTTTCCCCGCAGCAAAATCAAGTGAAGCATCGACGGGACCCCAAACGGCTTCAAAACTCAAACAAAAGCCTATGGTTGGTCTTATTTATTGCTCAGGAGGCTTCACCTCAAATTTCAGGTCATTCCGACATCGTTTGACCAAGTTTCGACTTCTGGCGGAAAATCAGCAGCTCTACGCGACAAAGTCTTCGGCTTTCCCGGAAAATTAGAAACTTTGCACTCTAAAAATGCAAGGATTCTCATCAAGTTTTCTACAGGGAAATCAAGCCAATAAATGAGAAGAAATGTCAAGAAAAATACAGAAGAAAACGGCGACGAAAAAGACCTCAAAACGACCGCAAAACGGGCTCCGAAAGGGAAAAATCCCCCAGGGTCGCAGACCCCTGCGACCATGGCCCATGGTCGCAGGCCCCTGCGACCATGGCCCATGGTCGCCGGTCCATGGTCGCCGGCGACCATGGCCCATGGTCGCCGGCTACCATGGAGGTCCGGGTCACCGGATTTTCCGTCGGTGACCCGTTTTTCCGTCTTTTTTCGCGTTTCGCGCACTTTGGCCCCTGTGGTTTCCTGAAAATGTGATTTTTAGTGCTTGAAATTGACTCATATCCGACGACATCCGTCAAAATCACGGGTCAACCTCCAAAAGCATAAAATCATCAGTGATCGCTCCAAGATCGCCAACCGGCTGACCAAGAAAGTGCACTTTCTGTCCGACCGATCGTGAAATCGACAAGACAGATGTCACCGGCCCGCTCTTAGCTATCAATGTCTGAAGTTACATGTTCATCCGATGTCGATCAGCATGTAGATCCATCGATGATCATCGCCAGAAGAATTCCAGAAGACACGGCATGGCCCGCGACTCTTCGACTGCTCGGCGACCAATTAATGTGGTTAATTGACTAGCTTTATTGCAGTCATTAATTCATTTCTTTGGACGGCCCAATCAGAAGCAAGCATTTGGGAGTTACAAGTCAATTGATTCATGGCATTTAAACCATGAAACTCCTCCCATTATGGTAATTAAGGTGATTAAAAGCCCTTAATCTCCATCGGCCAATCAGATTCAAGGAAAAAGGAGTTACAAAATCAAGAAATAAATCTTGTAACTCCTCCCATTAAAGCCATTAAGGCTCATAAACCCTCCTAAATGGCTACCAAAAGCCTATAAATAGGAGAGCATTCCATTGAAATGGAGATCGAAAAAAGATCGGAAAAAAGAGGAGAAAATCAGAAGATCAGAAAAAAAGGGATCAGAAAGAATCCAGAGAAAGAAAAAAGAGAGAAAACTCTGCTGAAGTTCTGCACCGGCCACCACTACAAGGTGACAAAAGTCCCTTGGGGGGCACCCCCCCCCAAGGTCCTTGCCTTCTCCTGCTGCCTCCAATGGCTTAGACGTGGCTTTTCAGCCCGTCTACTTAGCTTTTTATTGGACATAGGACCTTCTCTTGGTCTTTGTCCTCTAAAAATCTGAGGTTATAGCCAAGCCAAGCGAATCAAGAGCATCTTCTGTTCTCATCTGCATGGATGATGGCGAAGCCCATACATGGCTTGCGACCGTCAATCTGAACGAGTCCCCCACAATCTCCTGAAAAGTTAGATCTTCCTTTTCTTGCTTTTCATTGTAGTTTGTATTTTTCCAAAAGAGACAAAAATCACAACTCTTGTCTTTCATTATTGATGAGAATTGTAAATCGGCTATAAACGCCAAAATCGGCTATAAATGCCAAACAAAATCGCCTTTCACGGCAAACCAAGAAAATGTCTCTTTTCTTAAATATTTGTGCAATGGAAAACTTGAAAGAAGTTGATTTCCTTTTTACTTGCGAAGGTTGATCTTCGGATTACCACTTGCAATCCCAAGTAAAATAGAAAATCTGGCACACCCACACAAAAGAAATGTTGATGCACGCTTCAGGGCCCGCCAGGGCGCGAAAGGGCCGGACCCGACGGGCTCCCACGTTCCGCCGACCCCGGTAGCCGCCCCAGCGGGCGCCTCGGAGCGCGTTCCATCAAGCTGGCACACCCGGTGGGACTCGTTCATTTGAGAACACGGTGCTTGGAAATGAAATATTTGCATATCATACTTTTTGCTCTATGCTTATACTTCTTTTCCGGATTCCTTGGCTACTTTCTAGCTGGTAGCCTATGTTGGATTTTGCATCCTAAAAAAAATGAGATGGGATTTTTTGGAAATTTCTATTTCTTTGAGTTTGTTTCCATTCTTTCTCTTTTCAAAAAACAAAAATCAGTTTTCTTAGTTTGAATTCAAAATTGAGAAACTTTGATCCTATCCTATCGTTCTTTGGCGCTTGCAGAAATGTTGAGCCCGTTCGACTAAGGTTTTGGACCATCGTTTCTCTTCGATGAGTTCATTAAAGATTTCAAAAAAAAAATATAAAAAAAAAATAAAAATAAAAAAAAAAATCAGTTTTCTTAGTTTGAATTCAAAATTGAGAAACTTTGATCCTATCCTATCGTTCTTTGGCGCTTGCAGAAATGTTGAGCCCGTTCGACTAAGGTTTTGGACCATCGTTTCTCTTCGATGAGTTCATTAGAGATTTCAAAAAAAAATATAAAAAAAAAATAAAAATAAAAAAAAAATCAGTTTTCTTAGTTTTGAATTCAAAATTGAGAAACTTTGATCCTATCCTATCGTTCTTTGGTGCTTGCAGCAATGTTGAGCCCGTTCGACTAAGGTTTTGGGCCATCGTTTCTCTTCGATGAGTTCATTAGAGATTTCAAAAAAAAAAATATTAAAAAAAATATAAAAATAAAAAAAATTAGTTTTCTTAGTTTGGATTCAAAATTGAGAAACTTTGTTCCTATCCTATCGTTCTTTGGTGCTTGCAGAAATGTTGAGCCCGTTCGACTAAGGTTTTGGGCCATCGTTTCTCTTCGATGAGTCTATTTGGGATTTTTTATAAAAAAAAAGGGACATAGACCACTAAGGTTAAACCAATTGCGTTCTTTGATCACGATTGATTCAAGAAAAGCCTTGTCCAGAGTGTGGAGACAGCTTGACTGTTCTAGGCAAGGGTCCTCCAAACGGGTTCATTAAGTAATCCTACCCTTACCTGGGGGCAATTCTATCAATTGAGGTTTCATAAGACCGGGTTAGGAGGCCTATGTGTACTCTCTCGTCTTTAAATCTTAAAAATAAAAAAAAAATCAAAAATAAAAAAAAAAGATTTTCAAAAAAAAAAATCTTAAAAAAAAAAAAATCAAAAATAAAAAAAAAAAGATTTTCAAAAAAAAAAAATCTTAAAAAAAAAAAAATTAAAAAAAAAATCAAAAATAAAAAAAAAAGATCTTCAAAAAAAAAAAATCTTAAACAAAAAAAAAAAAGATTTTTTTTAAAAAAAAAAAAAAAATGAAAATCTTAAAATGAAAAAAAAAAAAAAAAAAAAAATCTTCAAAAAAAAAACTCTCGTCATTTTAGATTCAGATCCGAGAAATTGTGGTTCCTTCCCTTCTGGGTACTGGTGCTCGCGGAAATCGTTGAGCCCGTATTCGGATCGGAATACCATCTGCTCTCTTTGATGAATCCAATCTTGACATTTCAAAAAAAAAAAAAGAGAATCCCATCTCGTGGATGCGGTCTCCAACATTTGTGCATAGCAATACTGGTACGCCCTTTCAGGGTCTACTGTATCTGTGACCGGCACATTTGTAACTCCTACCTTATATTCTTCTTATCTCGAGCAAGCTCCGCTTCTCGATAAGTGGAATTTAGGTATACAATTGCTTCTAGCAGTCATTGGAACGCTCATTTCGAGCCTACCATGTTCGCTGTCAGAACAATTGTACCATCTATGGCTTTTTGCCTTCTTCATGTCGCTTGGGTCATATCCCTTGAGCGATTTGAAAAGACAACCATAGAAATTCCCATTTATGATCATCATATTCTTGTGATTACTAATGGATGTGGTCTTGTTTCAGAAATTTTGAAACTAACAATGGCAGCCTTAACCATTATCTTCGACGAGAACAAGCACCAACTCATGCTTCAACAGAAGCAAAGCACGCGCACCCATAAGCGCCCTGCCAGCTGCCGAAGCGTCAACTCCCTCGGCAACTCTCTCAACTCCGGGTCGACCTCGACTCCCCGGACCATCGTCTTCGGGACACTGGGACCATTCCCACTTCCCGAAGAACAAACTGCGCCTGCCAAAAGGCAGAAAATCGCCTCTCAACGTGTCACTCCCGTGACACCAAAGGCAAGCGCCCAAAAGCCCGAAGCCCGCGGCACCCCCGCGAAGCCTCGACCAACAAACAACCAGGTCTATCCCAAGACTTGGTCTCCAAGACCTTCCCCAAAACAAAGAAGGTCTCAAATTTCCACCAAGCCAGCATACCTGGCCCCACTCAAAGAAAACCAGTTCTACCCTCTTGCCTACATGAAAGAGGAGAGACCCATCTCCAACTTGACTCCCAAGTCAACCCAGCATGAGCCGGCTTGTTCCTACAGGCCCAAAATTAGATCATGTATCACCAGGCCTCTACAAGCACCTGCTAAGGCCTACACTCCTTCAGTTCGACCCTTCATCTCTACAGGGGCCGAACTCGAAAGGTTCAAAGCTTCGCTGCAACAGGCAAAGGACCGGGTCCGGATCCTGTCCTTGCCTAGCTACAAAGAAGACAGGCTCGGCTGCTGCGCCCGAGGGAGCACATCCTTCATCGTCAGAGCCCAGCCAGAGCTGACTGAAGCTCAAATCGCTCGTCGAGCACGCCGCCGTGCGTCATATCGACAAAAGAGACTAGAGAAGCAACGGACCCAGCCTCCTACACTTCAAGTCTCCCACAAATGGGTCGAAAAAGAAAGACCCGACCAAGTTGCTGCCGTCCATATGGTTGGAAAAACCAGAAGACGCCAAAAGTCAGCATCAAAAATCCATGTCCGACGTCCGGTGACCCGTAGCGTCACCGGGACACGAAGACATCCCGAAGAATCTCCTGCCCCTTCAAGCCAAGGACGGGAGAGTAATCCTTCATCAAGCTCTTCATCAAAAAGAATGAGCCCCAGCTCGGTCACCAGGACGATTTCTTCGTTCGAATCCCGAGGGATGAACGTCTTGGCTACAAGTTCTGAGCCACCACCTCAGAATCCACCTCGAGATGATGCTCTCACACGCATCCAGCAGTTGGAACAAGGCCAGCAGAGGATTGAAACTCTGATGGAAAACATTCTCCTTGTCGTCCAAAATCAGGTGAACAATGAGCCTCCTCCGAATCATAACAATAACGAGGAGAATTGTGAAGAAAATGAGTCACGCGCCCTTACCAAAAAGGACGTAGACAGTATCCTCGCCAAAGCTAAAGAAGAGGATATACTCAAAGAGCATGGGATCAAGCCACCATATCCTTTATGGATGGACTCGGTCCCGTTCCCCACAAAATTCAAACATCCTACTCTCCAAACATATACGGGGAAAGGATCGGCCAGACAGCACGTCATCCACTTCAAGATCTTGACAGGAGCTATCGCGGATCAAGATGCACTCAAGATTCGCCTCTTTGCAAGTACCCTAAAAGGTACGGCCTTCGATTGGTACTCCACTCTGCCGGAGAACTCCATTCAGAACTGGGCTATGCTGGAGACACGCTTCCTGACCCACTTCCAAGGTGAGGATCATCCTGTTACTATGGCTCAGCTCTGCAGCCTAAAACAGGGAGAGAATGAGTCAACTTATGACTTCATTCACAAGTGGAAAGCAATGGCGTACAAATGCTCAGATGTACTGCCACAAGCGTCGCTAGTTGACATCTGCCGAAACAACATGAGAGCTAAAATCCGCTCCATGATCATCGGCAACAAATCAAAAAACCTGGGAGAGCTCCTGGAAGCTTCCATGGAAGCTGAAACGGTGATCAAAGACCTCAACAGTCAGAAATCATCAAAGAAAGAGCCGACTGCTGTTGCAACCTCTAAACCAAAGAAGAAAGAGGTCCTCAATGTGCAGACCAAGTCAGCTCCTCAGCAGCCAAAGAAAGCTGAAAACAAAACTGCAGGTAAAAGGCCTGAACTCTCCGATGCCTTCAAAGAACGTGTAGAAAAGAAATATCCGTTCGATGAAGACGTTGAAGAAATCTTTGAGGCTCTCCTAGCAAATGGCAAACTCATTTTGCCAGAGCCCAAAAGACCGGGAGACGTTGGCAAAACCAACGATCCTCGGTACTGTCCATACCACCAGATGGTTTCGCATCCTCTCAATCAATGCTTTGTTGTGAGAGAGAAGATAAACGAGATGTGGAAAAACGGAGTCATCACCTTTGACAAAAACTATGGGACTGCCTCCGTCAACATGGTGTCATATGGACAAACACCAAAGTCACCGAAGAAGAAGATCACTACTTCCTTCAAGGTGATAAATAGAATTCAAACGTCCGAAGTGTTGGTTCCTTGCCCGACACCAGACGGACAACCCATATGGGTACATCCCGATCTCCTGGAAGATGAAAATTGGGAGATCGTCAAAACAAAGCCGACAGCTCAACAGCGAAGGCAGGCTAGGAAACATCTCCTCAGGCTCAAACGGCAAGAGAAGACCCAGCCAAAACAAGAAGTTCATGAAAAGGCAGAGGCCTCCTCTACCACTTCACTCGGGGCAACAGAAACATCCCCTCCAGAGACTTCAAAGGCGGTAAGAAACTTCACTCTTAGTGATTTCATGCCACCTCAATTCAAAAAAGAAGCCATGCAGGGGGCATCATACTCTTGCAACTCGGTAGTTGGATTCTCCATTGATGGATACGAGTCCAGCGACACCGACAATGGATTCGAGCCCAACTACACCGATGAGTGGGAGGAATCTCTTGAAACAGGAGAATATCTCTCCGATGAAGAATGGGTTCCTGAAACTCACCTTATACCAGTAATCTGGTATAACCCCTTGCAACCACAAGGATCCTGGTCTGATGATGAAGAAGACCAAGAGGCTGCACAAGAAGATGCTGTTAACCCAGCACCTGTCATTGCTCCAGTGGAAATCAACTATGTTGAGCCACACGGAGAAGACGAAGAAGAGGATCTGGCTCCCATGCCTGATCTTGAAGAATATGCAAGGATCTTGCAGCGTCTCGCTCTAGAACAAGAGCAAGACCGCGTCAACGAGATTCCTCACAATCCAGAGCCGGAAGTCCCTGAAGCCCATCAGGTACCTCCTCCCTCAACTCCTGAAAATGGAAAACATTGCTGGATTGACGATCCTCTTACATCCGAGGATGAGTCTGACTCCGAGCAGGCAACATCTCCTATCAGAGCTTCCTGTAATGTAATATATCAGGACTATAGCTCTTCTGAAGCGTCGTCTGATGAGATTACCTACACTCCGACGACGCCTAGCAATGTATCCTCTGGAGCTACCTTGTCTCACGTGACTTTTACAGAGATGACACCCTCTCAGGTTTCTTCTCCTGAGACTGTGACTTCAGGATACACATTCTTCCCGACTCATCATCATGAAGAAAACCCAACTTGGGATGATGGATGGGTCAACGAAGAAGAAAAGCTGCTGGATGCTGTTCAGGACTTGCTCCAGGAAAATGCTCCGTGCAACACAATCACTGAGGATGGCAACTCTGTTGCAGATACATCCCCAGTAGATGAAAAACGACAGCCTCTTGATCCTGAAGACAATCTTCCAAACGAAGATCCTTCTCAAGAAGCTCTCGAAGTTGGTAGAGGCACCCGTTCGGGCCGGGACTACCACAAGAGTTACAACCAATCTTCCTTTACTTATGTAAATCCTTCGGGAAAAGATGTTGTAAGCGCCCCCAGTGGCAACAATGATGAACATGCAGGCCCTAAGGAGGCTTTCAAGTATGACTTGGTTGAGCACTTCAAACACATACCTGCACGTCTTCACATCCTGGATTTATTACGAATGTCTCCACGCACTCGTGATAATCTCATCTCAGAATTGCAAAAACTGAATGAGGATGTCGACAAACATGCCCCACAAGTCCTCCAAATTGAAATGGACTACCGGGTCAAAAACTCAGAAACCTCCTTAAAAGGAGAAAAAGAAAAAAAGCGAGGGATCATGCATCCAATGCCTCTCGGTTCAAAAGGCAGCCTGTGCAACCATCGCCTTCACTAAGGAAGACCTCCTACTTGGCGAAGCAAGGCACAACCGACCCCTGTACTTCACAGGGTTCATCAAAGAAATGCCAATACATAGAGTTCAGATCGACCCAGGTTCTACACTCAACCTTATCTCCACTTCGGCTCTTGAAGAGTTGGGCATCCCACCCAGCAAGCTAAGCCACACATCTGTATCTATCTTTGGATACGATGGGAGCGCTCAAAGGCCTATCGGCAAAATCAGGTTCGAATTGCAAATCGGTGATCTTATCTCTGAGGTCACTGTGTATGCAATAAAAACCCCCTCATGCTACAACATTCTTCTCGGACGTCCTTGGATACACGAGAACGGTGTTGTCCCTTCAACTCTACATCAATGCATCAAGTTCGTCGGCGACGACGGCATGGTACATCGCGTCTTTGCGGACAGAAAACCCTTCAAAGGTAAAGAAGTCCACTTCGCAGACTCCCAGATGTATGAAGGAGAAAAAGAAGAAGAGGAAACAGCACCCCCTGCTGAAAATCTCCAGAAAGATAAAGGCAAGGCTCCTCAAAAATCACCGGAAGAAAACAAACCCTCCGGCAAATTAGAAGATAGTAGTCAATCTCCCTTCCTCATCTCCCTCAAATCTTCAAAACCTTTGGTCATCACGACTAAAGTGAAGAAGGCGAAACAAAAGCCTGGGGGCAAATTTGTTGTCTCTCTCGTGTCTATCATGCAAGACACAGACTCGGACTCAGAGCCAGAAGACGATGCATCGTCAAGCCAAGCTGACACTCAGCAAGTTCAGCCTGCTCTCACTCCGATGGAGACACCTGCTGATGTAGAAGATCCTACGTCTGCTACCTTTGTTGTTCCGGCAACATCACCAAAGCAAAGACCGATCTTCTTTCATAGATCGGATGCTTCTTCATCAAGTTCTCTGCTTGAACCTTTTCAAAATGAAGGTATGCCTCAGCTATCTCTATATAGTCCTGTGGCACAAGCAATTATGAAGAAAATGGGCTTTGACGCTCAAAACCCAGTCGGTTTGGGAGAAAGACGCGGTATTCTCACGCCATTGGAGCCCGCCTTGACCAAAAGCCAGCTGGAAGATTGGAGACTCTATGGTCATGTAGAAAAGTCTTCATATGGGTTAGGATATGATCCCGACACTCCTCTGAGACAGTTGACACAAAAGCTTAAAAGTCGTTTTACCGACCAAGCCTCAACATCTCAAGTCCATGAAGACATCGATCTCCCTGGATATCTCTTTAAAGAGTTACCTGACAAAGATCCAGGAAACTCATCCAATTGGTACGATTTCTCTGATGATAAAGAGGAATCGTCCGATAATACAGACTTGTGCTATTCTGACCCAGAAGAACCCTCGTCTCCCATGGAAAGGAACAGAGCCTTGGTCTGGTAATGCAGTTGAAACTCCAGAAGGTTTCGTTGAGTTGGAAGCCTCCGAAAATATTGTGGAGGAACCACCTTCGAACCTTCCGACAGAAGATCCTGTTCAAAAGATAAACTTGGGAACACCTGATAACCCACGTCCTGTATTCATAAGCAAGAATATAAAGGATGATGAGTTACCCGAGTATATCGCTTTTCTTCGTGAGTCCGTTGATTGCTTTGCATGGTCCTACGCTGAAATGCCTGGTTTAGACCCCAAAGTAGCAGTCCACAAACTCAATCTTCAAGAAGACGTCAAGCCTGTCAAACAAGGCCAAAGAAGATTTCGTCCAGATGTGATGGATAAAATTGAACAAGAAGTTCAAAAACTCAAAAGCGTTGGCTTCATCCGTGAGGAACAACATCCAGAGTGGTTGGCCAATATTGTCCCCGTGACAAAGAAGACTGGGCAGATCAGAGTCTGTATTGACTATAGAGACTTGAATGGCGCTTGCCCTAAAGATGAATTCCCGCTCCCCATACCGGAGGTGATGATTGACAATACCTGCGGATTCGAGCGAATGACATTCATGGATGGCTTCTCTGGCTACAATCAGATAAAGATGCATCCCGAGGATGAAAAACACACATCTTTTCGGACTCCATTTGGCGTGTATTGCTACACTGTCATGCCATTTGGTCTGAAAAATGCTGGTGCCACATATCAGAGGGCTATGATGAAAATATTCCAAGATATGCAGCACAAGACGGTCGAATGTTACGTTGATGACCTCGCCGTCAAAAGCAGAAGAAAAGAAGACCATCTCAAAGATCTTCGGGAAGTCTTCCTCCGACTCCGCAAACACAAACTGCGGATGAATCCTCTAAAATGCTTCTTCGGTGTCTCGTCGGGTAAGTTTCTCGGATTCCTTGTTCGGAAAGCTGGAATAGAACTTGACCCCATAAAAGTCAAGGCTATTCTAGAAATGCCCCCTCCAAGAACCCTACGGAACTAAAAGGGCTCCAAGGGAGATTGGCCTACATCAGACGGTTCATCTCCAATCTTTCAGGGAAATGCCGTCCATTCTCTCGATTGATGAAAAAGGGTGTAGACTTTGTCTGGGATGCCGACTGTGAAGCCGCATTTCAAGATATCAAGTCATACCTGACCAAACCTCCAGTGTTAGCTGCCCCTGCCACTGGAAAACCATTCATCTTGTACACAAGAGCTCTTGATCATTCTGTAGGCGCTTTGCTTGCACAAGAGAATGGTGAGGGAAAAGAAGCTGCTCTATACTACCTCAGCCGCATGCTAGTAGGTGCAGAGCATCGCTACTCTCCAGTCGAAAAGGAATGCCTTGCAGTGATGTTCGCCGTACAAAAGCTACGTCACTACTTGCTTTCCAACACAGTCTACCTGGTCTCGAGGATCAACCTCTTGAAGGTCCTTGTCACAAAGGCAGGTTCTCTCAATGCCCGACTGGCAAAATGGTCCATCCTTCTATCACAATTTGATATAAGGTATGTGCCACAAAAAGCAATCAAAGGCCAAGCTCTAGCAGATTTTCTCGCAGAGCATCCATTGCCTAAAGATTCTCCACTCAGAGATGATCTCCCAGACGAACCTGTCTACAACGTGGAGACTTCCTCACCAAATGCCTCCTGGGACATGTACTTTGACGGTGCAACCAGGACAAATGAAAACAGAAAGCTGATCTCGGGAGTTGGCATCCTCTTTGTTAGCCCCGACAAATGCATGATTCCACACGCTTTCTCGCTACTGGAACCATGCACAAACAATGCAGCTGAATACCAAGCTCTGATCCTAGGATTGGAACTCGCCATCGAATCTGGTATCACTATGCTGGAAGTCTTTGGAGACTCTCAACTGATCGTCAACCAGATGAATCAGAAATATGAAGTCAGGAAGCCTGATCTGCTGCCTTACTACAACAAGGCACAATCACTTCTGCAAAAGTTTGACATCTGCAACATCACCCACATTCGTAGAGGTGAAAACATCCGTGCAGATGCCCTGGCCGGACTTGCCGCATCAATGGCGACCCAGGAAGGGGAAAACATGCAAATTACAGTGAGTGAGAGAAGGATCCTCCCTCCTCTTAACACACACCAAGCAGTTGCTGAATGCCACCGAGTGGTTGGAAGTCGGATCTCTATCCTTCAAACTTCAATCGGCGACTGGAGGGACCCGTTCATTGATTACACTATGTTCGGAATCCTACCTGAAGATCCAAAAGAACGGGTAAGCATCCAAAGGCGAGCCCCAAACTTTCATTTGGATATCCCTTCGAAAATCCTTTACAGGAAATCCTTCAATGGAGTACTCCTACGCTGCTTGTCACAACAAGAGGCCGAAGAAACACTTAAAGAAGTTCATGCTGGTCTTTGTGGAGCCCATCAGGCAGGTCCTAAGCTCTATGATCAGATAAAAAGGTTAGGTTACTATTGGCCTACCATGGTTGCTGATGCAATGCAATTTGCTAAGCGCTGCCAACAATGCCAAGTTCATGGAGACTACATTCACATGCCTCCGGAATGGCTACATCCTACAGCAATCTCATGGCCTTTCGAAGCATGGGGCATGGACATCATAGGTCCTATCTCTCCCCCTTCAAGCAAAGGTCATCGCTTCATCTTCGCCGCAACGGATTATTTCTCCAAGTGGTCAGAAGCATTTGCGTTCAACGAAATGAAGACCTCATCAGTTCTTCAGTTCCTACGCACCAATATCATTTGTCGTTTTGGCATACCCAACAGATTCGTCCATGATAACGGACCACAATTCCGGGATCATCGATTCTACAGGTTCTGCGACAAATACAAAATTCAAAGCTGTCCTTCGACTCCATACAATCCGGCAGCAAACGGATTAGCAGAAGCCTTCAACAAGACACTCTGCAAAATCCTCAAGAAAATGGTCTCTAGTCACAAAAGAGACTGGAGCGATAAACTGTCTGAAGCTTTGTGGGCCTATCGAACCACCGATCGAGGACCAACCCATAGCACACCATTCTCCTTGGTCTATGGATGCGAAGCTGTCGTGCCCCTAGAGGTACAAATTCCTTCTCTGAGGGTATCTCTACAAAATGACATGACTCAAGAAAGCAATGTCAAATTGCGACTCCATGAGCTGGACAATCTCGACGAGAGACGGCTCGAAGCTCGATAAAGCATTGAACTTTACCAAGCACGCATGGCAGGATCTTTTGACAAAAAGGTCAGGCAACGCGCCTACAAAAAGGGTGACTTGGTTCTTGCGGTAAAAAGACCAATGGTCTTCGCTCACAAGTCCAAAGGCAAGTTTGAACCAAAATGGGAGGGACCCTACGTCATCGACAAGGTCTTCTCCAATGGCGCATATGCCCTCCTAAACATGGAAGGCGACAGATGTATGCTGCCTATCAACGGCAAGTTCTTGAAGCGGTACTACCCTTGAAGACTTACCCAACTGGGTAAGAGCAATGCCTGTATGGCCAAAACCTGTTCTCAGGTACTCGCTCGTCAAACCCACTCTCTTTAGAATTTTCATATCAAATGTCAAAATTTCTAGAGATTAAAAAACAATGCTTATTTTTATCGTTTCATTGTTCAAAAACAAAAAAATCCAAGTTTAGGAGCCTCTCCCTGACTTGACCAAAGCTTTCGATCCTTGAACCAAAATTCATGGTTTGAAACAAAAATCCGGATTCAGGGATTTCCACCCTAGTCCACCTTACCTTTTACCGCCAAATGGTTCTAGGTCAAAATTTACGACCCTCGTGTCTTTAAACAAAAAAAATGGTTTTTCAAAAATCGTGGGGATATGACATCAAAGTCAGTACCCGCAAAACAAAAATTTTGAAAAAAAGCAAGGATGCGACATTCCATCGATACTTGCACCCTAAATCGCAGGGAAGCGACATTTCGTCGATACTTGCAAAATCCAAAAACCGTGGAGAAGCAACAAACCAGTTGATATCCACAACCCAATTCCAAAAATCGTGGAGATGCAACATACCAGTTGCTATCCACAACCCAAATTTCAAAGGTTCGAGAAAACCTCAAATTTCAAAAATCACGGGGAAACGACATCAAGTCAGTACCCGCAAAATCAAAAGTTTTGGGAAAAGCAGGGAAGCGACGCTTAGTCGATATTTGCACCCCAATTCGCGAGGAAGCGACATTCCATCGATACTTGCAAAACCTAACCCGCGAGGAATTGACATTCCATCAATACTCGCAAAACCGAATGAGCAAGGAAGCGATATTCCATCGATACTTGCAAGACCATTCAGCGGGGAGGCGACATTTAGTCGATACCTGCATTTTGAAAGCAAAAAAAAAATCTGGCTATAAACGCCAAAACCTGGCTCTTTTGCCCAAAAACCGGCTATCAATGCCACCAAACCGGCTATAAATGCCACAAACCGGCTATCAATGCCACAAAAAATTGGCTTTCACGCCGACAAACCAAAACTTGGCTTTCAAAAATGGCTATCAATGCCACCAAACCGGCTATAAATGCCACAAATTGGCTATCAATGCCACCAAACCGGCTATAAATGCCGCAAATTGGCTATCAATGCCACCAAACTGGCTATAAATGCCAACAAAACAAACACCGGCTTCCATGCCAACCCAAATTTTGGCTTTTACGCCATAAAATTTCGGCTTCCATGCCAACCCAAATTTTGGCTTTTACGTCATAAAATTTCGGCTTCCATGCCATCTCAAAATTGGCTCCCATGCCACGAACAAAATTTTTGGCTCTTATGCCATCTCAAAAATCGGCTATAAATGCCACACAAAAAAAAAAAACCTGACTCTCATGTCAAAACTGGCTGTAAATGCCACAAAAATCCGGCTTTCACGCCAAATTCGTTTCCCCTACCAAAACAATTATTTGACAAAAGATTTTCACAAAATGACAAAACTTTTGATCAAATCCCATTTAGCAATCGCTTTCATCACAAAAAGATTTGAGTGAGCGTAGGGAAAACAAAAAAAAAGAGAGTACCAAAAAATACATGTGGTACCAAAACAAAAAAAAGGAGAGTACCAAAAAAATACATGTGGTACCAAAAAAAAAAAAAGAGAAAAGTACCAAAAAAATACATGGGGTACCAAAAAAAAAAAAAAGAAGAATGGTTTCTGCTATAAAAAATCAGGAGCTCAGCCAAAAATGGTCTCCAGCCAAAGCTTCAGCTCCTCAAGCAAACTTTTGGCCTCAGCCGTCAGAGTTTCCAAGGCACGCTTCTTCAGGAACTTGCCATGAGATGCTGGCGAATGCCGTAACCCTTCTTTTACACCGGGAAGCTCTTCCCCAGCAGTTTGCCATCGTTCGTTTTCTAGAGTCCTCCTCTCGAGAACTTGACCGGCATCTGCAACCCTGCGGATCAGAGTACTCTCCCTGTCACGAGCCTCTGTTATAGCAGCCCACTTCGCATCGACTTGTGCCTTCAAATGCTCAAGACGTTTTCTGGCCTCCTCAACTTCCCTATCAAGGACGTTAAGGTCATGCCTCAATCCGATGATGGCTAGCTCTTCCTTGTTCTTCTCCCGAACTAGCTGCTTCTTGCTTTGTGTAGCCTCATTCAGGTCAGACTTAGCCTTATCAGCAGGGTCCAAGAACATCTCCTTGAAGAATTGGTCGTCAGGGAAGCCCATGGTCTCAAACCACTTGTCACCCAGTGCAATGATCCTATCAACGGTCGCCCTGGCACCTGTGACATCTAGACCAACCTCTTCGGTATCAGTGAGAATCTCCTGCACATGTGGGATCATGCCAAATCCTGCTTCCAAGTGTCCAGAAAGGAGAGTCTTGATCCAAGAGCTCAAAACCCGAGCCAGCACCTTCTTCGCAAATTGAAGAGACGAACTGGATGAAGGTTCACCCTTCTCCGCTGATCAGCTGCTCATGTCATGTCCCATCGGAAGAGTAACAAAGGAACTCTTTTCACTTGGAGCCACTGGAGAAGGAATCTCAGCATGAGGTATCTCCTCTATCGCGTCAGAACTGGTTGTAGGAGTTTCTACCTCCGGATCGACCTCTGGCATCCCTTGCTCTGGTTCTGAAGAAAGCAATGGACTCTCTTCTGTCACTTCAAAACCTGCAAATGAAACACAAAAAGGTATGAATATGATCCTGTTCAAAAAAAAAAAAAAAAAAAAAAAAAAAAACCATCAGGGTCATCACTACGAAGTACCTTCTTCGACGACTGGCGGAACACTCTCTTCCTCCATGAACTCGTCGGAAGCATCATCAACATTTGCGTCCATTGATGGTTCAAAGTCATCAGAATCTTGTGGCGAGTCAGCTGACAAGAAAAATGTTAGCAAATCAAGTCGCAGGCACAAAAAAAGAGAAAGCGAAGGAAGTCATACCAGTCGGAGATTCCGGAGTCATTCCAGAGTCCCTAGGTTCTTCTTCAGATGCCATAACCGGCTCCATCACCGCCTCATCGGTCGGAACCTCAGGCATCGCCAAGTCTTCATCCTCTGCTAAAAAAAAAGCAGCAGCAGGGTGAGAAAACAAATCAGAACATGGAAAGCCCTATGAAAGAAGCAGAAAACGAAAAAGGAAGAATCATACCTTCACCAATGGTCTCTTCCCCACGACTCCTCTTCTCTGGAGGCTCGTCGACAGCCTCTGGCACCTCCTCGTTGATGGTAAGAGGGATTTCCATGTCAGGAGAGTCCTCATGTGGCCCCTCGCTGCGATGATGACTCCTCCTCTTCTTACCTCTACGGGTTCGCTTCCTAGAAGAACCCGCCCCACTATCAGAGTCAGGTTTCTCACTTGACTCCTCACTGGATGGTCTGCTCTCGCCAGTAGACTCCGCGGAAGCTCGCCTCTGTGCCGCTTGCATCCAAGCGTCGAGCTCGGCTTCCTCCTGTTCTAGCTGCTCCAAAGCCTCATCAGGTACTTCCCGAACAGCTTCAGAACCAATGACGCCCTGGTCACCGAGAAAGCCTATCTTGTGCTTCTCTCCAGAAAGGAAGGCCCAAACTTCCTCTCGCCGGACGCCATCCGACTTCCCAATGCCTTTTCCAGAAGACAGCTTTACATCAAGCTCCTTCTTGGAAAGCCCCCGATATGCCAAAAAGCTCTCCGCGAACCACTTCGTGAAGCCGGCAGTTCGGAAAGTCGACAGCTCAGGATAAGAAATCGTGGCAGTAGTGTCTTCAGCACTATAGAAAGCCCATGCATTTCTGCCATCCTGCAAACCCCCAAAACGCTTCACCATACTCGAAGGCGCTCCAACAACGCCTTGAGAGAAGCCCAACTGAAGCGCAAAACGAGAAGGTACATACGGCTGGATGTCGACGAAAAGATGTCTACGGTACACCATCGTGCCGACTCGTATGCTGAAAAGCCACTCTTTCTCTACATTGGTCAAAGAGTAATGCCTTCCCGACCCTGCTCTGGTAGAGTCTCGGGAGGCACCAAAATCAAAAGCCTTCTTCCGCAACTCCGGAGAAAGCTTAACTGAAGACTGCCCCATCTCGACGTCCCTGAACCGTCGGATCCTCATGCGGGCAAACAAAAGTGATTCGGATACGGCTTTTCCCTTAGCCAATCGAATCATCAGAGGATCATCATCCTGTGCAGCACCCAGCTGGTGGAAGCCAGGACAGTGGTATACAAACCACGAATAAAAGATATGGGCTGAAAATACCCTATTCATAGGGAGCCCAAGCCGAACCAAAAAAGCAGCAGCCTGCAGTTCGGTACACAGGTAGGAGTAAAGAGCGGGCACCAAAGCAAGCCGCTCTCCAAACGCCATCTGACAAGCCGGAAAAATACAATGCGGCCTGATGTGCGTCCCATCTCCACCAGCAAAAATAGCCTCACCCAGCCAAAAAGTGAGGTAAACAGCAAGATCCCTCCGCAGTGTAATGTCAGAACAAATGGCATCTGTGCTCGCGAAGAAACCCTTCAACTCTTCCTGCATGGCCGAAGTCTTCTTCCTGTCTTCCCGGGTCATGCTATCAGAAGGTTCTCGACCGTCAAAGGAGTTGAAGAATGAAAAGCCACAACTCTTCCAACTGCTGGATCTCACTTTCGAGCCCTCCTTCAAAAAATCATAGAAGGCGACGAGCTGAAAGTATAGGAGCCTGAACTCCTCTGACTGCTCCTCAAGGACGCTGTCAATCGGCATGAACTCCTCGTAGAGTTTGCCAAGGATGGGCAATCCAGTAATAGCACTCAACTCCTTCAGAGAAAAACCAATCTCACCGTTCGTAACAACGAAGGTATTGGTCTGAGGGAGGAAAGACTCCAACATAGCCATGAAGGCATCATCGGAAAAAGTCACGGTCTCCCTGAAAGCGCGGACCTCGTCAAAAATCCCGGCTTCCTTCAAAACGGCGCCCCCAATCAGCAAGGTGTGGTCAGTCCATGACTTCCAATCGGAGTCAGCATTGAAACGGCCACGAAGTCGAAAAGGCTTCACCCAGGTACTGCCGTCACCGCTGAAAACGCCAAGGCCCACCGGTCTCAAATCGACCGACGGATAATCAGAGCCCTGGTAGCCGCTGGCTGGCATCAACATGTCCATACGGACAGGTGGCTTCTCCACAAAACCGGAAGGTCCACCAACAAAAACCCCGGTCTTGATCACACTGGTCCTCTTCACCCAGCTCGGAGGATCTTCCCTCTTAGGGCACGTGGGAGAAAGGCTCAGGATCGAGATGGTCCGGTCAAAAGACGACCGGGTAGAAATAGTTCTCTCTTCACCATCAGCTGTGTAAGAGAACTGAAAACATCTCCTTTGGTATGTCAAGTCGTCAGGGACTGCATCTCCAAAGAAGAAGGTAGGCTTGGGCAAAACCCTCAGATCGTCCATAACCCAAGGACGGTTGCTTACCATGATCTTATAGAACTCCTCGTCCTTGAGAGCGATCAATCGCTGTCTCATCTCATCACGATTGAGGGAATCGCATTCTTCCAAGTTCTTCTCAATAAACTGGACCTTCTCCCAGGCCTGCTGAACGGCCACATTAGAAGATCTGGCGGATCGACGAGGTACGCTTGTAACAGGCTCTTTACCCTTGTTCGCTCTGGAGGAACCACCTGCAAAGGTTGGAAAAGAAAAAGATCGTCATCAAAATGACAGGATTTCGCTAAAAAAAGAAAAAAGGGTCACTTTGTCCCACCAAAAATCTGGCGAAATTTTGGCATGACCCCGGGGCAATTCCAAAGAAAAAGGAAATACCCCGAAAGAAATAGAAAGTTTTGAAGATGGGCTCAACATTGCTGCGGGCTCCGAAACTCCAAACTTTCGAATCCTCAAAATCTCCGCAAAATCAAGAAGGGCTCAACATCGCTGCGAGCTCCAAATTCCCAAATTTGCAAAGATTTTCAGGTATGCTATCATGCTCAATCTACAAATAGTACATGCATGAACATCTAGATTTGCACAAAAAACGCATTATCATGATGAGCAAAAAAAAAAAAAAAAAAAAAAAAAAGAAGAAAGAAGAAACTTTCTCGAAAAAAAGGGGGAGAAAGAAAAAAAAAAGAAACTTTCTCAAACAAAAAAAAAAAAGAAAAAAAAAGAGAAGAAAGAAAACCACAAAAAAAAAAAGAGAAAAAAAAAAAAAAAAACGTGAAAAAAAGAAATCACGTGGAAAAGAAAAGAAAAAAAAAAAGAGAAGAAGAATAGAAAGAAAAGAAAAAAGAAAAGAAAAAAAAAAGAAGGAAAAAAAAAGAGAGAAACTTTCTTTTTTTTACCATCCTATTCTCTACATGGAGTTTTCTTGAAAGAAAAAGAGAGAAAACTTACTTGAAGCCATTGATGGAGAAGAAGAAGGAAAAAGCTTGAAGATCCTTGAAGAAGAAGCACTCTTGGTCTTGGAGCTCTCTTGAGATTGTTGCAAAAGAAAGCAATAAGAGCAAGAAATCCTACCTTCCTTTGCTTTTATAGGAGAGAGCAAATCAAAGAAGGAAACAAAGAAGAAAGGTAAGTGTTACTAATTAAGTAACCTTACCAAAAGATAAGGAATTAGAAAGATTCTTTCCCAAAAAGAAAGATGTCTTTGAGAGATTTCCTCCCAAAATCAATCAAATGAGAGATTCTCTCCAACAAAAAAGGATATTGGAGATTTCTTCCCAAAAAGAAAGATACCTTGAGATATTCTCTCCCAAATTAAGGGAATATGAGAGATTCTCTCCCATAAAGATATTTTTAGATATTCTCTATCCAAATGAGATATCTTTAGATATTCTTTACAAAAATGGCCCCACATGAGATCTAAGCCATCCTAAAAAGCTTAAGGTCCCATGGGCTAGCCCATATGAGCCAGGTTTGACCACCTAGGCACTAAAAAAAAAAAAAAAAAAAAAAAAAAAATGGGCTTTTAGTCAGAAAAAAATCCCTCTTACCAAGAGCATACAATAATGGTTCCATGCCTCTTTTGAGTTGATTGAACCATACAAAAAATTCCAAGCCCCATGAGCTTCCAAAAAATCAAACCATCCAGCCTCATATACCAAATTGAGCCAAAATCTTGAAATTGACATTTCACAAAAATCCAAACCACTCCAATGGACCCACACAGTCCCAAAGAGTGACCAAAAACCAAATCCTGGTCCCCTAACTTGCCACATACAGCTTGTTAGGTCACAAGACCAAAACCAAAAACCAAATCCTGGTCCCCTAACTTGCCACATACAGCTTGTTAGGTCACAAGACCAAAACAAAAAACCAAACCCTGATCCCCCAACTTGCCACATACAGCTTGTTGGGTCACAAGATCAAAACCAAAACCCGATCCCCTAACCTGCCATATATAGCTGGTTGGGTCACAAGATCAAAAACAAAAACCCAAATCCATATCCCTGATGTCATCTTCAAAACGTTGCCTCGAGATGGTGTGTGATTCCCCTCACTACCATAAAATTCCCCTGGAAGCTCAAAGGCTACTCTACCAAAGGAAAGATTGCTCAAAGACTCTTGGTCAAGACACAAGCTCTCCTTCAAAAATCTCTTCGAGGCACATCGACTACAAAAGTCAAGCAACTCGTCGCTGTACCTCGAGGGGGCATTTGTTGACACCAAAAATGTCACTTTGCCTCTTCAACATCAAGAAAGCTGCATGAAGTCGCAACCTGCCATAAATAGGCAATGCAACTTCTCAAAAAATCAAATCTTGTCAGAATCAAACAAAAACTGCAAGATCCTTCAAGATAGCCAAGAGAAGAGTACATATGAAGTTTCGGGCCATTTCAGAATCATTTGGCCTAACTTCGCTTCTCCGACAGCTAAAATGGCGCTCCCGGCGGCGACATCATCGGAGACGTCAAAACTTCGATCAGAGCCTACAGATGACTCCAGCATGTCTCAAAAGGGCTCCATGCCAAATTTCAAGTCAAACCGACAACGTTTGACCCTCCATCAATGCTCGAGCAGCAAAATCAAGCCTCCCGGCGGCGGAAACCACCGGAGCCTTCGCTCATCAAACCAAGTGCATGAGTGGCTTCAACATGCTTCCAAAAGGCTGCACGTCAAATTTCAGGTCATTCCGAAAACGTTTGACCAGGTTTCGATGCTCCGAGAGAAAATCAAGCCTACCGGCGGCAGAGCAACCCGGGACCATGACATCCAAAACGGAGCCCATGGAACGTCTCAAAATGACTCCAATAGGCTCCCCGTCAAATTTCAGGTCAATCGGACATCGTTTGACCGCACATCAAAGCTCGGCATTTTCCCCGCAGCAAAATCAAGTGAAGCATCGACGGGACCCCAAACGGCTTCAAAACTCAAACAAAAGCCTATGGTTGGTCTTATTTATTGCTCAGGAGGCTTCACCTCAAATTTCAGGTCATTCCGACATCGTTTGACCAAGTTTCGACTTCTGGCGGAAAATCAGCAGCTCTACGCGACAAAGTCTTCGGCTTTCCCGGAAAATTAGAAACTTTGCACTCTAAAAATGCAAGGATTCTCATCAAGTTTTCTACAGGGAAATCAAGCCAATAAATGAGAAGAAATGTCAAGAAAAATACAGAAGAAAACGGCGACGAAAAAGACCTCAAAACGACCGCAAAACGGGCTCCGAAGGGGAAAAATCCCCCAGGGTCGCAGACCCCTGCGACCATGGCCCATGGTCGCAGGCCCCTGCGACCATGGCCCATGGTCGCAGGCCCCTGCGACCATGGCCCATGGTCGCCGGTCCATGGTCGCCGGCGACCATGGCCCATGGTCGCCGGCGACCATGGAGGTCCGGGTCACCGGATTTTCCGCCGGTGACCCGTTTTTCCGTCTTTTTTCGCGTTTCGCGCACTTTGGCCCCTGTGGTTTCCTGAAAATGTGATTTTTAGTGCTTGAAATTGACTCATATCCGACGACATCCGTCAAAATCACGGGTCAACCTCCAAAAGCATAAAATCATCAGTGATCGCTCCAAGATAGCCAACCGGCTGACCAAGAAAGTGCACTTTCTGTCCGACCGATCGTGAAATCGACAAGACAGATGTCACCGGCCCGCTCTTAGCTATCAATGTCTGAAGTTACATGTTCATCCGATGTCGATCAGCATGTAGATCCATCGATGATCATCGCCAGAAGAATTCCAGAAGACACGGCATGGCCCGCGACTCTTCGACTGCTCGGCGACCAATTAATGTGGTTAATTGACTAGCTTTATTGCAGTCATTAATTCATTTCTTTGGACGGCCCAATCAGAAGCAAGCATTTGGGAGTTACAAGTCAATTGATTCATGGCATTTAAACCATGAAACTCCTCCCATTATGGTAATTAAGGTGATTAAAAGCCCTTAATCTCCATCGGCCAATCAGATTCAAGGAAAAAGGAGTTACAAAATCAAGAAATAAATCTTGTAACTCCTCCCATTAAAGCCATTAAGGCTCATAAACCCTCCTAAATGGCTACCAAAAGCCTATAAATAGGAGAGCATTCCATTGAAATGGAGATCGAAAAAAGATCGGAAAAAAGAGGAGAAAATCAGAAGATCAGAAAAAAAGGGATCAGAAAGAATCCAGAGAAAGAAAAAAGAGAGAAAACTCTGCTGAAGTTCTGCACCGGCCACCACTACAAGGTGACAAAAGTCCCTTGGGGGGCACCCCCCCCCAAGGTCCTTGCCTTCTCCTGCTGCCTCCAATGGCTTAGACGTGGCTTTTCAGCCCGTCTACTTAGCTTTTTATTGGACATAGGACCTTCTCTTGGTCTTTGTCCTCTAAAAATCTGAGGTTATAGCCAAGCCAAGCGAATCAAGAGCATCTTCTGTTCTCATCTGCATGGATGATGGCGAAGCCCATACATGGCTTGCGACCGTCAATCTGAACGAGTCCCCCACAATCTCCTGAAAAGTTAGATCTTCCTTTTCTTGCTTTTCATTGTAGTTTGTATTTTTCCAAAAGAGACAAAAATCACAACTCTTGTCTTTCATTATTGATGAGAATTGTAAATCGGCTATAAACGCCAAAATCGGCTATAAATGCCAAACAAAATCGCCTTTCACGGCAAACCAATAAAATGTCTCTTTTCTTAAATATTTGTGCAATGGAAAACTTGAAAGAAGTTGATTTCCTTTTTACTTGCGAAGGTTGATCTTCGGATTACCACTTACAATCCCAAGTAAAATAGAAAATCTGGCACACCCACACAAAAGAAATGTTGATGCACGCTTCAGGGCCCGCCAGGGCGCGAAAGGGCCGGACCCGACGGGCTCCCACGTTCCGCCGACCCCGGTAGCCGCCCCAGCGGGCGCCTCGGAGCGCGTTCCATCAACAATGTTGGCCAACCATTCTGGATGTTGTTCCTCACGGATGAAGCCAACGATTTTGAGTTTTTGAACTTCTTGTTCAATTTTATCCATCACATCTGGACGGAATCTTCTTTGGCCTTGTTTGACAGGCTTGATGTCTTCTTGAAGATTGAGTTTGTGGACTGCTACTTTGGGGTCTAAACCAGGCATTTCAGCGTAGGACCATGCAAAGCAATCAACGAACTCATAAAGAAAAGCGATATACTCGGGTAACTCATCATCCTTTATATTCTTGCTTATGAATACAGGACGTGGGTTATCAGGTGTTCCCAAGTTTATCTTTTCAACAGGATCTTCTGTCGGAAGGTTCGAAGGTGGTTCCTCCACAATATTTTCGGAGGCTTCCAACTCAACGAAACCTTCTGGAGTTTCAACTGCATTACCAGACCAAGGCTCTGTTCCTTTCCATGGATTTTCTTGATTGGTGATCTCCTCAAGGCTTGCTATGAGATAGTCCCAATCGCCTGTTGAGTCTGGTATTTCTTTTGGAGACGAGGGTTCTTCTGGGTCAGGATGCCACAAGTCTGTATTATCGGACGATTCCTCTTTATCATCAGAGAAATCATACCAATTGGATGAGCTTCCTGGATCTTTGTCAGGTAACTCTTTAAAGAGATATCCAGGGAGATCGATGTCTTCATGGACTTGAGATGTTGAGGCTTGGTCGGTAAAACGACTTTTAAGCTTTTGCGTCAACTGTCTCAGAGGAGTATCAGGATCATATCCTAACCCATATGAAGACTTTTCTACATGACCGTAGAGTCTCCAATCTTCCAGCTGGCTTTTGGTCAAGGCGGGCCCCAATGGCGTGAGAATACCGCGGCCTTCTCCCAAACCGACTGGGTTCTGAGCGTCAAAGCCCATTTTCTTCATGATAGCTTGTGCCACAGGACTATATAGAGATAGCTGAGGCATACCTTCATTGTGGAAAGGCTCCAGCATGGAGTTTGATGAAGAAGCGTCCGATCTATGGAAGAAGATCGGCCTTTGCTTTGGTGATGTTGCCGGAACAACAAAGGTAGCAGACGTAGGATCTTCTACATCAGCAGGTGTCTCCATCGGAGTGAGAGCAGGCTGAACTTGCTGAGTGTCAGCTTGGCTTGACGATGTATCGTCTTCTGGCTCTGAGTCCGAGTCTGTGTCTTGCATGATAGACACGAGAGAAACAACAAATTTGCCCCCAGACTTTTGTTTCGCCTTCTTCACTTTAGTCGTGATGACCAAAGGTTTTGAAGATTTGAGGGAGATGACGAAGGGAGATTGACTACTCTCTTCTAATTTGTCGGAGGGGTTGTTTTCTTCCAGTGATTTTTGAGGAGCCTTGCCTTTATCTTTCTGGAGATTTTCAGCAGGGGGTGCTATTTCCTCTTCTTCTTTTTCTCCTTCATACATCTGGGAGTCTGCGAAGTGGACTTCTTTACCTTTGAAGGGTTTTCTGTCCGCAAAGACACGATGTACCATGCCGTCGTCGCCGACGAACTTGATGCATTGATGTAGAGTTGAAGGAACAACACCATTCTCGTGTATCCAAGGACGTCCGAGAAGGATGTTGTAGCATGAGGGGGTTTTTATTGCATACACAGTGACCTCAGAGATAAGATCACCGATTTGCAATTCGAACCTGATTTTGCCGATAGGCCTTTGAGTGCTCCCATCGTATCCAAAGATAGATACAGATGTGTGGCTTAGCTTGCTGGGTGGGATGCCCAACTCTTCAAGAGCCGAAGTGGAGATAAGGTTGAGTGCAGAACCTGGGTCGATCTGAACTCTATGTATCGGCATTTCTTTGATGTACCCTGTGAAGTACAGGGGTCGGTTGTGCCTTGCTTCGCCAAGTAGGAGGTCTTCCTTAGTGAAGGCGATGGTTGCATTGGCTGCCTTTTGAACCGAGAGGCATTAGATGCATGATCCCTCAGTTTTCTTTTCTCCCTTTGAGGAAGTTTCAGTGTTTTTGACCCGGTAGTCCATTTCAATTTGGAGGACTTGCGGGGCATGTTTGTCGACATCCTCATTCAGTTTTTGTAATTCTGAGATGAGATTATCACGAGTACGTGGAGACATTCGTAATAAATCCAGGATGTGAAGACGTGCAGGTATGTGTTTGAAGTGCTCAACCAAGTCATACTTGAAAGCCTCCTTAGGGCCTGCATGTTCATCATTGTTGCCACTGGGGGCGCTTACAACATCTTTTCCCGAAGGATTTACATAAGTAAAGGAAGATTGGTTGTAATTTTTGTGGTAGTCCCGGCCCGAACGGGTGCCTCTACCAACTTCGAGAGCTTCTTGAGAAGGATCTTTGTTTGGAAGATTGTCTTCAGGATCAAGAGGCTGTCGTTTTTCATCTACTGGGGATGTATCTGCAGCAGAGTTGCCATCCTCAGTGATTGTGTTGCACGGAGCATTTTCCGGGAGCAAGTCCTGAACAGCATCCAGCAGCTTTTCTTCTTCGTTGACCCATCCATCACCCCAAGTTGGGTTTTCTTCATGATGATGAGTCGGGAAGAATGTGTATCCTGAAGTCACAGTCTCAGGAGAAGAAACCTGAGAGGGTGCCATCTCTGTGAAAGTCACGTGAGACGAGGTAGCTCCAGAGGATACAATGCTAGGCGTCGTCGGAGTGTAGGTAATCTCATCAGACGACGCTTCAGAAGAGCTATAGTCCTGATATATTACATTACAGGAAGCTCTGATAGGAGATGTTGCCTGCTCGGAGTCAGACTCATCCTCGGATGTAAGAGGATCGTCAATCCAGCAATGTTCTCCATTTTCAGGAGTTGAGGGAGGAGGTACCTGATGGGCTTCAGGGACTTCCGGCCCTGGATTGTGAGGAATCTCGTTGACGCGGTCTTGCTCTTGTTCTAGAGCGAGACGCTGCAAGATCCTTGCATATTCTTCAAGATCAGGCATGGGAGCCAGATCCTCTTCTTCGTCTTCTCCGTGTGGCTCAACATAGTTGATTTCCACTGGAGCAATGACAGGTGCTGGGTTAACAGCATCTTCTTGTGCAGCCTCTTGGTCTTCTTCATCATCAGACCAGGATCCTTGTGGTTGCAAGGGGTTATACCAGATTACTGGCATAAGGTGAGTTTCAGGAACCCATTCTTCATCGGAGAGATATTCTCCTGTTTCAAGAGATTCCTCCCACTCATCGGTGTAGTTGGGCTCGAACCCATCGTCGGTGTCGCTGGACTCGTATCCATCAATGGAGAATCCAACTACCGAGTTGCAAGAGTATGATGCCCCCTGCATGGCTTCTTTTTTGAATTGAGGTGGCATGAAATCACTGAGAGTGAAGTTTCTTACCGCCTTTGAAGTCTCTGGAAGGGACGTTTCTGTTGCCCCGAGTGAAGTGGTAGAGGAGGCCTCTGCCTTTTCATGGACTTCTTGTTTTGGCTGGGTCTTCTCTTGCAGTTTGAGCTTGAGGAGATGTTTCTTGGCTTGCCTTCGCTGCTGAGCGGTCGGCTTTGTTTTGACGATCTCCCAATTTTCATCTTCCAGGAGATCGGGATGTACCCATATGGGTTGTCCGTCTGGTGTCGGGTAAGGAACCAACACTTCGGACGTTTGAATTCTTTTTATCACCTTGAAGGAAGTAGTGATCTTCTTCTTCGGTGATTTTGGTGTTTGTCCACGTGACACCATGTTGACGGAGGCGGGGCCATAATTTTTGTCAAAGGTGATGACTCCGTTTTTCCACATCTCGTTTATCTTCTCTCTCACAACAAAGCATTGATTGAGAGGATGCGAGACCATCTGGTGGTATGGACAGTACCGAGGATCATTGGTTTTGCCAACGTCTCCAGGTCTTTTGGGCTCTGGCAAAATGAGTTTGCTATTTGCTAGGAGAGCCTCAAAGATTTCTTCGACGTCTTCATCGAACGGATATTTCTTTTCTACTCGCTCTTTGAAGGCATCAGAGAGTTCAGGTCTCTTACCTGCAGCTCTATTTTCATCTTTCTTTGGTTGCTGAGGAGCTGACTTGGTTTGCACATTAAGGACCTCTTTCTTCTTTGGTTTAGAGGTTGCAATGGCGGTTGGCTCTTTTCTTGATGACTTCTGACTGTTGAGGTCTTTGATCACCATTTCAGCTTCCATGGAAGCTTCCAGGAGTTCCCCCAGGTTCTTTGATTTATTGCCGATGATCATGGAGCGGATTTTAGCTCTCATGTTGTTTCGGCAGATGTCGACTAGCGACGCTTGTTGCAATACATCTGAACATTTGTATGCCATTGCTTTCCACTTGTGAATGAAGTCATAAGTTGACTCATTCTCTCCCTGTTTTAGGCTGCAGAGCTGAGCCATAGTAACAGGATGATCCTCACCTTGGAAGTGGGTCAGGAACGTGTCTCCAGCATAGCCCAGTTCTGAATGGAGTTCTCCGGCAGAGTGGAGTACCAATCGAAGGCCGTACCTTTTAGGGTACTTGCAAAGAGGCGAATCTTGAGTGCATCTTGATCCGCGATAGCTCCCGTCAAGATCTTGAAGTGGATGACGTGCTGTCTGGCCGATCCTTTCCCCGTATATGTTTGGAGAGTAGGATGTTTGAATTTTGTAGGGAACGGGACCGAGTCCATCCATAAAGGATATGGTGGCTTGATCCCATGTTCTTTGAGTATATCCTCTTCTTTAGCTTTGGCGAGGATACTGTCTACGTCCTTTTTGGTGAGGGCGCGTGACTCATTTTCTTCTCCATTTCCCTCGTTATTGCTATGATTCGGAGGAGGCTCATTGTTCACCTGATTTTGGACGACAAGGAGAAGGTTTTCCATCAGAGTTTCAATCCTCTGCTGGCCTTGTTCCAACTGCTGGATGCGTGTGAGCGCATCATCTCGAGGTGGATTCTGAGTTGGCGGCTCAGAACTTGTAGCCAAGACGTTCATCCCTCGGGATTCGAACGAAGAAATCGTCCTGGTGACAGAGCTGGGGCTCATTCTTTTTGATGAAGAGCTTAATGAAGGATTACTCTCCCGTCCTTGGCTGGAAGGGGCAGGAGATTCTTCGGGATGTCTTTGTGTCCTGGTGACGCTACGGGTCACCGGACGTCGGACATGGATTTTTTATGCTGACCTTTGGCGTCTTCTGGTTTTTCCAACCATATGGACGGCAGCAACTTGGTCGGGTCTTTCTTTTTCGACCCATTTGTGGGAAACTTGAAGTGTAGGAGGCTGGGTCCGTTGCTTCTCTAGTCTCTTTTGTCGATACAACGCACGGCGGCGTGCTCGACGAGCGATTTGAGCTTCAGTCAGCTCTGGCTGGGCTCTGACGATGAAGGATGTGCTCCCTCGGGCACAGCAGCCGAGCTTCTCTTCTTTGTGGTTGGGCAAGGACAGGATGCGGACCCGGTCCTTTGCCTGTTGCAGCGAAGCTTTAAACCTTTCGAGTTCGGCCCCTGTAGAGATGAAGGGTCGAACTGAAGGAGTGTAGGCCTTAGCAGGTGCTTGTAGAGGCCTGGTGATGCATGATCTAATTTTGGGCCTGTAGGAACAAGCCGGCTCATGCTGGGTTGACTTGGGAGTTAGGTTGGAGATGGGTCTCTCCTCTTTCATGTAGGCAAGAGGGTAGAACTGGTTCTCTTTGAGTGGGGCCAGGTATGCTGGCTTGGTGGAAGTTTGAGACCTTCTTTGTTTTGGGGAAGGTCTTGGAGACCAAGTCTTGGGATAGACCTGGTTGTTTGTGGGTCGAGGCTTCGCGGGGGTGCCGCGGGCTTCGGGCTTTTGGGCGCTCGCCTTTGGTGTCACGGGAGTGACACGTTGAGAGGCGATCTTCTGCTTTTTGGCAGGAGCAGCTTGTTCTTCGGGAAGTGGGAATGGTCCCAGTGTCCCGAAGACGATGGTCCGGGGAGTCGAGGTCGACCCGGAGTTCAGAGAGTTGCCGAGGGAGTTGACGCTTCGGCAGCTGGCAGGGCGCTTGTAAGTGCGCTCGGTTTGCTTCTGTTGAAGCATGAGTTGGTGCTTGTTCTCATCGAAGATAATGGTTAAGGCTGCCATTGTTAGTTTCGAAAAAGTTCTGAAACAAGACCACATCCATTAGTAATCACAAGAATTATGATCATAAATGGGAATTTCTATGGTTGTCTTTTCAAATCGCTCAAGGGATATGACCCAAGCGACATGAAGAAGGCAAAAAGCCATAGATGGTACAATTGTTCTGACAGCAAGCATGGTAGGCTCGAAATGAGCATTCCAATGACTGCTAGAAGCAATTGTATACCTAAATTCGACTTATCGAGAAGCAGGGCTTGCTCGAGATAAGAAGAATATAAGGTAGGAGTTACAAATGTGCCGGTCACAGATACAGTAGACCCTGAAAGGGCGTACCAGTACTGCTATATACAAATGTTGGAGATCGCATCCATGAGATGGGATTCTTTGTTTTGAAAGGTCAGAAATGGATTCGTCAAAGAGAGCAGGTGGCATTCCGATTCAAATACGGGCTCAACGATTTCCGCGAGCGCCAGTACTCAGAAGGGAAGAGACCACAATTTCTCGAATCTGAATCCAAAAGTGACGAGTTTTTTTTTTTTTTGAAATGTCAAGATTGGTTCCATCAAGGAGAGCAAATGGTATTCTGATCTGAACACGGTCTCGGCGATTTCCGCGAGCGCCAGTGCTCAGAAAAGAAGAAACCAAAATTTCTCAGATCTGAAATCAAAAGTGACGAGTTTTTGGAGATTTTTTTTTTTGAAATGATTTTTTTTTATTTTATTTTTATTTTATTTTTTTTATTTTTTTTTAAAAAAATATTTTTTTATTTATTTTTTTTATTTTATTTTTTGTTGAAAATTTTTTTTTTTTTTTTTTTTAAGATTTTTTTTGAAAATCTTTTTTTTTATTTTTTTTTATTTTGATTTTAATTTTTTTAAGATTTAAAGACGAGAGAGTACACATAGGCCTCCTAACCCGGCCTTATGAAACCTCAATTGATAGAATTGCCCCCAGGTAAGGGTAGGATTACTTAATGAACCCGTTTGGAGGACCCTTGCCTAGAACAGTCAAGCTGTCTCCACACTCTGGACAAGGCTTTTCTTGAATCAATCGTGATCAAAGAACGCAATTGGTTTAACCTTAGTGGTCTATGTCCTTCTTTATAAAAAATCCCAAATAGACTCATCGAAGAGAAACGATGGCCCAAAACCTTAGTCGAACGGGCTCAACATTTCTGCAAGTACCAAAGAACGATAGGATAGGATCAAAGCTTCTCAATTTTGAATTCAAACTAAGAAAACCAATTTTTTTTTAAAAAAAGAGAAAGAATGGAAACAAACTTAAAGAAGTAGAAATTTCCAAAAAACCCCATCTCATTTTTTTTGGGTGCAAAATCCAACATAGGCCACCAGCTAGAAAGTAGCCAAGGAATCTGGAGAAGAAGTATAAGCATAGAGCAAAAATATGGTATGCAAATATTTCATTTCCAAGCACCATGTTCTCAAATGAACGAGTCCCACCGGGTGTGCCAGCTTGATGGAACGCGCTCCGAGGCGCCGTGGGGCGGCTACCGGGGTCGGCGGAACGTGGGAGTCCGTCGGGTCCGGCCCTTTCGCGCCCTGGCGGGCCTGAAGCGTGCATCAACATTTTTTTTGGGTGGGTGTGCCAGATTTTCTATTTTACTTGGAATTGCAAGTGGTAATCCGGAGATCAACCTTCGCAAGTAAAAAGGAAATCAACTTCTTTCAAGTTTTCCATTGCACAAATATTTAAGAAAATAGACATTTTCTTGGTTTGCCGTGAAAGGCGATTTTGTTTGGCATTTATAGCCGATTTTGGCGTTTATAGCCGATTTACAATTCTCATCAATAATGAAAGACAAGAGTTGTGATTTTTGTCTCTTTTAGAAAAATACAAACTACAATGAAAAGCAAGAAAAGGAAGATCTAACTTTTCAGGAGATTGTGGGGGACTCGTTCAGATTGACGGTCGCAAGCCATGTGTGGGCTTCGCCGTCATCCATGCAGATGAGAACAGAGGATGCTCTTGATTCGCTTGGCTTGGCTATAACCTCAGATTTTTAGAGGACAAAGACCAAGAGAAGGTCCTATGTCCAATAAAAAGCTAAGTAGACGGGCTGAAAAGCCACGTCTAAGCCATTGGAGGCAGCAGGAGAAGGCAAGGACCTTGGGGGGGGTGCCCCCCAAGGGACTTTTGTCACCTTGTAGTGGTGGCCGGTGCAGAACTTCAGTAGAGTTTTTTTCTCTTTTTTCTTTCTCTGGATACGAGCTCTGGATTCTTTCCGATCGATCGATCTCGATTTTTTTTTTTTTATCCTCATTTCAATGGAATGCTCTCCTATTTATAGGCTTTTGGTAGCCATTTAGGAGGGTTTATGAGCTTTAATGGCTTTAATGGGAGGAGTTACATGATTTATTTCTTGATTTTGTAACTCCTTTTTCCTTGAATCTGATTGGCCGATGGAGATTAAGGGCTTTTAATCACCTTAATTACCATAATGGGAGGAGTTTCATGGTTTAAATGCCATGAATCAATTGACTTGTAACTCCCAAATGCTTGCTTCTGATTGGGCCGTCCAAAGAAATGAATTAATGACTGCAATAAAGCTAGTCAATTAACCACATTAATTGGTCGCCGAGCAGTCGAAGAGTCGCGGGCCGTGCCGTGTCTTTTGGAATTCTTCTGGCAATGATCATCGATGGATCTTCATGCTGATCGACATCGGATGAACATGTAACTTCAGACATTGATAGCTAAGAGCGGGCCGGTGACATCTGTCTTGTCGATTTCTCGATCGATCGGACAGAAAGAGCACTTTTTTTTTTGGTCGACCGGTTGGCGATCTTGGAGCGATCAATGATGATTTTATGCTTTTGGAGGTTGACCCGTGATTTTAACGGATGTCGGAGGATATGAGTCAATTTCAAGCACTAAAAATCACATTTTCAGGAAACCACAGGGGCCAAAGTGCGCGAAACGCGAAAAAAGACGGAAAAACGGGTCACCGGCGGAAAATCCGGTGACCCGGACCTCCATGGTCGCCGGCGACCTTGGGGGAATTTTTCCCTTCGGAGCCCGTTTTGCGGTCGTTTTGAGGTCTTTTTCGTCGCCGTTTTCTTCTGTATTTTTCCTGTCATTTCTTCTCATTTATTGGCTTGATTTCCCTGTAGAAAACCTGATGAGAATCCTTGCATTTTTAGAGTGCAAAGTTTCTAATTTTCCGGGAAAGCCGAAGACTTTGTCGCGTACAGCTGCTGATTTTCCGCCAGAAGCTGAAACTTGGTCAAACGATGTCGGAATGACCTGAAATTTGAGGTGGAGCCTGCTGAGCAATAAATAAGACCAACCATAGGCTTTTGTTTGAGTTTTGAAGCCGTTTGGGGTCCCGTCGATGCTTCACTTGATTTTGCTGCGTGGAAAATGCCGAGCTTTGATATGTGGTCAAACGATGTCCGATTGACCTGAAATTTGACGGGGAGCCTATTGGAGTCATTTTGAGACGTTCCATGGGCTCCGTTTTGGATGTCATGGTCCCGGGTTGCTCCGCCGCCGGTAGGCTTGATTTTCTCTCGGAGCATCGAAACCTGGTCAAACGTTGTCAGAATGACCTGAAATTTGACGTGCAGCCTTTTGGAAGCATGTTGAAGCCACTCATGCACTTGGTTTGATGAGCGAAGGCTTCGGTGGTTCCCGCCGCCGGGAGGCTTGATTTTGCATCTCGAGCGTTGATGGAGGGTCAAACGTTGTCGGTTTGACTTGAAATTTGGCATGGAGCCCTTTTGAGACATGCTGGAGTCATCTGTAGGCTCTGATCGAAGTTTTGACGTCTCCGATGATGTCGCCGCCGGGAGCTCCCGTTTAGCTGTCGGAGAAGTGAAGTTAGGCCAAATGTTGTCGAACTGGCCCGAAACTTCATGTGTACTCTTCTCTTGGCTATCTTGAAGGATCTTGCAGTTTTTGTTTGATTCTGACAAGATTTGATTTTTTGGAGAAGTTGCATTGCCTATTTATGGCAGGTTGCGACTTCATGCAGCTTTCTTGATGTTGAAGAGGCAAAGTGACATTTTTGGTGTCAACAGTAGTAAATGAGGTCTTTTCTTGATCCTCTGCGGAGAGCTTTATCTAATTGTACCCTAAGTACCCATCAATAAACGAGAGCATTGCATGCCCAGCAGTGTTGTCAACGAGCACATCTATGTGTGGCAAGGGGAAGTCATCCTTAGGTGAGGCCTTGTTCAGGCTCCTGAAGTCGATGCAGACCCTAACGCGTCCATCATTCTTCTTGACCGGGACTATATTGGTGATCCATTGAGGAAAATACACCACCCTGATGAATTTGGCCTGGAGAAGTTTGTCAACTTCCTCCTTCACTTTCACCAAGATGTCGGGGAGTATCCTCCTCAACTTCTGTTTGACCGTTCTCACATTTCCTTCTAATGGGATCTGATGTACTACCAAAAGTGGGTCCAATCCTAGCTTGTCATGGTAGTCTGATGCGAATACATCCTGGTATTCATTCAAAACTCTTAGGATCTCTTCTTCTTCGTCGGGTTCCAGGCATACACTCATCTGGACTAGTTTGGGCCTTTCCTCGGTCCCCAATTGATTTTTTTGGCCTTTCAGGCCGCTACTTGAGTTTGCTCGTCAAATTTCTGGATGACCCTCCAGAACTCTTTTGAGACTTCATCGTCTTCTCCTTCAGCGTCTACTAATTCATAAACACCCATTTCGTCCTTTGCATCCTTGGTTCTTAAAGACGATTCTGGCTTCGAAATAATGGGCATCAACTCGTACCCTATCTTGCTAATCCGGTTCATGATTTCCTTTAGCCGCGATTGCTCTACTGGAGAAATTTTCCAACGTTCAGGTCTCCTTATGGTTCTGCAATAGTCGAAGGTTGCTACTCGTAGGCTACCTATATTTTTGGGATTTTGGTTTTCTAATTTTTTGGAGTTTTGTGGCTTTCTGATTTCCTTTTTTGGAATGATATGGTACATGTTGGGTTATGAAAGGGCTATTTAAAGAGGAAGATCCCTGCATCGGGCAATGCTGAGCTGCGGGGCGATACACCACTTCGTCGTCTTCGGGATTTTCGATTTCCCAGGTTTTGCTATCTTCTTCTAAGGGTCTTGTTCTCCAGTGTCTCCACGTGGACAGCCAGTATACTACTTCTTCGCTATCGGGGTCTTCGATTTCCCATGTTTCATAATAATCCCCTTTCTTGGAAATTGGCCTTTTTTTTTGGGCAATTTCGCCGAATCACTGGTACTAATCATGTTGCATGACAGCATTCGGAAATTTCCCTCCAGGGTGGGACTTGATCCTCTAATTTCTTCGGATTCAGGGAATCCTTCCCAAGTACCAAAGATACCTTCGTAAGTCTCGATCTCCTCATCCTCAGATGATGAATTGGTTATACCTCTATTAAAAGCTTTCCCTTTCTTCTGGGGGCGAACCTCAAGGCATCCCCATCCGTCGGGAGGTTCATTGGGGTCTAGGAGTTTGCTATGCCTGACGAAGTGTTCCTCTAGTTTCCAATTCTTCCTGGAGAGCGTTGCCTGATCAAACGGATTGAATCCTAACCCTTATGTCCTTATCCTTGCTTCCGGGATGACTGGGTAAAGGCTCCCGTCCTCGTTTTTGCCTAATCCCAGTTCGGGCTAATATCCGAGCTTTCTCATGAGGTTCCAACCTTGTATACATTCTCTTCTTAACGGCGGTTCAGGTAGAGGGACCGGATCGGGTATCATACTCTGGACGGGATCGATATCTGTTAGGGAGATAATAGGATCGACCTTATATCCATGTGCTTTGGTTCCAAGCGGGATAGGAGTTGGCCGCAGGGTGGGAAATGTCTAAAGTCCTTCCGGTTCAATCACTGGCGGGTCCCCCATTAGTTTCATGATTTTTCCTAAGGGGGGAAACTTAATGCATTGGTGCGTAGTGGACATGACTGCCTTTATGTGATTCAACCAGCGATGTCCTAATATCAAGTTAAAGGTCGCCGGGATATCCATGACGTAGAACTCTTCGGGTATCGAAATCGGGCCCGCATGTACCAATAATATGATCTTCCCGCAAACATTTTTCATGTTTCCATCGTACCCAATCACCACCAAGGGGGCTGGGGTTAGATCCTTAGCGGTCAGATCCAGCATCTTGTATGTTTTCAGCGGACAGATGTTCAAAGACGCCCTTATGTCTACTAGAGCACCAGATACTTCTTTCCCGACCACCCTAACCGTGAGATGTAGGGGTGAGGTTCTTGCTTCAGGTCGGTGAAGTTGAGGGTCAGCAAGAAAGTCTCTGGGGACGAGGAGGCGATGGACGTCCTTAGTTGCTTTGGGGTTATACTTTCCGAAACTTATAATTGGGTGGTGGCGTCCATCAGCTGTTTTTGATGTATTGAGGAAGTCTTGATCAGGTCAAGGGTTGACACTTTGGCAGGCATCTTCGTTAAGTGCCCCAGGAGGTCATATTCTATCCCAGCCTCCAGCTGAACGTGAGTTCTTTCTTCGACAACTTCTTCGGTCTGCGTGCTGGGGATTCGTAAGCCTGGATCCGGCATATTCGTGATTGGAGGTAATCGTGGTGAGCGGATCCGTCCTGATCAGAGGTGTGCTTGTGATGACTCTATGTCCGGAGGATGAGTCAACTGGGAGTAAGTGACAGTTTGAGACCTCCAATGCATGGTGTCATCGTCAAAGTACGCTTTGTAGAGGTCCGGGGAGTCGACTACCATGTCGGTTCTGAGATTATCTAGTCTGAATTTAGTCTTCCCGTCCAGATTTACGTATTTCCAATAGTCATCATCTTCAAAAAAGTCGTCATAGTGGGGTTGATTATCACTAATGGTCGGTTGGATCGGGAAATCAATTGATTGATGTGACACGTAGCAACATTTGTCGATGATCATTGCAACGGTTGTGTCAAGGTTGACGTAGCGTGTTGCATCATCGGGTTCGTGTAGATTTGCATGTTAGGTACCCATTTCATTGTACCGGCAGGTGGACCTTGGGTTTGTTGCACTCTCTGTGGATCGTGGACTCCCATGGGTTTGATGCTTTCCCAATCAATCACCCCACCCACCACCCCCCCCCCCCCCCCCCCCCCCCATCACTGAGGTCGTAGATCAAGGTGGTCCGGCCATTGCTGCTGTCTTTCTCGTGGAAGCTGGATAGCGTTTTGTTCCAAGAGTGACCAGAAAACAGTGATCCAAGGTTGAGGGAGCAATGGATAGTTAGCCCTTTTCAGTCCAAGCCTTCTCTTGTCCCCGTCATTGTTTTGGCCTGAATTGTTGTTATAGTTATACGAGCTGCGTTATAGCTCAGCCAAGGATTAGTACCCTGACTCGGGTTTTGAGGCATCACCAACTGATTCACAGGTGGTCATGCCGGATTTATGTTTTCTCTTGGATGAACGGGTCCCCCTTGGTCATGTGATTGTTGACCATATCTTTGATCATTCCGAGAAGGGTGTCGGTAATTGATAAGTCCTGAAAAGCGCACATTTTCATACACATTTTGGACCATTAAGGGCTCATTGATATTAAAGAGCTTTATTTTGTGTCAAATCATGTTTTTATGTATTTAGGGTCCATTGTAGTGCATTCATGCACAATTTGCTCAAAAATCACACTTTTTGCATAAATTCATGAAACCTGCCATTTTTGGAGATTTATTTTTGGAAAGTCGGCTATTTTGGGTGCATCAAGAAGGGTCCCATGCATCGTCCATTTAAATTCCATACATAGAATTATTCTTGAATCCATTTGTTTCAATTTGTGTAGGAGAAATCAAGAATGGGACCCATATTGGTGAAATTTGAGAGAGATCAAGAGTTGGACACCTTTCATGGTGGACCCACATATCTTGGTATTTTTGGAGAGTTCGAAAAGTCAACAATGGAAAGCTAGATTTGTGATTTCAACATCAAGAATGAAAACTTCAGATTTTGTAAGATCTAATTCTTACTAAGTTTATAAACTCAAAAATCAAGAAAGAAATTCAAGAAAAGAAAGTGTGTTAAAAGAGTTGACTGGTCAATCAAAAAAGTTTGGAAGCAAACCAAATACGGAAGGGAGTCAAGAAGCAAGGAAAGAAAGATCCCAAGATCCCTTTGGACGTCCACATAGGTCCCACACACTCCATTGCACAACTAACATTCCATATGTGCACAATTATTTTCGGATTTTTCAGGGGAAGCAAGATTAAAATGACCATAACTCTTAATCCAGCCATCGGATTGGTGCAATCCATATACCGTTGGAAAGCTCTTTTCGATAAGATGTCTTTAGAACCCAAGAATGTGTAAATCAAAGCTAAAACGAGGAAGATATGGCCTCTGGAAGTTGGTGCTATAATTTCTACTCGGGATTGCAATTTTACACAAGGAAAGCACCAAAAATCTCTCACTCACCTTGCTATTTCTTTGAAGACTTGTTGGCCAAGGAAGGGACTCACCATACAGAGAAGATTGCATGCTACAAACTTGGAACAAAGAAGGAAAGAAAGAGAACAAAAATCTATAAATTAAAGGTATAAGCATCCCTCTCCTCTCATGGGAAGATAGACCAACTCTCTCTAGAATCGCTACTACACTCCATCTTCTTCCTCTCTCTTTCTCTCCATTTGAGTCCTCAAGGAGATTTGGCCGGAAATTAGACTACACCCTTGGTTTTTTCATCTAGAAGAGGCTTCTCATCCTAGTATGTAATTGTCATTGTTTATTTTTTTATATCTTATGTAAAACTTTGCATATTAGTAAAACTGTTTCTTACTCTTTCAATTTTTCTTTCTTGTCCGTGGGTGATTGGTGCTTGTTTTATGTTTCTTTTCTTGTTGGTGTTTGGATTGACGAACCAAAGGCCCTAAGAGCATAATTCAAACTGTGATCCCACTTAGAAAAGAATTTTGAAAGAGGAGAATACACTTCCACACATTTAAATTTATGTTCTCTCACACATTTAAGTTTTTGTTAAAACCACACATTTACTTTTCTTGTTTTCACCACACATTTAAATTCTTGAACTTTTGTTTATTGTCTTTATTTTTATGATCAATTCAATTTTATGTTTATCTTATGAATAGTTTATGGTTGGAATTAGTTAGCATTGCATGTATATTCATATTGGTGGAGTTTAGACATGTTTAAGTTGCTGGAATCAGAGTTTTAAATTGAATAAGTAAGAAAAATCAGAGATTTTAGCCAATAATCTCGGCCAAATAATTTTTAGAAATTCGGATCCCAATATAAAGTGCTACCCTGGTCAGGTGCTAATCTTGGCCACTGACTCATGTAAGTTGGTTGATGGGACGGCTCGTAGATTGGTCGATCCAATTGATGCTCTTCATAAAGCTCGTGAGGATCCATGGCATTCACAACTTCATCATAATAGAGTGGAGGATTCTGCTCCTCATTTAATACTTCGTAAGTTAGAGTCAACTGATTTTGATACATCGGGGGTGACCTCTCATATCCCGTTCGTTGGCGTAGGTTAACCTAATACCATATAGGTTTGAAGTTGAGCAGCTCCTAGGGACAGTCGGAGGGGTCATCACTTGGAGTTGGGGTTGGATAACCTCATGTTGGTGTTGATCATGGACTCTCGGCATGTCTCAAGTATCAGTATAAATGGCAGGGCTTTGCCGTGGGACCCTCGGCGTGAATGAATGGGCCGGGTCCACCTGTTCTCGCTCAATTCGGAGATGCCTATTCTCATATGGAGTTGGGATTGGTTGCTTATTCGATTGTTTAGTGGTGGTGATAATGGATGCATCAATACGTGTTCTATATTGGGGGACTGTCGAGGTGATTGGTTCGGTCCGGGTGACCATGGTTGAATGAGGGATGACCTGTGAGACTATAGGTTGAATCACTCGACGGGCCCGTGTTATGATGTTGGCGTAGGTCCTATATCCTCGCTGCCTACTCAACCCAACCAAATCCTTGTACGTGACTTACGAATCGACAGAGTACGAATCCCTCCTTATCGGAGTTGGAGGACTAGAGTGGCTCTTACTCGCGACTACTGAGTTCATCGGGGAAGGGACCCGTTCAATGATCGATTGGCCCAATATGCGCGGGGAATAGTGCGGTCCGGATAATGGGGTGTCGAGGGCGCTAGAAATCTCGGCATCCAATGGTGGGAGATAAGCCTCATCGATGGCTCGAGTTGCTCCCGGGGCTAAGATAGGAGGAATGTCGGGCATTCCCCACGGATGATTTGCCATAGGAAAGAAGGTGGGGATGAGAAAAGAAAGACTTTAGAAAAGATGATAAGTGAAAGAACTTAAGAAAGAAGATAACATTTTATGAAGGGGGAAAGACTAATGGGGGGTTATGCTTCTTATGTTGTAGTGGGGAGAGCGCGGGCGGTCATGCGGACCCTAGTTCATATTTAATTTATGCCCAAAATGACCCTTAAATAAATGGGCCACGGACATTTGGTCATTAATCGAACGTTTGTGCTCCATGATAAAACTTCAAAAAGATCTAAATAAGTGATAGGATAACAAAAGATGTTCCATCACAATCGCCAGGCTTTTGGTATGGAGATCATGAGACCTGCAAAAGACCCAAATTCGTAACAAAACAACAAAAGAAGTCCCATCACGATCGCCAGGTTGTTGGCATGGAGATCATGAGACCTGCAAAAGACCAAAATTCATGACAAGACAACAAAAGAAGTCCCATCACGATCGCCAGGCTGTCGGATGTGAATTTTGATCTCCCAGGGAGGGAAATCACCATTCAACTATATGAGATATTAAAAAGTTTACATCGAAATTGAGGATTCCAACTCCCCTCAAAATCAATGGATCACGATCGCTAGTTACAGATACGACCGTAACACCGTTCTTCAACGAAAGTCGAAAGAGAGCAGGAGAAAATGGGATGGGTTCTTCTCTCGTCTAATGTGCCGCCGGCGACACACGACGGTTGTCTTGTCACTTAATTTTGGTCTTTCAATTTGGATCAAATTTGGGTCGAATTACGGGTCTCAAAATAGGTTCATAGTGAACTAAGCAACGGAAATCAAAATCCAGGGCCATGCGGACTGATTAAAGTTGAATCCAAGTATTCTAGGGTGGGCAAATGAAATAAAATGAAAATAAACTATGGAAAATAGGGGGAAGGTGCCAAATATTTAGAAGAGGATCAGCCCCGATCCTGGGTACCCCTTCAATGTCCCTTGACAACCTTGGGTTTAAAGGTTGATTTTTCGAATCAAAAGAACGATGCAAACGGAACTTTGAGTTGTGATTTCTGTGGGTTTGTGTGCGATACGCAAGTGATAAAATTGCATGGTCGATGATGGGTCGAAAGTAAGTAAAAAATGGCCGATGATGGGCCGGGACTGATTGAGGGTGGCCAATGATGGGCAGAAAGTAAAATAACTGATATTAGAGTGTGTGAAATCACTCATCTCATCTCGTCATTCTCATTTATTTGGCACCGAATGTGGAGGAAAAGAGAAGAAAATCTTTTTGGGGTTGGTTTGCTGGTTTTATAGTTTTTTTGGATTTTAATAATTGGGGCTAGAAGGGCCTAACTAGGGGATTTTCTACTTCGTTTTAATCTAACTAATCCATTTCCCCAAATGGATCTCTACCCTATCATAGCATCTAAACCGCCCTCATCCGCTCTCCCGGTCCCTTAGAAAGAGAGAGAGAATGGAGAGAGAGAGAGAGTGGAGACAGAGAGAGGTGGCCGGGCGAAGAGGAAAGTAGAGAGAGGGTGAACGAGAGAGAGGGAGAGTAGAAAAGAGAGTGGCAGAGAGAGATCAGAGAACGGGCAGAGAGAGGGGGGAGTGCGGGCAGAGAGAGGTGGTTGGGCAGAACAAGGAGAGAGTTGCTGGGACTGGGGCGGAACATGGAGAGAGGAGTGGAGAGGGAGAGCAGGGAAGGAAAGGGAGAGGAGGAGGGAGACATGGAGATTGAGATGGGGAGTAGAAAGGGTGGGGATAGAGAGTTGGTAGCAAGGTGGAGTGAGGAGAAGGAGAAGAGAGCAGGGAGATGGAGTAGCAAGGAGTGGGGCGAAGCAGGGAGGAGCGGAAGAGGGAGACAGAGGAGGAAAGAGAGGAGAAGGAGGAGAAAGAGAGGGGAGAGGGAGTAACAGGGAGATGGAGAGGAGGAGGGTGACAGAGGAGGAAAGAGAGGAGAAGAAGGATAGGGAAGTGACTGTGCAGGTGGTGTGTGCAGTGGCAGCAAGTGGGTGTGATGCAGGGGAAGGTGGAAGAAGAAGGTGGGAGGGAGAGAAGAGGTGAGCATGGGGAGATGGAGTACAGTGGAGATAGAGAGGGCACAGTGGCAAGGAGAGGGAGAGCAGGGAGATGGAGAGCGGGGAGATAGAGACGACGGAGCGGAGAGAGAGCAGCAGTGGAGAGGGAGAGCAGCTGGATGGAGGGGGCTGAACGGAGAGAGGGAGGGGGAGATGGAATGCAGCGCGTGACAGATAAAGAAAGAAGAAATAGGAGAGGAGATAGAGAGGGAACAGAGAGATTGAGAGCGAGAGAGATGGGTGCGTAGGTGGGTGTAGGTAGAGAAAGAGGAAGGAAAGAAAGGAAGAAGAGAAGGGAGAAAGAAAGAAAGAAGAGGAGGAAAAGGCAGCGGGTGCACAGGGGAGGAGAGGAAGGAAAGAATGAAGGGGAAGGAAAGAAGAAGAGAGAGAAAGAACAGAGAGGAACAGAAGAGAGGGGGGATGAGAGAAACCAGAGAGGGATTAAAGAGATGGGGAGTGAGGGAGAGAGAACAGAGAAGGAGAGGGGGGAATGGTAAGCAATGTGTGTGGAGTGCAGAAAGAGGGAGGGGTGTACCTGGTGCAGGGGAGGCGTCCGGCGGTGTGAGGATGAAGATGAAGGATCTGCAGACATTCGGGACTACTGCTGCGTATGTCAGGAGTGCGTCTGGCGGAGGAAGATGGAGCAGAGGGTGACGAGGATGGGCTTCCACACAAGGAAGATGGAGAGGGTGATGGTTGTGAGCTGGGAGAGAGGCAGAGCGGAGAGGGAGATGGGCATGAGAAGAGGACTGTGAAGAGGGAGATGGGTTTCAGGGGATCGTCCTACGTGGAGATGGAGAGAGTGGTGGTGAGATAGGAGATGAGAGATGGAGGGAGAGATCTAGGAGGCGGATTTTGAGAGAGATCTGGAGAAGGGAGTTCTGTGCCTTGCCTGGGATCGGGATGAAGGAGTTGGAGAGAGAGAAGGAGAGAGATATCAAGGGGAGGGGAGAGTCCAAATCTCGTGGACTTTCCTGTCCCCCATGCAGCTAGTGGGCTAATGGGCCAGGCCCGGTTAGGTTCGGTTTAGGCTCGAGTTTGAGTTGGGTTTGGGTGAGTCGGTTCAGGTGGGGTTGGTTGAGTTCTGGTCCAATTTTAAGGGATTTGGTTCAGGTGGATTGGGTTCAGGTTAGATGGGTTTGGGCTCGGTTTAAAGGGTTGGATAGAGCTTAAAAAGAACTGGTTCGGGCTCAGAAGGTGGGGTCCGATGGAGTTTGGTCAGGTTATCATCGTCGAGGCTAAGCTTCGTAGATTTTGATCCGCTCGTCGGATTTTTACGTTCTACACATCGACGGAAAGCTCTCGGCGAGCAAGTCACGATGAACCAATTTTCAAGGGGATCGGAAGTCTAGAAACGGTAGGTGATTTTTCATGCGGCCGTGTTTGGAGTGTGGGACCCGCTGTTATGATTTTTCGATTCGTCCGTCGGATCTCAAAGTTTTATATATGGATAGAAAGCCCTTGACAAGTAGATTGCAACGAACCAACTCCCGGGGTGATCAGGGGTCTAGAGACGATAGGTGACTTTTTAGGGGGCACCCCGGGGAGAACGGGACCCACCGTTGCATTTTTCTATCTGCCTGTCGGATCTCGGAGTTCTACGTATGGACGGAAAGCCCTCGACGAGCAGATTGCAATGAGCGAATTCCAAGGGCGATCAGAGGTCCATCAATGATAGGTGATCTTTGACTCGGGACCTAATCAGGGCATCATTAAATAGGGTGGACTGAATCACCCCTCATAGGGTGCGAAAATGAGGTGTCTACAAATACGTCAGTTGAATCGATATAGCTTCTCTCTTCTCTCAAAAAAGTTGAAATTTTAATTGATTTGAGATCCAATTTCTCAAATTGATTTTAGATTAGAGTCCAATTTTGCAATCGATTAGCAAATTGGACTCCAATTTCAATATCGATGCCTCAACTGAAAAATCAGCTGCTTCATTTAAATTTAATTTTGACTATGGAAAATTGTTGTGCAGTAACTCTTATCTACCGTGTGCCAACTCTTCAGGTACTTCTACCAAAAAAGGAAATTTCTAAATGGACCCACCTATTTTGCTGAGCCCACCTACATTCCCAAAAATACCCAAAATACCCTCATCTCCTCTCCTCTCCTCTCCCTTCCCTCTCTCTTCCTCTCCCTCACCCACCACCGGCCCTTACCCGCCACCTGCCCTCTCCCTCTTTCTCCATTTCTCCCTCTGCCTCCCTCTCCCCGCCCACTCTATCTCCCTCTCCCCCTATTTCTCTCCCACTCTCTGCCTCTCTCTTGGCGCCCGCCGTCACAACCCCCGCCCACCCTCTCCCTCTTTCTCCCTCTTTCTCCCTCTACCCCTATCTCCCCGCCCGCCCTCTCCTTCTCCCCTCTCCCCGCCACCCTCTCCCTCTCCCTCTTTCTCCCTTTCTCATTTTGCCTCCCTTTCCCCGCCCAGTCTCCCTCTCCCCCTCTTTCCCTCCGCTCTCTACCTCTCGCCCGTTGACCGTTGTCGCAGCCCCCGCCCGGCGCCCACCCTCTCCCTCTTTCTCCCTTACTCCCTCTCCTCATCCTCTGCCCTGTCCATCTCCCTCTCCCCCTCCTGTCTCTCTCTATCCCTCCCTTTCTCTCTGTCACTCCCTCCCCTTTGGCAGCACCGAGGGGATCGCGGGCGGAGGTTGCCGAAGGTCGCCAGAGCAGGGAGAGGGAGAGCGAAGGAAGGAGAGGGAGAGGGGTTTCTTCGTCATGTATATTTTTTTTTCAAAAGGTGGGTGTGCACGGAAAACCATGTGGGTGAGTTTAGAATACCATGTGGGTGAGTTTAGAATTTCTAAAAAATAAGAAATAAAAAAATAAAAAAAACTATTCACATACGGATGTGCTGAAAAAGAGACTTTTACATCATCTTCCCCTTTCACATACCCCTTTGCTCGTGCACTTCCTAAAACCTCTAAAAAAGAAGAGACAAGTGGACGAGAAAAATGAAATGAAGAAAGCAATCTACATGGAGAGGGCTTTCTGCCCTTCTGTTTGTCCCTCTCCTCTCTCCCTCGCCTGTGGTTTCTTTCCGGGAGAGGCTCTTCTCTTACTTGCAGATCCTCCTAATCTTTCCAACCTCCATTCTCAAACCAAAAAAGTTATTACTTCAGATCGAACTCCAGTATCATCTTTCTCCTCCTATCAAAACACATTATGCTCCTTCATTCCTATTTTTTCAACTGATTCCCTTCCAAATCCCTTTTCTTTCTTTCTTTTTTTCCTATTCCAGGCCAAGGAGAATATCTGCAAGTTCTCCAAGAGGGGATTGACACTCTTCCGGATAGGCATCGTTTTTCACTGCTCGCACAGAATCACCTAGGTCAAGAGCATTTCTAGTAGCAAGATCATCCGTATCTTGAAGCCCATGGTATCTCAATTCTCATCCTCTTCTTTATGTAGACTGTTGATCTTGTTCAAAATGAAAAGAAAAAATTGTGTTTTAATGAATTTCTTACATTTTGTCATGAATGGAAAAAATGATCATGGTATGTATAAATCTCACATTGGGTTTGGATTTTTATTGGGTATTTGTAAGGTCCCGTCCCGAGTTAATCAAGATTAACTCTAGTTAATTGAAGTTCATGCTAGTTAATCGTGTTTAACTAGTTTAATGGTAATTTATGACTAAACTCAATGAGATTAGTCCCAAGTGAACTTAGTGAAGTGGTAATGAAGAGATTAAGTAAATGGATTGTGCTTAAGGCTAATTAACTGTGGTTAATTGAGCTAATAATGGTTTATGACCAAATGATATGGAATTAGCCTCAAGTGAATGAATTGGACTTAATGGAATAGTAAGGAATGGAATTACTGAGGTTAAATGAGATTTTAGACTCAAACATGGAAATGAAGGACTTTTATGTAAATACGAATTTTCACGTATTTCGTTGAATACGGAAACTCTTGATACCAACACGTGTATCTTGATGAGTACATCAACTTTCGTAATAGGCTCGAAGTCGTTTGACGAGAATCCGGTCAAATGACCCTTCATTTGACTTGAATTGTAATTTAGTGAGATTGTTGGGCTTAAATGCAATTCTTGGGCTTATATAAGCTAAAGTAGCCTCTAATGAGATCATTCATCTCATTTTCAACTTGTTCCAAACCCTAGACTCATTTTCCTTCTTCCTTTTCTCTTCTTTCCTTCCAATCTCATTCAATCAAGTGTCAAACAAGGAGTTGGCAAGTGTTTTCAAGAAGCCTTCATCCTCAACTTCATCTTCCCCAACTTGGTTTTCAATTGTGAAAGTGTGAAGTTTGGGATTCAAGGTTTTCTTCTTGGAATCAAGCTCTAGAAAGAGGTTTTCATCCATTCAACCTTCACTAGAGGCAAGTATATGTGTGTTCTTATGATTTACAATGTTTTAGAGAGGTTGGAGTCCATTTGACTCAATTTCTTGAAGTTTTACTTCAGAAAATCTGAAGCTCAGAACTGAGCTTCTGGGCAGGTGTCGGTTAACCGACGGTCAACTGACGAGTGAACCGACAGGTCTGGGAGCTGTATCAGAGAGATTTCAGCTCTCTGGAATTCTGACAGACATTGTGTCGGTCAGCCGACATGGAAGTGTCGGTCGACCGACGAGCTAGCCGACAGATCTGAAATCTGTCTCAGTGAATTCCAGCTCTCTGGAATTCGAACCGATAAAGTGTCGGTCAGCCAAGATGGTGTAGTCGGTCAGCCGACACCTGACCGAGGCCTGACCGACAGATGTATCAGAGAGTGGATTGAAAATCCAGTTTCTGGAATTGAACCGACAAAGTGTCGGTTAGCCGACAGGCCAACTGACAGCTGAGTCAAACTTAGAGAAAATTATGGGAATGAAGCTAGATTGTACTGGCTGTTCCATGTTAATGTCTAAGCCTACACAGGTATTAGCGAAAGTCGTCCTAATGTACGAATCAAATACATAACGTGATATTCATCGAAAATAACACGTACATTGGATAACTAATGCTTCACTCATTTGTTTGGCTTAGAAGTATGAATAGAAGTGATTAGAAATGAATAGAATCCTTGAAGTGACACATAGATGAACTTCATTGGCATAATGCACGAACTGACATAATGCACGAAATGACAGAATGCACGAATTGAATTAATATAATGAAATGAATAGTCACTAAAGGTGACAGTAAAGTGAATAAATGAATGATTCCTGCTGCAGTAGATGTTTGGGGCGTTCCGGAGCCTCGTGGAATGCTAGTGCTCTCTAATCATGACACTGGTAAATTTCCACCTATGTGATAAGTCATGTAATGAAAAGTGAAACAATATTGAAGCCTCGGCCATGAATGGTTTGCCCTTCCGCCTTGTGCTTAATTAACTTGAATAAAGGAAAATGAAATGCTCTTGAAGCCTCGGCCATGAATGGTTTGCCCTTCCGCCTTGTGCTTAAACTGAAGACACGAAATGAATTGACATAGATATTGTTATCGAACTGAATTCGGTTATAAAACTGTTAAGTTCTTGTATTGATAGTATTGATAAATTCTTGTATAGAATTGATAATTAACATGAGAATTCATGAAAATGCATATGTCTTGTTGAACCGTTGTGTTCACGTGTTATTGATGATGTCACAGGCCCAGATGCCCGTGCCGGTCCTGCCGAGGCCAAGCCACCTGCGGAGGAGGCCCATCCGATACCTCCAGGTGGTTTAGCGAAGTGGCCATAGTTCGGAGGGCGAGTGTAAATGAATACTTTTGTAACATTAAATTTTGAGATGTAAGTAGATACCAACTGCATTGTAGTTTAAATGTACAGTGTTGGTTTTAGTGGACTGTAATTTTGTGTATATAAACTTTACTTTTCATGTAAAGTTAATTGTAGTCAATGTATATATATGCATTCCGCACTTTGTACATTGGCAGGCATTGTGATTTGATATCCCTTGTGAATTTCGTTTTGAGCTATGTTAATTCGAAGTTTACGAGAGTAAGTATGATATCGCGACTCGGGGTCTGTCCGAAGTAATCAGATCTCGGGCCCGGGTCGTGACAATATTGTAGATGGGTTCTGAATTGGATCTTTTAAGTAGAAAGATGATGGAGGGGAATTTCTACGCATCCCTTATACTGTTGGGCTCCTCCTAGGCATCCACTTTTACTGTAATGATTTTGAACGTTGGTTTTTTTTCCAGAAAAAAATAATGTAGATGTTTTCCTGCTCTTAAAAACTAAAATTTGGATATATATATATATATATATATATATATATATTCCTTTGGATTTCATGTTCAATGGCAAGTTGGGCTTTTTAAGGGCTGTGTAGTATTGTTGATTGTTTTTTTCTTTTTTTCTGTTTTGATGACATGACTCAGAACCAACAAACCCCAAGGTTAGAACATATTGCTTTTCTTTATATGTAATAAACCAAGGAAACTACTATAATTATTGTATTTCAAATAGAATTCAGAAAAGTGCAACATCAAGGAAGCCAGTATAAATTGCAATCCCTGATCAGTGTGTAAAATCATATCCTTCACTTGGCCTACTTATTATAGAAATTATCCATGACAATCAGAAGATTGGGATTCCTAATTTTATACCATTCCTTTTCAAACCTTTGATCTTTTACTGTTCCAGCTATTCACCTTGCACTAACAGAACCATCCCAAATTCCCTCCACCAGGTTTGTTCAGATTCTGCTCATTTCTATGAAACAAATGTCAATTTCAAGAAAATATTTTACTGAACCCCACATTTCTGCCACAAGCTTCTATTGATGATGATGCCAATCTTGATAAAATGTGATGCTTAATGACGGCCATTAGATATTTTTAATCATCTTCATTGGGTCAAATGACCGAGTTCCACAAAACATTCACGACATGTATAGTGGATAAGGTACTATCCCAATTAAAACAAAGTATTTTATTTCGTGGGCCTCAAATTGACATTTTTGGGTTGTTTTGAACATGCTTTCTTATAGGCAAATTTCTCCATTATTGTAGTTCTCTGCAAAATTCATTCACCTTACCTATTTTGTTATATTGTTATCTAAATTGTGCGTGCCTAAAAATTACGGACTTGGTTTTAGATGATTTTGAGAGTTTACGGATAAGCTGTTTAGCTGAGCAGGAACGTCTTTGATGATCCGAAACCTGAAAGGGAGGAGAAAGCAGAGGTCAGGGCCCGAGGCTGCTGTCAGCCAAAGGCACTCCGACGCCTAAGTTAGTGTAGTCACTGAACTAGGGTGAAGTGAGGAAGAAGATGAGCAAAATAGCAAAGTGCAGGCTAAGTATCTTGCGTACCTGTTATGAGATTACCATGCAGGTATATGTAGGAGAGAGTAGAAGGTTCCATAGTAGAGGTACGTGGGGATACTTGTCCCATCAGCCCACTCCTAGGATCCTTAGTGGGGGGTAGGTGAGAATACTTGTCCCATCGGATGTTTCCTCAAATCCCTCACATAAAAGTGGACATGATAGGGAAGGTCCCTTATCAGTATTCGGCGGCCACCCTATCTGTCAGGGGGACTCTGCAATGTAGCCGTCCCATCTCATAATAGAGATTTAGACGGACAGTGCCCATCTCGGTCAAATGGACCGAGATGGATATCACCGAGGTCAGGCTTGCTTGAGGTCGGATACTGGTACGTACCGAGACGTCGAGGCAGAGCCCAGAAAGAGCAAGGCCGGTACACTTACCGAGTCCAACTCCAACTCAGTGCTAGCTGGCACGTTGCCGAACTGGTTAAATGAGGTCGGTGTAACCCCTAATTGGTATTTCGGTGTCAAGGCCGAAGATCACTTCGGTATTACATAACCACTCCACACATAAATAATGGTTCTTTGAGTTGTCTTTTGTGGTAGACTTGAGAAGCTTTGTTAGAGGCTTTCTTCTATGAGGGTTGGTTTAATAGGTTTTAAAGGTTTGGTATGCATAGGGCATGATTGAAGTCTCTGCTTCTATCTTCGACACGCATGGTGGATTAGCCCATCTTCCTTTCACCATGGGTGTAGCTTTTAGATGTGAATCACATAAAAATCTTTTTTTTTTTTTATTGCTTTCTAATTGTTTATGCACTTATTCACACGACAAAAGTAGGAGCATTGAACTAAGATGATTTAAGGAATTTTTGGTGAAAAGGCTAACCTACTTGGAAATAAATTCACCAATTTATGGAAAATTGAAATGAATCCCACTACAAATTAGGTGTCCAGATGCCATATAAAGAGAGATTAGTAAATTAAGTATTATGAAACACTCATTCAATGTTTGACATGGCCCACATCAGGCCAATGAATAAATGGTGCACCTTTGTGTTGCACGTTCCTGTGTTGCTTTACTTCTATACAAATGAGATCATATTGTTACTTTTAATAAAAATAAATCAAACTACATAGAATGTACAAAATAATGTGTTCATCTGATCAATGTTTTAGGAATATATTGGCGTCTATCTATGATATGGTTGAAACAAATTACTTCTCAAGTCATCCCATTGCCATTTTCTCCCAGTAAAATCCAGCTGTAAGTGCCTAAATAATACGGACTTAGTTTAAGTGATGGAAGGGATTAGGAAAACTCTGTTTGATCGGAGAAGTCACCGACGGCCTGGATCCTGAAAACAGGGAAGAAAGAGCAGTCAGAGCCCAGGGCTGCTGTCAGCCAAAGGCACTCCGACGCCTGAGTTAGTGCAGTCACTGAACTAGGGTGAAGTGAGGGAGAAGATGTGGGTGAAATAAACAGGATGTAGACTGTATATTGCTTACCTCTTATGGGGCTCCCATGCAGGTATTTGTAGGAGAGAATAGAAGATTCCATAGTGGAGGTAGGTGAGGATACTTGTCCCATCAGCCCACTCCTAAGATGGTAGGTGAGGATACTTGTCCCATCGGACGTCCCCTCAGCCCCCTCACATAAATGTGGAAGTGATAGGGAAGGTCCCTTATCCGCACTTGGTCACCTTCTGTCAGGGGGGTTTTGTCATGTAGCCGTCCCATCTCATAAATGGAGATTAAGACGGACATCCATCTCAGTCAAGTGGACCGAGATGGGAATTACCGAGACCAGGGGATGCAGGAGGTCGGTCATGGGTACCGAGTCGCTCAGGGCAGGGCCCGTAATGAACGAGGTCGGTAGGCAGACCGAATCAAACTCCAACTCGGCGACAGCTGGCACTCTTGCCGAACTGGAATAAATCAGGCCGGAGTAACCCCTAATTGGTAGTTTAGCGCCGGAGCAGGAGATTACCTCGGTATTACGTAAGCACTCCACACAATTGCCCCTCAGCTGTCAAGCTCGTCAGCTCGGGGCTGGAATGAGGTCGGGAGCTGGAGACGTGGAAGCTTACATGAATACCGAGCTAGCATACTTTTTATACCGGCTGCGGTTGTCACGGTCTTCATAATGACTTCATTTATGAGGTCCATCAATCAGTCGCCAGCCTGTCCGCTGGGAAGCGTCAAAATCGCTGCGCCTGCCCGAGAAAATTAATTGTTCTGACGGCGTTTACTGCGGAAGCCGCCCTGATCTTGACACGTGGCGCCATCTGGTTCACGGTACCGTAAACCGAAGCGACGTGTGCGTCTTTTGAGGCGGTGTAATGAGGGCGTGTTTTTGGTTTTTCGAGGAGACGCCTTGCTGCCCTATAAAAGCAATGCCTCCTTCTTCCTCCTCTACCTTTCTGCTCTGAATCTGGGGGAGACTCTGCCTGCGTGATTTCTCAGACCATCTCTGTATCTTCCTAACCTTTCTGTTCTTTCGCGTCTAGTTTACTGTAAGTCTTCTTCTCCCTGATCTTTCCTTTGAGCATCTCTTCTCCAATTTCTTTCTTTAGTTAGGGCTTTTCGTTCACCCAACTTAGTTTTCAGAAACATGGGAAAAGGGGTTTACCGTTGTCTAGCCGATACCCCTGAGGCTCTGTTTAGGTTTAGGGCGACCTACGATATTCTGGACGACGCCCGGGTTAGGCTGGATGATCCAGACAATCTCTGGGATGGTGATGTCTACCGAGATGGGGCGATGCCCTTTCCATTGGTCTCGGTAGTGGAAGGGGGAGTGAGGTTTCCCGTCCACCCGTTGCTCAGGCGGTGTCTGGCAGCGTGGCATCTTGCCCCTTGCCAATTGATGCCGAATAGCTATAAGATTATCATGGGGACAGTAGCACTGAATAGGATTTTAGGCATCCAGCTCGGTGTCCACGATATTGAAGAGGCATATGATATTAGCAAGTCCACCGGGGTGATCGACGACCGCTATTACCTCCGGAGTAAACCGAAGATGGTCTCGTTCGTAAATGCCCTGGAGGACTCGATGCGCCACGCCGGGACCGATCGGTTGTTCGTTACTGGCAACTGGGAGATCGGTGCGAACGAAACCGAGGCAGAGAAGAGGTACCGGATACCTCGTCACTTTGGGCGCCTCCCAAGTAAAGCACCGAGCTCAAAAATAACTTAACTTTTTATCCTGCTATCTTCCCGTCGGACTGACACTCGCTGATCTGTTCTTTTGTGCAGGCATCGCTGAGAGGAGACAGGCGGCCATTCACGACGGCTGGAGGAAGAACGAAGGTTGGTTTGACAAAGTCCAGCGATACCAGGGGCATAAAGGCCGGGCTGCCTGGTGTCTTATAGGCTACTTGCCGAGATACAGGCATTACAACAAAAGGCAGGGGTCGGAATTGCTTGAGGTCGGTCCTAGCTACGCACCAGAGGCGTTTGGGCAAGAGCGGCCGATCTCACCTCTTACCGACCCGAAGGAAGCTTCTGAAGAGAATCGGCCCGGTGCCGAGATGGGTCAAGATCCTCCTGTCACCAACCTTCGGGAGAAGCTCCTAGGAAAGCGGCCATCCTCGTCGTCGAGGTCGGCTCATTCTTCTTCTTCTTCTAGGGACGCCCATCCGACTCCCCCATCTGGCTCCTCCCGGGACGAGTCCACTGCACCTAGGGAGGAGAGGCAGACGAAGAGGGCAAAGGGCGAGGAGCCGCGCCAAACTAAGCCCCGAAAGGAAAGGGCCAGTCGGAAAGGTCCGACGGAGGAGGCGGAGGAAGAGCCGCGGCTGGAAGAGCAACCTTTGGTTCGCCGAGGGAGGCAGGAGGAGAGGATGTCGGGGGCGCCCGAAAGAGAGGGCCCATCCCGGCAGGATCCTGTCCAGCCCTCGGCGCCTCGCGCCCCTTTGGATGAGCCCTGGAGGCCATCCTTTCTTCTAGCCCCAGGGACGCCGCTGACCTCGGGACACCATTTACAAGGCTGTCCGGCAGTGGCGGCCGTGCTGGCTGGGGCGTGCTCACTTCCCCTGGACGTTGAACGTTTCAGGAGAATGGAGGAGCCTACGCTGCTTTAGGCCAACCTGTCGTCGGCCCTGATGGTGAGCATTACTCTTTATGTATATAGATTTAGAGACATGCTGTATGTTGCTTCTAACTTGTTCCTGCTGTCCAGGTGGTGCAGAGGTCTGTGGTGGCTCTGGAAAAATGCCAACAGAGCCGTGCCGAGATCCAGTCTTTGCAGGCTGACAGGCAGAAACTTGCTGCAGCCCTGGAAAGGAGCTCGGAGGAGCTGAGGAGGGCCGAGGAGGCATGCGCCAGGCTGAACGCAGAGAACGAGGCTGCTATGGAGGCAATTACCAAGAAAAGTGCTGAAAACTATGAGCTCCAAGCAGCCGCGTATGAGATGGAGAAGAAGGCCAAAGAGAGGGAGGCCGAGATGGAGGTTTTGAAGAAAGGGAGGGAGGCCGAAGTGGAGATCCTGAAGAAGGAGAGAGCCAAGGCCGAAGCTCTGCTGAGGGCCGAGCACGAAGCTTCAGCCAAACTGAAGGCCGACTTCGAGGCTTCTCGGGAAGCAGAGCTCAAGGCCTCCCTTCAGAAGGGGGTGGCACAGGCGACAAAGCTTTATGAAGAGCAACTCGTTCCGCTGGGGGAGGAGCTCTTCGAAATGGGATGCCTGGCCGTGCTGAGAGAAATGGGGGTTCCCGAGGACCACCCCATTCGTCAAGGCTTGCCCAAGCTTCCTCGTGCCAAACCTGAGTTGCCAGCCCCTCCGTTCTACGAGGCACCTCTAGACCGCGTAGATGAAGAGCTTCAGGCCTCAGAAATTCTCCAAGTTCCAGCCACCGAAGCTGCTGTTGCTGATCTCGGGCCTGTTGCTACTGAGGCCCCTCTTGCTCCTGCTGGCGATGGTGAAGTCGAAGATGTGTCCATTATTGACATAGATCGGCTGCCATGATTTTTCTGTCTTCTTTTCTTGTGCCCATTTAGGGAGATAACATGTAATTTTTTGATGATTTGCAAAACCTCTCTTTTGTACATGTTCTTTGAAGTGAATGGAGTTCTTCTGTTTTTATGCTCCAATTCGTTTTGTACATGATTTCCTTGTCTTGTTTTTTCTCTCTTTATACGTTTGGCTGAACAACCAGAATAAAGCATGAAATAAAACAAGTCTAAGAGCTCGGTCCATAGCCGTGCTTGATGTATTTTTTGTAGCCCGAGACGCGGTATTGATCCTGCAATCATAACCAGCGTTGACCTCGGTGACAAGTGCTCGGTCCTGTGACCCAAGCTGAGTCCGGTTTTACAGAAAAAACTTGACTGGTCCAAAGGCCGCGCCGAAGTGTTTGGTTCTGGTAACCGGGCTGTATGTATATACCGAGCTCCATAGCTCGGTCATAGGAAATGATTTGGAGAATATAAACATATTCTATAAAAAGAACCTGTTTATTACCTTCCGAAATTAGATTACATCTTAAAAATAGAATTTCTTGAGGTGGGTGGCATTCCATGGGCGTGGTAGCTCTTTGCCTTCCATGTCCTCAAGCCTGTAAGCAGACTGCCCAGCTACCGAAGTCACCTTGAATGGCCCGTGCCAGTTCGGTGCAAGTTTTCCTTCGCTAGGGCTTCTGTCTGCTGGAATGGTCTTTTTCAAGACCAATTCTCCAGGGGAGAACTTTCGCTCTTTGACCCTCTGATTGTACCCTCTAGCCAACTGTCGTTGGTAGGAAGCGAGGTGGATGGCTGCAGCATCCCTTCGTTCCTCAGCCAAGTCGAGCTCGGTGGCGAGGTTTGTATCATTTTGGCCTTGGTCGAACAGTTCCGACCTGAGAGTCGGGAGACCGACCTCAAGTGGAATTACAGCTTCCATTCCATAAGCTAGGGAGAAAGGGGTTGCCGAGGTCGAGCGCCTTGGGGTAGTCCTGTACGCCCAGAGGACACTTGGAAGTTCCTCTACCCATCTGCCTTTGGCTCGATCTAGTCTCTTTTTGAGTCCGTCAAGCACCACTTTGTTCGAGATTTCAGCCTGTCCATTACTCTGGGGGTATGCTGGGGTAGAATAGTAGTTCCTGATGCCAAGATCTTGACAAAAGCTTCTGAAGAAGTTGGAGTCGAACTAGGTCCCGTTATCCGTGACCAAGGCTTGGGGAACTCCGAATCTAGTGACGATGTTTCTCCACACGAAGTTTTTGGTATCCTTCTCAGTGATGGAGAACAACGCTTCAGCTTCTATCCATTTGGTAAAATAGTCAGTAGCTACCAACAACCATCTCTTGTTTCCTGGAGCTCGGTGGAGTGGTCCCACGAGGTCCAGCCCCCATTGGGCAAAGGGCCAGGGGCTAGAAAGAGGACTTAGGTCATGTGATGGCTGATGGAGAGAGTGGGAGAACTTCTGGCACTTCTCACATTTCCTAGCGTAGACCTGTGCGTCCTTCTGCATATAGGGCCACCAGTATCCCTGACTGATAGCTCGGTAAGCCAGTGACCGACCTCCAATGTGGCTGCCGCAGATCCCTTCGTGAATTTCATAAAGGAAGTCCTCGACTCTGCTCGGGTGTACGCACTGGAGGTAAGGGCCATTGTAGGATTTTTTGTAGAGTTTGCCATCCGGAGAGAGCCAGAATCGGGCGGCTTTTAGCCTGATTTTGTGGGCCTGGTTCTTGTCCTCGGGCAGCTGGTCATTCTTGAGATAGGAGATGAGTTCATCCATCCAGCTCGGGCCGAGATCAATACACATGAGCTGCCGAGGTGGTTGAAGTTGTATACTCGGTCTGTCTAGTGCTTCTACTTCGACAGTTCTTCTTTTTCCTGCCTCGACAGCAGAGGCCAAGTTTGCAAGGGCATCGGCGTGAGAGTTGGAGTCCCTGCCTATCTGCCTGACTTCAGCCTTTTGGATTTGAGATAGGAGTTGCTTGGTGTGGGCCAGGTAGGCTGCCATCCTGTCATCACGGGCCTGGTAATCCCCATTGAGTTGGTTCGTCACCAGCTGTGAGTCGCTGAAGATCACTAGTTGTTGTGCCCCCAGGATTTTTGCGCTGCCCAGCCCTGCAATTAGTGCCTCATACTCAGCTTCATTGTTAGATGCTTTGAAGTCAAGGGTCAGGGCTTGCTCAATGACGAGGCCCTCTGGAGATTGAAGGACTACGCCAGCGCCAGCCCTTTTGGAGGTGGAGGACCCATCGACGAAGACTTTCCAGGAAGAGGTGAGGAAATGTTTCCAGGACCGCTCCTGTTCGGTCTCTGCCGAAGTGCTCGCCTCCTTGCCCCCCAGTTCGGTGTCGAGATGGCTCGGTGCCGAACTAGGAGAGGTGAATTCCACAATGAAGTCTGCCAATATTTGGGCTTTAATGGCCGTCCGGGGCTGATAATTGATGTCATATTGCCCGAGTTCGACAGCCCATTTAGAAACTCTTCCGGAGAAGTCTGCTCTTCGAAAGAGGGACTTGAGCAGGTGTTCTGTTACAACCGTGATGGGATATGTCAGGAAGTAGTGGGAGAGCTTGCGGGATGCACTGACGAGTGCAAATGCGAGCTTCTCCAGTGGCAGGTATCTCGTTTCGGAGTCCAGCAAAATTTTGCTCGTGTAATAGATGGGCTTTTGCTGCCTGTCATCTTCTCGCACGAGTACAGAGCTTACTGCATGGTCCGATACTGCCAGATATAGGTATAACATCTCACCCCGAACCGGGGTGGAAAGCAGAGGAGGTGAAGAAAGGTACGCCTTCAGTTCCTGGAGAGCGCTTTCGCATTCCGGGGTCCATTGGAACCCGGAGCTCTTTTTCAAGAGTTGGAAGAAGGGATGGCATTTATCTGAGGCTCGACTGATGAAGCGGTTCAGTGCTGCTGCCATCCCGGTAAGTCTCTGAACTTGTTTGGTCGAGGTCGGACTCTGTAGGGCTCTGATGGCCGAAATCTGATCGGGATTTGCCTCGATTCCGCGCCTAGTAACCAGGCTGCCAAGGAACTTGCCCGAGCCGACGCCAAATGCACACTTGGAAGCATTCAGCTTGAGCCTGTATTGCTTAAGGATGGAGAAGGTCTGATGGAGGTCAGTCAAGTGGTCCTGTGACCGTTTCGACTTGACGACCATGTCATCAATATATACCTCGACCGTGCTGCCGAGCTGGTCCTGAAACATCTTGGTTACCAGCCTCTGGTAAGTGGCACCAGCGTTTTTTAACCCGAAGGGCATTACTTTGTAACAGTAGGTGCCCCTGGGTGTTATGAACGCGGTTTTCTCTTGGTCAGGCTCATGCATTGGAATTTGATGGTAACCTCGGTAGGCATCGAGGAAACTCATCCTTTCATGCCCGGCAGTGGCGTCGATCAGCTGGTCTATCTTTGGGAGAGGAAAGCTGTCTTTGGGGCAGGCTTTATTCAGGTCGGTGAAGTCTACACAGACCCTCCAGCTTCCATCCTTCTTTTTGACCACAACTGTGTTGGCTAACCACACAGGGTAGTGGACTTCTCTAATGGCGTCAGCTTCCAGTAACTTGCTGACCTCCTTGGTCACAGCCTCTGCCTGTTGGGAACCCGATCTTCGAATCTTTTGGGCAACAGGTTTATGCTGAGGGTCCACATTCAGTTTATGGCTTATGACCTCCGGGCTGATGCCAGGCATTTCATATGGGGTCCAGACGAAGACCTCTCTGTTTTGTAATAAGAAGTCGAGCATCCTGGTCCTTTCCTTATCAGCAAGTTGACTACCGAGCAGGAAGAACCTCTCTGGATCGCTGGGGTCGATTCCGACCTGGGTGAGGTCCTCGATGCTCTTCTGCTCGGGAGTCCGGCCCACAGCATCGGGCTCAGCCTCGAGCTCGGTCATGTGGACTCGTTGAGGCTCTGTCTCTCCGGGGACCACGGCCAAGAGGCATTCTTTGGCCATGTCTTGGTCGCCGTGGACTATGACGACTTCAAAGCTCCCGTCCTTGTTCTGTAAAGGGAACTTGAGCTTCTGGTGATGGGTCGAGGGAACAGCCTCCATGCGATGAAGCCAGGTTCTTCCCATGATGGCATTGTATGGAGATTGTGCATCCACCACCAGGAAGTCTGCCGTTGTGGGGGCTCCTCCGACCTCGACCTTGAGGGAAATCTTCCCTTTGGGATATACCGTTTTGGAGCTGAATCCCACTAAGGGGGTGCGAGCTTCGAGCAGATCCTCTTCCTTCAGACCCATTCGTTTGAAGCAGTCGAAATAAAGGATTTCTGAGGAGCTCCCGGGGTCCACTAGGATCCTCTTGACGTCGAAGTTCTGCAACCTCATAGTCAAAAGAAGAGGATCATTGTGGGGTAGCTGAACCCCGGCCAAGTCTTTGTCTGAGAACCAAATCTTTGGTCTCTCTACGCGGGCCTTCTTCACAGAGGGACCGAGCTCGGCTGCCATCACATGCTTGCCGTGCTGGGCCCTTCTAGCGTCGGCACGCGCCTGATCGCTGCCTCTGGGAGCAGGGGCCAAGTGAATGACATCGATGGTCCCTATAGGCCCATCGCTGTCCCTGTCATCGGGGTGGTGTTGCTGGGCTTGGTTTACCCTTCCCTCCTCTTTGATATGATCTCTGAGGTGCCCATCTTTCACAAGCCTTTCAAGGTGATTCTTGAAGGAGTAGCAATCCTCGGTTCTGTGTCCTCTATCTTTGTGGTAGGAGCAGAACTTGCTCTGATCCCGTAAGGCAGCGTCCCCTTTCATAGGCTGGGGCCATTTGAAGAAAGGCTGGGATTGGATTTTGCCCAGGAGTTTGTAAATGGGCTCCTTGAAGATGGTGTTTACGGCTTTGTGAAGGGCGCCACTCGGCCTCGGCTTTGCGCTGCCTCCCGAAGTGGGAGCTGAACGCGCTGCCGAGCTGGATGGTTCTCCACTTCGGTCCGCCTCCCTTTTAGCAAGCCTCTTGTTCCTCCTTGAAGGTCGGCCTTCTGAAGGTCGGCCCTCGGAAGGTTGGCCCTCGAGGAGTGGGAGCCAAAGATGATGGCTCTCCCGAGCCCGGAGCTCATCTTCTTCCTGCTCTACATACTGGTTCACCCGGGCCATGAGTGCCTTCACTGAGTCCGCTGGGCGACGCGCCAACTTCTTCCGAAGCTCATTTCCGGGTAGCAAACCTTGTTGAAAGGCTGTGACGGCTACCTCGTCATTGGAATTCTCGATTACGCTATAGATGGTCCAGAACCTCTTGGCGAATCGAGTGATATTCTCTGTCGGCCTCATCTTGATAGAGATTAGGTCGGCGTCGGTCTTTGGGATGACCCGATGTGCTTGAAACTTCTCGACGAAGGAGTTTCGGAGCTGTCGCCAGCTCGAAACCGATCCCTCGGGGAGTGCACAGAACCACCGAAGCGGGAGATCACCTAAGCTGGAGGAGAAAACCTTGCAGTCGAGGTTGCCATCGCCGCTGAATACCGACATCTTCTGGGTGAAGTGTCGGAGGTGAGCTTCGGGGTCCGACGTCCCGTCATAAAGATTGAAGCGTAGGACGCTGAATTTATCAAGAAGATGATGGTCTGTGATTTCCCGAGTAAACGGGGAGGTGCCGTGGATGTCGGCATGTTTGGTAACCAACCGACCTCGAGTGAGGCCGGCATGCTCCAGATTCTGCTGCACGGCCAGCTTAATCTGCTGATCAATATAAGCGGCCATGTCGGGGTCGGCACTGATCTCCCGCTTTTGCCTCTGGTACTGACGCTGGTCGGCGCTGGCATGAGTGTTACTCGAGCCTTCTTCCCGAGCTCGGGCACGTCTCTCATTTAGCTGCTCCCTTAGGTCTGGCTGACCTTCAGGGACCCGCCGAGCTTTCCGCTGAGGTGGGGGCGTGTGAGAGGCTTCGGGCAGGGGTCCGCCCTTGACCTCCAGCTGTTGCTGGAGCTGGAGTATCTGTGCCTTCTGTTCCTCAATGACGAGGTTCTGAGCCTTGATTGCTTCAGCTTGGGCTTCAGCATCGTCCTCTTGGGCCATGTCGTCGTCACCTTCATTACTGACGTGGATATGGTCCTCCTCCATGTGGTCTTCGTGATGAGACCGAAGAGGCCGAGATTGCTCGGGAGCTCTACCTCGCTGGGACTGTTCCTGAGGAGGAACGTCCTTGCAGGGTGCTTGGGTGAAGACGACCTCCAGGCGTGGACGCTCCGCCTGGGAGGACGTCGTCCGGGCCCGTACTGCTACGGGACCGCTTCGAGGACATGCTGGTACACCTCTCGACGATGAGTGTGTCACCGTGACAGGTGACCCTACGCTTCGAACAAGAGGATCCCCTTCCGCTCTTTTCGACTGAGGGTCGTGTGGTGTTCGCCTGACATCTCTTTGCTGTCTTGTCCCTAATGCCCCTGCCTGGTTCGTCACCAGTGGAGGCGGCGTGAGGGGCAAGAATATCTCTGGCTGGCCGGACATGGACGGTCCAACAACGCTCTTTCCCTTCTTAGCCTTAGGAGGCATGGCTATTGGGATGAAGGTATTGGTTTTACAGGTCGTGGGTTCGAAGGTCCCCACAGACGGCGCCAATTGTAAGTGCCTAAATAATACGGACTTAGTTTAAGTGATGGAAGGGATTAGGAAAACTCTGTTTGATCGGAGAAGTCACCGACGGCCTGGATCCTGAAAATAGGGAAGAAAGAGCAGTCAGAGCCCAGGGCTGCTGTCAGCCAAAGGCACTCTGACGCCTGAGTTAGTGCAGTCACTGAACTAGGGTGAAGTGAGGGAGAAGATGTAGGTGAAATAAACAGGATGTAGACTGTATATTGCTTACCTCTTATGGGGCTCCCATGCAGGTATTTGTAGGAGAGAATAGAAGATTCCATAGTGGAGGTAGGTGAGGATACTTGTCCCATCAGCCCACTCCTAAGATGGTAGGTGAGGATACTTGTCCCATCGGACGTCCCCTCAGCCCCCTCACATAAATGTGGAAGTGATAGGGAAGGTCCCTTATCAGCACTTGGTCACCTTCTGTCAGGGGGGTTTTGTCATGTAGCCGTCCCATCTCATAAATGGAGATTAAGACGGACATTCATCTCAGTCAAGTGGACCGAGATGGGAATTACCGAGACGAGGGGATGCAGGAGGTCGGTCATGGGTACCGAGTCGCTCAGGGCAGGGCCCGTAATGAACGAGGTCGGTAGGCAGACCGAATCAAACTCCAACTCGGCGACAGCTGGCACTCTTGCCGAACTGGAATAAATCAGGCCGGAGTAACCCCTAATTGGTAGTTTAGCGCCGGAGCAGGAGATTACCTCGGTATTACGTAAGCACTCCACACACCAGCATATTGAGAAAAATCAATGAAATCAAAACAAAGGGATAAAACATCATTTTAAGTATACGGTGAATGCTCCCAAATCTGATTTCAAGTAAATGAAGATTTAACAAAGGATTTCAATGATTTTGGAGTGTTCTTTAGGCTGGTTTCCTTTTGTAGGGTCAAAATGAAAGTCAAAACAGTTCCATCTAGTACTAAAAATCATGAAAGGTAAGCAGCTCTGAAATAATAAAAACGGTTGAATGAGATTTTCCAAAGGAAATTGTCATTCTTTTTCCATGTGTTCGAAGAATTACAGTTACAAAGCTACTTCAGTGAAATGGTGGCTCTGCTTTCATATGTTCCAAAAACCCGTATACAAATCTACTTTTGTCAATATGTCGCATTCTTCGACTAACTGGTCATGCATGATGGATTTCAAAACTGTTGCACTTTTTTTAAAGAATTAAACCAAGAAGATTTTGTGTCCTTTTAAGACCTCAACAAACACGGTCCAGAAAAAAATTAGATATCCCTCTCCATGTGAATTTCTTCAAGAGTTGCAGTCGACTTTGTTACATTCTTACAATTATAAAGGGAGTTCAAACAAATGTTCCTTTTTTAGAGCCTAAACGTCAATTCCCTAAGAAAAAAGCATCATTTTCTTTTATATTAAGTTGGGAACTGCTGTGCGCAAAAATAACATTATGAGCATGCTAATTTTCAGCCACATTCCCAAATCTCATAGGAAAAAGTTTTCCATTATAAAAAAAAGAAAAGAAAAGAAAAACATACATGAAAATAGTCATACATGCTGTGACGAGGTTGTGATGATAATAAGTAGTTGTTTTTGGTTTTATGTGATTAGGTTGCAAAAGGAGCAAGAATTGTCGAGGGCTTCAAGCCTCATTGGTGTTGATGTGAACTCAAGTAATTTCCATTAAGGTGAGTTACTGAGACTCTTCTTAATATTAGAGAGGGTTATTTTATGTAGCCACTCTAAATTGATGATTTGATTATTTGAAGTGGATTATGAATCTAATGTTTCTCTTCTTTTACCAGCTACAAAGTTGTGTCATTGAATTCGTAAACCCAAAAGACCACAAGAAACCGATTCAAGAGGTTTATTTCTAAATAGACCATATTCTCGTACAATATTTGTAACTTATGTGCATCTTCAATTGGTATATTAATATTTTAGAAAGTTGAGTAATTTGAAATGCCTTGGGTTCTACCAGGTGCTTGCTGAAGTGAATGGTGGGGGAGCAAACCATATCATTGAAGTAACACTTTGGACAATGAAAGGGGGAAGCACCGTGTGTACTGTTGCTTTGTATACTTTTCTTAATGACCATCCCTTTAAGGGTAAAATAGCATCGATGTTACTTATTAATTTCATTAGTATGCACTAATTTTTCTCTACATCCCATTACAAATTTTTCATTGAAAATGTCGTTGGCCTAGCAATGGAAAGTTTTGATGCAAATTTCATTATCAAGGTGTTTTTTCCCCTTTGAATGATGAATTTCATTATCATAATGTTGGCAAAGGAAGCTTATTCCATCAGTATGCACTAAGTTTTCTCTACATCCCATTAAAAATTTTGCATTGAAAATGTCGTTGGCCGAGCAGTGGAAAGTTTTGATGCAAATTTCATTATCAAGGTGTTTTTCCCCACTTTTGATGATGAATTTCATTATCATAATGTGGGCAAAGGAAGCTTATTCTTCTTTCCTAGAATGCAGAGACATGGTCTTGGAGTAATGGAAAGTTTGTATCCTTTATTTTATTTTTTATTTTTATTATATCTATTGCATCTCTAGAGTAATGCATTTAGGAAATGGATCATTTATTGATTTCATTTTGCAATTTGTCTTTTTATACAGCATTCTGCACAGAGTAATCGTAATCAAGTATCATTTTATGAATGGTTAATATATGAGTGCTTAATTTGCCTTCATTCCCATATAAAATTGCTTCTGTATTATCATCAAATTCTTTCTTCACTGGATGGATTTTGATTTCTTAATTTTGGATTCTCCTTAGCTTTTTAATCTCTTAGCTTAGATTTGAAAAATAATAGAGTATTTGGAAAAGAATGGGTCAACTTACCTCCGTACATTGGTGAATCTTGGTTATCAAGCATATATGCAATCTGATGTGTATGTATACAATCCCTATTAATTTTTCACACCATTCTACTTCTTTCTTTCTTTTTGAGGAGACATGTGTAATGAGTAATGAAGTAGGAAGGACCATAACCATACTGAATATCTCATTTTACAAATTGTTGCATATTCATTCATTCCATAGAGACCTGAATACAATTGTTTTGGCCAACTAACTGTGTGTGTGGCCTTATGCTTTAAGGCTCAACAAATTTAAGTATAAATGTTGTAAATAACTGATCTCACATTGGCATCTTTCGAGTTTTGTCATGCCACTATGTCCAGTACCATAATTTTATTAACTCTATGGATATATCCAGATTTTCTTTTCTCCTCATTATTTAAATTAAGATAGATTTAGAAATTCATGGATTAGATAAAGGTTTCCATTTTTATATATTTTGTCTTATAATGACTGAAAAGGAAAGGAGAACATGTTTGGGATAAAGATTGGTAGTAGGGCAATGTGTACAATTACTTTACAAATATTTCTTAATGTTTATCGCAATAAGCGTGGGATATTATTGATTTACTTATCAATTGCATTGTATCAGAATTATGCACTAAAAGCATCAAATCTTTTCTCTATCTTTGTCTACAAATTTTGTATTGCAAATGTTGTTGGTTGCTTACCCGTGCACGGGCATCTTTTTCTAGTAATATATCATAACTAAAACATGCAATCACACCTTAATTTGTAACATTTATGTAGATGCGTGGAAAGAATGAGAGCAGAAGGCATTTTAGGCACTAGGAAATTCAATAACCAAGTCGTAACACAACCCCACCCCCCCCCCCCCCCCCCCCCCCCCCCGCTCAAAGTATTGATTCAGCTAAGCATACAAATCCAGACCAAGGATGAAAATAGAAATAGCGGCAGACGTAGCGGCCCGCAGCCAAAACGCTACATGGTGGGCGCTATGTAGCGGCGTAGCGGTGTGATTTGGAAAAATCGTCAAAAAAATATGAAAAAATTGTAGAAAATCTAGAATATTGAAAAATGAAGAATTTTTTTTTTTTTTTTTTTTTTTGTATGTGTGTGCGTGTGTGTGCAAAAGTAACTAAGATAAGGGGGCGTAGCGGTCCCCTCATTGTATGAGGGCCTGTATCACTATAAAATATAAATAGAAAATAATAGTAATGATCTTTTTTTTTCCATGTGTTCATGTTGCTTAGTTATACTAACTTAGAAACTAATGAAAGGCTCATAAAAGAAAAAACTATATCATGAAGTCAAGACTTAAAGAGTACCTAGAGAAAAAAAATACATCTACAAAAGGGGGTGTCTAATAGGATGTACTTAAAGAAGAATCTTTGAGAAGAACTCTCTGTATCGATGGCAGGATCATGTGTTTTTTGGTGTTCTTTTAAACGTAAAAAAGTAGAATAGTTGTGTAGAAATATATTATTTGGAGAGAAGAATAAAAGAAACTAGTCTTATTATGCATTTTAAAAAAATATGAAAAGCAGAAATTTTTCTCATCCCGTAGCGGCCTCGTAGCAGACGTAGTGGCCGCTACGGGTGCAACGGCCGATAAATCGGCCGTAGCGTGGCGGTGGCCACTGATACAGTCGATGTACTATAGCGGCTGATATTTTCATCCATGGTCCAGACTCTTTGCATCTCAGTGGAGTTGGTCCAAAAAGTAAAAATTGTGGACAAAGTTACCCTCAAAATTGCTATGCATTACAGACCCTGATTCTCACATCGGTTTTATATGCTAACATAAATGCCATACAGACAACAAACTGTAAAGCATGTTTTCCAAACTAAATATGTTTGAATCATCTACAAGAAGACTTACCTGATCCCTCGCCCTCCACTCTCTCAATGGCGCAAGCGTCAGGTGCAAGTGTGGTGTGGTGTTGCACGAGTCATCCAGAGTCGTCGGATCTAATCCAACAGTTGAAAACAGGTTTCAAACATATAAACAGTACGAAATTTTCACAATAGGAAGCAGTTTCTCACAATGAAGCATTTGGTGATAATAAATGGGTTGAAACATACTTAATGCTAAATGAGGGTGGTGGAGTGGACATTAAGCATTCAGCATGTAGTGATATAAATGCTACATGTTGAGTGTTGGACAAGTCCATTACTGCAGTTGCATGCTGTAACAAGGTTACAAGGGAAAGCTCACTGGTCACAAGTCACAATCAGATTAGAGGCTCTTCATCAGGCATATTTATTCGCAATAATGTTATCTGAGAAAAGCTGATTCTGCCTCACCCATTAGGAGAGACTTTACACAAAAAAGGATTTAGGCTAAAAGAAGTTTTGCAGCTTACCACTGTGAGATTTTAAGATGCCCTCCCTTTAAATTTGTGTATCTTGGCATATCTCAACCAAAACTTGAGAAACATTAACTTGGATGCCAAACACCTTAATAGCATTAACCATTGTGTTGGTGAAGTGCGACCCTACATCTGAAGGAGTAACATTAACTTAGGATGATTACTTGTATTTTCGGATATTGATTGATATTAATGAGTTGGTTTTTATATGCTCTCTCCTCTTAGGATAGTTACTTGCATTTTCGATTATTGATTGATGTTGATGAGTTGATCTTTATATTCTCTTATTATCTGTTAATCCCAATTTTAATTGCAAATGGACAATGATGCACACAGCATGCTGTCATTAGCAAGATATGGGGCGAGTAACTCAATCCTATCTTAACAAAGAGTCCGGATACTCTCAAACTTTGAAGGAGAGATTATAGGAGACTCTCAACAAAGGGTCCACCCATCTTCTCACTAATTACTCTCAACATCATCAAAGTGTGAAAGATTTTATAAAGGAAAAAAAAGAAGCATGAAAGATTATATCACTGATTGGGCCCTTATTAATCTTCTCACTAATTACTCTCATCAAAGAGTCAAAGGTTATATAACCAACTCAGTCTCACTGTAATTAAGTGAGATTAAATATATCTCATCAAGTCCTTTCACACTTTTAGTCCTCTGTCTATTTTTATGGATTATTGTTTTTGATGAGATATGACCATTTAGTTTGGTTGAGTCGGTTCAGTGTCTCAGTGAAATAAGAGTGTTTGTCAATTTTTATATTAAAATTTTAACCACCCATGTGATATGTTAGACGGGGCCAAAAGATGATTGCTTTGCAAGGTTATCAACGAATCAAAGATGAACTTAATAAGCTTTATTTATTTTTTATTTTTTTGTTTTCAATTCTTATCCTCTTAAATTTGTTTGGTTATGTTATTAAACCTTTTTTTAATTTTAAGTCTGTTTCATCCTTAATCTTATATTAGTTTTTTATAGGTAAAGCTACTTTTTATCATTTTGTATTTTCTTGATGCATGTCTCTCCTGAGAGTACACAAGAAGCTCTCCTAATTACTATCAAATAATATTCTTATATATTCCCAATCAATGAGTATGCTTTCTAAATTTTCGTATGTTTTTTTTTAGAGGATTTGACTGGAAAATACCTAATATTTGTCCGTTGCACTTGTTAGTGCCTCGGAACTAGCACCACAAACGGGGTCCATCAAACCCCGTTTGGTTTTTTGTTTCCCAATTTGAAATGAGTGAGGCTAGCGTCTCTCAGTGTTGTTTTTAGTGACGCTAGGATCGTTCTTCGACTTTTTTTTTTAAACCCTAAACCCTTTCCTTTTCCCTTTCTTTCTCTCCCCTTCCTTCCTCTACCCTAGTACGTCGATGCCACTGCCTCTTTTGCATTCTTCCTTCCCCACTATGGATCAACCTTGCTCTGATATCACATATCGCCTCTAAGGTATGGAATGTTGATACTGTTTGCACATTTGTTTAGTATCTCAAATACAATTTCTGTTTGGGGTTTTTTTCAAAGAACGAAACAGCCACAATGGTCTCCGATATCACATATCGCCTCTAAGGTATGGAACGTTGATACCGTTTGTACATTTGTTTAGTATCTCAAATACAATGTTTGTTTGGGGTTTTTTTCAAAGAACGAAACAGCCACAATGGTCTTTGATCACTTGTTTTGGGACATGCACATTCGATTCATTGATGCTTCTTTGGTTATTGATTAAAATCCGGAAGTGAGTTTACATTACCCAAACGTGCATTTCCTTCTTCCATGTTGTATTCTTCTCAGACATTTTTTTGCTCTTTGACGTATGATATTTGATATTTCTCCCTCTTCATTCTTGCATTTTTGGTGTGCAATTTTAATGTACATTTGCTGTTGTTTGTGTTTGTTATTTTTTATTTTCTACATTCTTTGATCTGGCAATGGTTTTGATTCCAATTCCTCATAAAGAATTATGGTTTTTTCTTTCCTACATTCTTTGATCTGGTAATGTACATTCGTTGTCACCATGCCATACAATTCTTTGATTTGGCAATGGCTTGAGGATTGTTTGGTTATTGTCAGAAAAAGATGGGCACATATTGTGTCTGGACGTCACCATGCCATACCCTACTTTGGAATCATTTATATTTCATTGCAAGTTATATACGTTGTCTGATACGAACCTTCTAGCATTACTCGAGCCATAGTGAAAAATATATAAATCACTGCTCAAAGAGGAAGCTCAAAAAGGATAAAATCTCATATGGAAGGTTGCAGCAAACGGAGAACTATTAATAGAAAATCAATGATGATCCAAATAAATACGAAACACTTCAGCAAATCCCCACTTCCACCAGACTTTCCCAATACCACAAAACTCTTACTACCTCAACAACCTCCCTACGTGGGGAAGTGTCTGACTAATTCAAACTAGAAAAGGAAATGACATGAGCCTAAAATAATTAAAGAAATAAGAACATCTTGGTGGGGACCCATTGGGCGCCTGATCATGCAGAAGTGCCCCATGCTCTTGATCACTTGATGAGATTATATCACATATCATTCCACCCCCCTTTAAATAACCTTGACCACAAGGTTCCACATGCCAGCCAACAGCCCAAACCTGAAGCCCCTCCACTACCAAGATGAATGGTGTAAGAATCACAAGAGACAACATAAACAGATATGCTTAATATTTTCTTTAGCCAACTGCCCCTTCTTCCCCTTCTTTGAGAAGCAGATTGGGAAAACAAATGCTAAATTTGATATGACTGCCTACATCAGTTGTTCATTCACTATAAGATCAATCACAGCAGCCGTTGCACATTGTCTCGTCTTTTAAACCTCTAAGAAGCATCAAAAGGGAAGGGACGACACCAACTTTCATATTCTTTTTCATGGTTTGTATCTTCAGTTGATAGGTTCGCTACTACTTTAATTGCATGAATCCGAGCATCAACATCTTCTGATTCTAGCAATGACAATAGGTGCATGCAATCCCAATCGTTTGAAGAGTTTGGCAATTGAGTCCTTCTATCCATTTTTCAAATCTTGTAGTTGTGAAAGCCTAAGTTGGTTCATGAGGGAATCTAAACCAGGAAATTTGTTTCTTGAGTCATCTTCATCTAAATTGCTTGTCCTGTTAGCTTCATAACTCAATTTCAATAATTGAGCAAAAGAGTTAGAGCTTACAATAGGCATAAGGATCTGACACCCAATTGGCAGCCCACCCAAATGAAAAACTGAACGCCTGACAGGGAACTTTTGTAGAGCAGCTTCATGGAATTAACTACTAAACACTCATCCAGTATTCCCCTAGATTCTCTAAGAAATTTCTGTGTTGTATCATCAAAATCAAGACTATTACAACCTCCAACTCTACCAAAAATAAAAATAACTTCATCAAAGTACTTATAAGAAAACGAATCGGGTGAACCTGTCGTATCGCAATCAACCACAATTTCTTTCAAAATAACCTCTTTTTGAAGCCACCTGCTGGTAGATACCGCGGATGTCGTATCCCTTTTCAATGAGAACTCGAACCAACCACGATCCAATGAAGCCATTCGTGCCTATGACGCAGACAATCTTCGATGCTTCAAATGACTACGACACTATTTTCGAATCTCTTCGTCTTGTTTTCAGCTTCTTATTTTCCCCACATGTCTAGAAATGGAGTTGAAGAGGAGACTTTTGAAGGGATTCTGTGAAATGGGGTGACGGATTCTTCTGTCACAACTATTGGGTTGTATTTGTCTCCTTTTCCTTCTTTTGTGCCTTCTATTTTCCAATGATACGATGGGTGTTGACATCTTCTTTTGATTCGATGTGGATAACAACGTGATTTGTCTGAGATGCCTTCCCCATCAAGCTATGGGCTGTCCAGAGATTCTCCAGGCATGCTAATATCATTGATTAGCTTGCCATGGTATTCTGATGTTTCCCTCAATTTTTCATGGGAACTTTGTAAGGTGTACAGCTTCTCCTCCAACTGGGTTGCACGCATGCTTTCTACCATCTCAGAATTGTGCTCTGATACCAATTGATATGCACCTTCTAGCATTACTCGAGCCATAGGTAATACATATAAATCACTGCTCAAAGAATTGGAAGCTTAAAAAAGGATAAAATCTCATATGGGAGATGGCACCAAACAGATAACTGTTAATAGAATTGATAGCTGTGACTTTGAATTGACTTGTCTTTAGGTGCAAGAGCTCGGAGTTATTGTACATTGCAAACTTGGCTATAGTCCTCCTGAAATTATCGCGATCTTGAAATTCGTGCCCTGACCACATCTCCCGCGAAGTACTATGGTACAAGTCTGTAGGAAACTCCTCTGGAACCATGTTATCTTCAAAAACAACTTCACGCCTGTGTTGATGGCTCCCCAACATTTGATTTCGTATTCACGGTTGCTCTGAGGCATACACCGCCATGAGTACTACTTCCAGGGTGATTGACTTCTATTGAAACAATGTTATCTTCAAAAATTACTTCACGCGTGTAGGTTGATGGCACTTTGACATTTGATTTCGCATTCACGATCGCTATAAGGCATGCATCGCCATGAGCACTATTTCGAAGGTGATCGACTTCTATGTTGATGGCTTCTACCTCATCATCACTCTCTACTCCATCAAGGTACTTGCGAAAGACGGTATCACTTTCTTGGGCCAATTCATCTGAAGCAATGCTCGGTTTGGAGGAGAAGCGCATGTCGTTGTTTCGCTAAGGTTTACAGTAGGATATCTTGTGTCTCGGACATATGGAGCCTTAATTTTTGCATCATGAATGCCATCTGTACCAGCACATTTCTCATCACGCAGAGGACGCATTTTCAACCCATGCGACCTTCAGAAAGTACATGATAAATATCAACATTAATATGAAATAAGAATGTATACTTAAGCCAATACACTGACATGAATGTGTTGTGAGATAAAATAATGTCAACTGGCGGACCTTGGTTGTTCTCCAATACCAAGACTAGAACGAACTGGTGTTCTGTTGATATATAAATAAATCCCATTTGTTTCAATTCTTGAGAGTGTCAGCATGCACTTAATATTGTTATCATCTTCGACGCCAACCAAATAAAACACTTTACCATTGTGATGTAGATAATGTATGCTTATGTCTTCGCGGTTACCCTCCCAATGTGATGTTTCATTGGCAACTTTAACTAGTGATTCAAATGTTATATGATAAGTCCACAAAATTAGGTCATCAGGTTACCATTTCATGAGCATTTGTAGACTTAATTAGGTTTAATTGCATAAAATTGCACTTAATTTCATGATTACATGCATTTGAGGATATTTTTGGAGAAATGGTTAAAATTGGTCAAAATTTATTAAAGTGCATGACTTTTGTGAAATTAAGTTTTTCTCATCTCATTTATCACCCCAAAATTAGGCTTTTAGTTTCATCAATGCATATCTTGCTATTTTTGGCACCATGTGCTATTTTTGGAAAGTTGGTCATTTTGGTGCATCACTAGGCATGTAGGGTCCTATACATGGTTCATAATTATTTTCTTACATATGATTAATGTTAAAATTGCCTCTTTCAATTTGTAGGAGAAATCACCATGGGCCCCACACACCCCATTGCATGCCAACATAGAAGCTTCCATTTGTGCACAATTATTCCCAGATTTTTCAAGGGCAGCAACTTAAAATGGCCATAATTCTCAAAACGAGTGTTGGATTGGCGCAATCTAGCCACCGTTGGAAAGCTCTTTTCGAGTAGATATACGTGGAGCCCAAGATTGCATAAATCGGAGCTATATTGAGGGAGATATGACCTCGGGAAGTTGTCTGCTACAGTTTTAGGCGGGAATTGCAAGAAATCTCAATATTTGGAAAGTTTCTTCTCTCTACATCATCATGTAATTTTTAGAGATATTCTTGGAATTGTACAAGGAAGGTGTGTGCATCAAGAAACCTAATAAGGCAAGGAGATCTCTCAAATTTAAAAGTCTTTCCAAAGAAAGAAGCTAGCTTAGGGCCTAAACAAGAATCTCTACATATAAGGAAACAAGAGCCCTAAAGATGAGAGATTCTTTACTAAAAAAAAGATTTGGAAAAAGCATAAAAGGGTGTCATGGGAAGGGCTGGACGTCCAATGCTTTGTAGTTGAAAAAACTTGGAAGTACTCTTTCCCTTTCCACTCCCATCCACCCTCTCTCTAATCCCTTTCTTCTTCTTCTCCCTTCTAATTCTTTAGACATAGATTGAGAGATCATGTTGAGAGAATGATGAATAGAGAAGAATCTTAATTTTATGTACTTCAAGATCAAGGAATAAAGACACTACTTGGATTGATTCTGCGTATTCTTTATGTAAGTATGTTAAATTTTCTCATTCTAGTTCTTTTATGTGTTTTGATTGGAGAAAATATTTCACATGATTAGATCTAGGGTTTGAAAATAAAATAAAAATGATCAAAAGTCGAGAGACAACAAGTAACCACTTGCATTATTTTTTTTCCTACTCTGAGAAGAGAGGATTGCATCTAATCGCATTGTCAACACTTGTAGGATCGTCTAGTTTCTAGATCTTTGGTACTACTTTTCCGCTTTTTATTTTTCCACCCTCTTTGTTTTTATTTTTTAGTTAATATTCTGATTATTGATATTTACAAATTCTAGATAAAAAAAATCCAATTTGCATCTTTCTATGTGTAGTAGAAACTTTCTATTTTTGCTACTTGCATAATCTATGGTTGGAAAGTGTCTTTGTGCATGCATCATATTTGGAAATTGCATTAGAACAGGTTTTTGTTGCTGAAATCACCAGATCATTAACTAATTAGAAAGACTAAGATCGGACTTGGTAGGAGATTAAATAAAAATCCTGCACAGTTTCAGCAAAACTGACCCAACTGGGTTGCAAAAGTACGCGATTTAAAAACCAGTTAAACATAAATGTTTTGGTCCGAAAAATAGCAGATTGAAACTAAAACAATAGTACTTTGAAATCCCAGAATTTCAGACAAAAATAACCTCGGAAACCGTGTCAACCAGAGGCTCAAACAGGGGTAGTTGGGAAGCCAGCGATCAGATTTCAGCAGCAAAACAGTTCAAGTAGGCATCTTTAGGTGATCATATATTTTTCGTTTTAAGTCCTTTTTCCATTCTTCTTTTTTTGTTTATTTCATGAATCATCAGAGTATTGATTTCAGCCATTAGATTCAGGTTCATATCATCTTAGTCTAGTCGTACAGTCCAGCGAAATTGGGCCTGTACAAGAGTTTCCATACTTCGAATTTTTTACAACATGCATCAGATTTTTAGAAACTTTCATAAAATTGCATTGTTCGTATTTAGGGAATTATAGATCATTCATATTTGCATAAAAAGTGATTTTGTTAATTAGGATCTAATTTAGGAAATTTTGTTTTGATCTATTTTATATTAAATTGGTTGTTTTGATGAGTTTGTTACTTTTGCAGGTTATAGTTAGAATAGGGTTGGATAAATTATGTTTCTTTACTTCGTTTAGGTTTTTTTTTTTATTTAGAGGTTGTAATTGTTAATTTTCAGTTTTTAGGAATTTTCTTGTAATTTGATTAGTTTCTTTACTAGGTTAGATTTAGTTTCTAAATTAGGATAGGTTAAAATTGGAAAGTTTCTTAAACAACATTGCTCCCTGTGGATCTACCTGGACTTACCAGATTATTACTACAATCGCACCCTACAGTTGGGGTCCGATCATTATATCACTTCGAATAGATCTCACCTTCTGCTTTCCACCTTTATATAACGGATGAATCATGTCAAACTCAAGATCCCTTTCTTAGTGGAGTATCACTATTAATTCATCCCTCGACATCCTAATCATTGAAAGAACATATATCCATTAGAGAGAATTGCAGTAGTAGATTATACGCAACATTTCATTCATGTAGATGACATTACACATGTTACATCTTAGACAAGAGTAAACGCAAACCAGGGTAGAAAACATTAAGTGTAGTTTCATTGCTCTTGTAAAAAAGTCCAACTATTTTGATTCCAGTAAAACCTATTCCAATTTCCACGTACATAAACACATTGGTGGATGAGACGGCTGCCAACAAGTTCAACATGGCGGAAAGAGATGGGTTGGCGGATTCTTATTTGGGATTCAAACAAAGGTTATTTAATCCACATGACGCACATCAATGGCGTCCATAGAAGCCATCTGAGATGGGTCTTATACAAGGCGAGAGAAAATGGATGATAAATAGCATGAACTTACAATTAATAGTTTTATGTATACACAAATGTACCAAAACGTGCACTGACCTCTTAAATGGAAGCCAACAACCTTTAAGATGAGCAATAGAAAGAACCTATGCAGGATTATTGGCGTGCTGTCGCCGGCACCCAAAATTGTTAAAACCTTTACTCTTAAAAACATATGTAGTAGTGCGAGTAACAATCGTTCCCACGGAGAGTGTCTAGCCTAATTTTATGCTATGTGATCTATGATGGGGTTTTTTTTATTATTATTATAACAAAAGCAATGTTAAGAAAAATAAATAAGAAGCAATTCAAATTAAAGTAACAAAATCAATCTAAGAGCAAGCATTGGTCTAAGTCAACATCCACCTTCGGAATTTTATAACTGATCATTGATGCAAGTAAATATCAATTCACACTTTGAATATTCATCGTTGGAACCATTTTCCTATCTCTCCTAGGTTAAGTTAATTAGAAAACAAGTGATCCAATTAGCCCTAATTCTTAAACAACCCAAGACAAGCGCTAAAGATTTAATCTAGTAACAGCATTAAGAATTAGAGAGATCGATGAATCTAAACAACACAAGCACAAGCGGTTATATTTAATTTAGTTGAGTGTTCCTCCTAATATCTAATAATTTATGGCAGCAAATCATTAAATATTAGTTGCTTCACAAATTAGAGGGATCAAACAATTACGGATTTTATCTAACTCACAGTAAATTGCAACAATTAATAAACTAGTAGGCCTTCTAGCAATTAAATAAGACAATCATGAAAAAAAGCACAGAAGAACAACCCATACTCAAAGCATAAATTGAACAATAAAAATAAATTAGATCTCATAGTTTTATTGATTCCGAGGCTTCTGTCTCCTTTGACCAATTACAAAAATTCAGCCACGCAGGGCCATAATAAAAACTTGCAAAATAAATAGATTGAAGAAGTAGAGAAGGGAGAGAAAACGTGGAGTGGAGAGATGAGAAGGTGGGATCTGCAGATGGGTAGAGTTCGGAGAGAAAAGAGGTGACGATGCGTTGGTTTAGTGAGAGAAATTACGGATGAGAGAGAGATCAGGTAGGAGAGGATGATACGTGGGCTGTTAAAGAGGGAAAGGGAGCAGATGGGTCCTGAAAGAATGAGAGACGTGACAAAGAAGGGAGTGCATATGGGATATAAATGGAATTTTGGGTTTGGAATTAAAGTTATTGAAAATCCTTTATTTCGCCTTTATCTTTCCATCCTAGCTCCGGTTAGACTCAGCTCAAGAATTAAAGTTGCACCATTTTTCGTTCCGAACAATATGAGCCCAATTTTGGATATGTTCCGAGAAACTCTTGATCTCTTCGAAATCACCATAATGCCCTTCTGCTTGATTTTTTGTCCATTTAGCATCAAATACGAGCACCTTTCTTGCAACTCAGATCTGTAAACTTCTTGATGCAGCCAGTATCTCTTAAAGCACGAAAGTTGTAGAGCTCTTTCT
>JAPQWN010000010.1:5035777-5208277 GCA_028538565.1 Umbellularia californica | reverse complement strand
ATTTATTTTTAGATTAGTATAGTGCTGTAATCTTGTGTGCAGGAATTATTCAGATTGCTGGAATTTATTTTTCCAGATCTGAATAGGTTTGTAAATTACGCACTAACATCTTTGTTTGCAGCCATATTTGCATCCTTGATGATTCGCATGTTTGTTATGTGGATTTGGATGTGTTTTTATTAGTTGGAAAGTGTACGATTGCGCGTTTAGCAATCATAGGAAGTTGTATTATTTCTTTACTTTTATTCCAACTAGTCTTGATGTAAGCTTTCTTGAAAAGCATAGGTATCTCCAATGTAATTTGTGGTTTTGTTTTTCTTGGGTTTGCTTGTATATATTTAACAAGCAAGAAGAAGGAAGCTTCTAGCAAGAAAGGTTGCAAGTAACCGGATTCCTTAGTGGTGGAGGAGACAATGCTTCTTGGTGCAAGATGAGATCTATTTTTGATGTTCTAGTTCGATAAGGATTTGAAGTCCGAAGAGCAGGGAATCATCAAGGATTGCATTCTTTTATATATGGAATGCTTGGTTGCATGTTATATATAATTGCTATAATTGTCACCTAGAAACATGGCCACCATTAGGTTCTAAAATTGGCATCTTTCTATATTAGATTGTTTTTAGATTGGCTAATTGTTTTTAAATGGAACTTAGACCAGCACCTTCTTTTTGTCTAAGTTTTAAAAATAGTAAGGGTATAGTTTATCCTAGTACCCTTGGTTTGCATTAGAAGCTAAACTAAGATCTAATTAGATGCTACCTAAGGGTTTCTATAACCCAAGTTAGGTTTTTTGACTCTTTAAAGGGATTTTCTCAAATATTTTAAAGCAAAGGTTATTTATTTTTAAGATGACTTAAATCATTAAGTCATAAATTTAATTAACTAAGTTTGCTAGATTTAAAAGAACTTTTGAGTAAACAATGTAAAGATCAAAAGTATGTTTTCTAAAACCCTAGTGATAAATAATCAAATGGGAGAGGGGTTCTTGGAAAAACCCCACGGCCTTCCATTTTCAGTTCATGTTATCTCATTGAGGTGTTAGTGGGAGCGACCACCCTTCGGTGGAGTTCTTTACTAAAGATCACTTTGATGGGCTAATAGGTGAACTAATGTGAATATTCGTAATGAGGTGTTAGTGGGAGCGGCCATCCTTTCGGTGGAGTTCTTTACTAAAGATCACTTCTATAGAATGTCAATGAAGTGTTGGTGGGAGTGGCCATCCTTTCGGTGGAACTCTTTACTAAAGCTCACTTCTAGAATGGATTAAAGTCACTTCCCTTCGGAGGACTTAAGTCATTCTGGGAAAATTCATAAGAGATGGTAATACATTTGACATAAGATGATAATAACCCCTCCTTACGAGTTAAGGTTATTAGTCATATGAGGCCAAAAACAATCAGTGATTGGACTGTCATTGAATATGTGTATCTAGCTAGTGATAATCCAAATAAAATAGAGTTTAATTCAACATGACTGTAGGCTCGGCCATCCTTTCGATGGAGGGTCTATGAGTAGGTTGAAACACTGATACATTATATTTAGGGTTAATATAATGTAAAAAGGCTTTGTGCTTGTTGTTCCTTTTATAATAAGCACCATATGCATGTTTCATATATACTGCCTGTCTAATTATAAACCGTTTCATATCCAGAGAAAGATGGGTAAAGACTCGTTTAGCCCATTGATGAGTATTCTTCGTGAGAACAAACTGACTGGCCCTAATTACGTAGACTGGAAGAGAAATCTTGACATAGTACTCACTGCCGAGGAGTACAAGTATGTCTTGACAAAAAATTGCCCTGATATTGATGCTGATTCTACTGAAGACCAGTTAGAAGCTGAGAGGAAATGGAAGAAAGCGAATAACATGGCTAAATGTTACATGCTTGCTTCCATGTCCAACGTGTTGCAAACACAGCACGAGCAAATGGACACAGCTTATGATATCATGATGTCATTGTCTGAGATGTTTGCAAACAAAAGCAGACCAGCTAGGCAAACTGCCATCAGGACAATCATGAATACTAGGATGGCTGAAGGAACACCTGTCAGAGAGCATATGCTCAAGATGATGGATTGTTTCAATATTACTGAGATTCTAGGAGCTAAGATTGATGCAGAAAGTCAAATTGACATGATTCTCGAAACTCTGCCGGAATCTTTCAATCAGTTCAAGCTCCATTTCAATATGAGCAAGATGAACATGACTCTATCTGAGTTAATGAAAGAACTCCAGGTGGTAGAGGCTATCATGAAGCCCAAAGCCCAAGCTCTCTTTTTCTAGTCTTCCTCTAAACTAAACCCGAAAGGGAAGAAGTTCAAGAAGAAGCAGAATAAGGGAAAAGGACAGAAAAAGGGCAATACTGGTAATAAGAAGGAAAAAGGTACAGATGAAAAGCCCAAACGGAAATGCTTCAAGTGTGGCCTCAAAGGTCATTGGAAGAAAGATTGTCCTAAGCTCCTAGCCTCAGCTAAGAAAGGTACATCTTTTTCTTACTACATTGAAACTTGTCTAATGGTTGATTCTACTGATTCATGGATAGTAGACTCTGGAGCCACTAATCATATCTGCAATTCATTGCAGGGGTTTCAGATAATGCGGAAACTTGAGAAAGGAGAGTTAGCCTTTAGAGTTGGAACTGGAGCTAAAGTTTGGGCAGATGCAGTAGGAGTTGTTTTTTTACAGTTTTCATGTGATAGGATATTAGTTTTAAATAATGTTTTCTATGTTCCGGACATGAGGAAGAATTTAATTTCAGTTTCAGACTTATTGAATTTAATTATTCAGTTTCTTTCCATTCTGGTGTTGATATCAGTAGAGATGGAAATATTATATGTTCCGGTAGAATGCATGATAACTTATTTTATATATATCCCATTGCTCCCACACTGCATAATGTACAACAAGAAAGCTCAACTTCCCTTAAAAGGAAGGTATCTTCAATCAATGAAACTTATCTTTGGCACTTACGTTTGGGTCACATTAACCTAAAACGGATTCAGAGGCTGGTAGAAGATGGGCCCTTAAGCTCATTAGATTTCGAACCTTTTCCTCAGTGCGAATCTTGTCTCAAGGGAAAGATGACCAAAAGGTCATTCTCTGGAAAAGGACTAAGGTCAAAAGAGTTGTTAGAATTGGTTCACACTGATGTATGTGGTCCTATGAACAAACTGGCTCGAAGAGGTTATGAGTATTACATCACCTTCACAGATGATTACTCTAGGTATGGATATGTATACTTGATGCGACCAAGTCTGAGGCGTTTGATAAGTTCAAACAATTCAAGGCTGAGGCAGAGTTACAACTAGGGAAACATATCAAAACCCTTCGATCTGATCGAGGTGGCGAATACCTCCTGGGTGAGTTCAAGGAGTACCTCACACAACAAGGGATTGTGTCTCAGTTGTCTGCACCGGGCACACCCCAGCAAAATGGTGTAGCAGAGAGAAGAAACCGTACACTTCTTAATATGGTAAGGTCCATGATGAGTCATGCAACCCTACCTATATCTTTTTGGGGTTATGCCCTTGAAGCAGCAGCATACATTTTAAATCTGGTACCTTCTAAATCAGTACCTAGGACACCGCAAGAAATGTGGACAGGTCGAAAACCTAGTTTGAAACACGTCCACATTTGGGGTTGTCCAGCCTATGTACTGAATGATAAAGCTACCAAGCTAGAACCCAGATCTGAAATGTGTTACTTCATTGGGTATCCTAAGGGAACAAGAGGAGGCATTTTTTATCATCCAAAGGAGCAAAAGGTGCTTATCAGCACTCATGCTAGGTACTTGGAGGATGATTGTATGATGCACCAAGAGCTTAGTTGTAAAGAAACCCTTGAGGAGATTCTTCCAGGATCTTCTATAACATCTGTACCAGATCCTGAGGTGGTAGAAGAACAGGATATTCCTTCTAACACTCCAGAGCCTCGTCGTAGTGGGAGAATTTCTAGACAGCTAGAAAGATATCTAGGAATCTCTGGTAACACAGATTCTGAAGATCTGGTTGAGGATCCTGCTAGTTACGATGAAGCAGTGACGGATATAGATGCTGACATGTGGCAACAAGCGATGAAATCTGAATTGGATTCTTTGTATTCCAATCAAGTCTGGGAACTGGCGAATGCACCTGAAGGGGTTAAACTCATAGGGTGCAAATGGATTTACAAAAGAAAGAGATGAGTGGATGGGAAGGTGGAAACATTCAAAGCAAGACTGGTGGCGAAAGGATATACTCAGAAAGAGGGTATCGATTATGAGGAAACTGTTAGAGTATTTATTTTGTTGCAATTTGATAGGATGCATTCATCTTCGTAAGCTTGTCCTCTCATTCATTCATGGATCATCATGCATTTTTATCTTCATGGTTTTTGGTCTTTCAAAGTTATGCATGGTTTTTCATCATATTCTTAGTTATCAAAGCTTTCAGTTCAGTCTTGGTATTCTTCCTTGTTTTCAAAAGCTTTGTATTTGTTCAGCTCTTTCAGTATTTTCTGGATGTTTGGCCTGTCGGTCACCTGTCGGTCAGGTGTCGGCTAACCGACAGTGAACCGAGCCTAACCGAGACATTGTCGGTTAGAATTCCAGAGAGCTTCATTTTCAAAAATTTGCTGATACTCTCTGGTCGGTCAAGGTGTCGGTTAGGTATCGGTTAACCGACCTTCATTCAAAACCTGACCGAAGTTCTCTCGGTTGGAATTCCAGAGAGCTGTTTTCTGAACCATTTTGATCTGTCGGTCAATATGTCGGTCAGCCTTCGGTTAACCGAAAGAGTTCGGTCAACCGACCATGTTTCTTTTGGTCAGCTATATTTTGAAAATATGACCGTTGGGAAGTGACCGTTGGGGTGTCGGTTAACCGACACATATATGTCGGCTAACCGACGTCTAGCCGTTAGAACAACTTTTTCTATAAAAAGTGGTTTTCTCTTTTGGAAAAGTTGCTGAACTTTGGGGGATTTTCAAGAGCAAGGAAGAGCAACTTTTCAAGCATCTTTGTGAAGGGATTATGAAGCCATCTCATTAGACTCAACCTTTGATCTTCAAAATGAGTGTGCTTCTCTTCTCTTTAAATTTCAAAAACATGCTCTTTTCTTAAATCTTTGTATTTCTATTTAAAGTATGATCATAGAGTTGCTTGCTTCCTTGTATAGTTGATTTTCATAACATGTTTCATCTTTTAAAGTCTATTTGATTTATGAAATCAACTTAAGTCTTTTCACATGAGTTTTTCAAAACCTAGTTTTCAAAATCAACTTGTTTATCTTGTGATTACATCTTACAATATACAAGTTGAATCTTTATGAAAACCATGTGTAAATCATTCTACTCTTTATATCGCATATGATTAAGCATCTTTGAATCATCTTGAATTTACTTTTCTAAAAAGAGTTTGAATGTCTTTCTAGAACTTGCATCTACTACACTCTTGGTCATTTATTTGCATGCATCTAGAAGTCCAATTTTTCACTTTCATATCAGCCTTTTTAGAGGCAAATCTTAGTGCTTGATTAGTTCTCTTATTCATGCATGTTGAGGCATATTTCACAAGAGAAAAATCAAAGTTGTAAAGGTTAGTGCTTAGCATTGAAAAGCATTTGTTATGGTTGTAAAGGTTTATGCTTAGCCTTGAAAAGCATAATGTTGTATGTGTAAGGTTTGAGGTGATCCTAAACCTTAAAATTGGTTAGTGAAAATCCGGTAGGGTTACCGGGAGTGGATGTAGGCATTTTGGCCGAACCACTATAATTGATTGTGTTATGGTGATTGATCTTTTACTTTTATTTCATGAATGGTATATGAATGCTTAGGATTGAATATCTAGGAGTTCTCCTTTTTATCAAAGCATAATATATTTAAAAAGTGAAAGATATTTAATAGTTGCATAAGTTCTTAGGAGTAATCCTATTCACCACCCCTCTAGGATTCGATCTTGGACTTTCAATTGGTATCAGAGCAAGGTTGCTCTTGATTAGGTCTTACCACCTAGAGTTTGAATCCTAGTGAGTGCTTTTATTTTATTGCCACCATGCAATCTCATTTGGGTGAAGGAAATGCCACAAATAGACCACCTTTGTTTAATGGAACACACTATCGATATTGGAAAATTCGAATGCAAGTGTTCTTAGAATCCCAAAGTCTAGATGTTTGGAACATTATTGAAGAAGGCTTCCATTTTTCCACTACCATAGAAAAGGATTCTGAAGGAAATGATATATCCATAAAACTCAAACCCAAGAGTGCTTGGACTCAAGGGGAGAAGGATAGAGCCATCTTAAACGCTAAAGCTAAGAACTCTCTATATTGTGCTTTATCTCAAGAAGAATTTAATAGAGTAGTAAATTGCAATACTGCTAAACAAGTTTGGGATACTTTAGAGACCACTCATGAAGGAACGGATCAAGTCAAGATAGCTAAAATACAAATGTTGACCTCTAAATTAGGAGACATTAAAATGCTTGAGGAAGAAACATTTGATGAGTTCTACACAAAGATAATGGAACTTGTCAACTCTCTCATAGGACTAGGAGAAGTCATGGATGAAGCTAAAACTGTTAGAAAAATTTTAAAATCTCTCCCTAAAAGATTCAAACCAAAAATTGTGGCTATAACTGAGAGTAAAGATGTTGACAAAATTAAAATTGAAGAACTAAGAGGAAATCTACTCACTTATGAATTAGATTTTGAAGTGCAAGACAAAAAGAAAGGAGTGGCCCTCTCATCTCAATTTAAGGAAAATAAAAGTGAATGTGATAGTGATGAGGACAATGCTCTGTTTGTTAAAAAATTTAAGAAATTCTTTAGAACAAATAAGAACATAAGAAATTCAGATGAAAGCAAGTCTCCTAAATTTCAAAGAAGCCCCAAGAGATCATTTGTTAAAAAGGATGTGCAATGTTACAATTGCAAAGGGTTTGGACATATTGCACAAAATTGCTCCACTCCTAAAGAATTTGAAAGAGGAGACAAGAAAGGAAAGAAAGCCTTAAACATAACTTGGGATGATGAAGATGAAGAAAGTAATAAAAATGAATCCCAAGATGATGAAGATGAAAATTCCCCTAATTGGCTTCTCATGACACATATTGAAGAAATTAATGAGCATAATTCATTAATAGAGAATCTATTAGGGCAAGAAGAAACCAAAAATGAAAATGAAGATAATGAATTACAACAAGCTTATGATGAACTCTATGAAAATTGGGAGATTGTGATTAAGAAAAACAAATCACTAAAAGAAGTGTCAAAAAAGCTTGTCAATGAATTAAGCATCTTGAAGGATGACTTGAAATTAAGAGTTGTTGAGAAAGAGAGCATAGAACAAAAAGTCACCACTCTAAATGAAGATCTAAAGCTTGCTCAAAACAACATTCATAATTTACAATCCAAGTTAGAATCTAGTCAACTTGAAATCAACTCTCTTCAATCAAAACTTAACAAAGGAAAATTCATTGTTGATAAATTCACCTTGGGAAGTGATAAAGCTTATCAAATGTTGGGCATGCATAAAATCTATGGTGATAAGAGTGGACTTGGGTTTGAAGGTTCCTCGAATAAGATAAAGAATAACATTCAAAGCTTCACAAAAAATTCTCAAAAACCCTTAGTTGAAAGAAACTATCTCTCTAGATGGATTTGCCACTTTTGCAATCGTAGTGGACATTTAGTTCCTAATTGTCCCTACAAGATTAGGTTGTCACTCAAAAATCCCTCTAGGATCTCATTCAAATTTGTCCCCAAGATCATTACTTCTAAACCTTTGTTAGCTAGTTGGGTTGTTGAAGAAACTAATCTTAAGAATCGTATAGTCCAAACTGCCTTGAAAGCTAAGGAAAATCCCACTTGGTTCTTAGATAGTGGGTGTTCTAAACATATGACTGGAGACCGATCTAGGTTCAGCTCCATAGTGGAATATGATGGTGGAAATGTCTCTTTTGGAGATAATAGCAAAGCTCAAATCATTGGCAAATGAAGTGTGAAAGGAGATCAAATACCAACTCTAAATGATGTATTTCTAGTGGAAGGATTAAAACATAATCTTCTTAGCATAAGCCAATTGTGCGACAAGGGAAACAAAGTAGTCTTTGACAGTCTTTCATGCAAAGTAGTTAATGACAAAACCAATCAAGTCATTCTTACTGGATCAAGGACAAAGGGAAATATTTACATTATTGAAGAATGTGATGACAATGAATCGAGGTGCTTGATAACCAAAGATCAAGAAAATTATTTATGGCATCAAAGGATGGGTCACATAAATTTCAAGTTGATAAAAATGTTGTCGAAGAATGAAATTGTGAAAGGTATACCCAAGTTAAGTGGCGAAAAATCAGAAATATGCAAAGCTTGTCAGTTGGGTAAACAAATCAAGAAAAATTTCAAAAGATTAAAGGATATATCGTCGTCTCGTCCTCTAGAACTAATCCACATGGACTTGATTGGACCTGCACCTGTGCAGAGTATTGGAGGAAAGAAGTTCATATTAGTTATGGTAGATGATTATTCTCGTTTTGGATGGGTTGCATTTCTTCATGCAAAATCTGATGCTGTGGACAATATTATAAGGATTTGCAACAAGATTCAAATTGAAAAGGATTGTAAAATTCAGAAAATTAGAAGTGACCATGGAGGAGAGTTTGAAAATGAAAAATTTGCAAATTTTTGTGAGAATCATGGAATCAATCATCAATTTTCAGCTCCTAAGACTCCTCAACAAAATGGAGTGGCAGAAAGGAGAAATCGAGTGATTCAAGAAATGGCGAGGACCATGCTAAATGAAAAGAATCTTCCTCGAAATCTATGGCCTGAAGCTGTTAATACTGCTTGCTATCTTATAAACAGAGTTTATCTCACCAAGAATACCAACAAAACCCCCTATGAACTTTACATTGAAAGGAAACCTAATTTGGGGTATTTGAAAGTGTTTGGAAGCAAATGTTATATTCTAAGAGATAGGGAGCAGCTGGAGAAATTTGAACCTAAATCTGATGAAGGAATTTTCTTAGGATATTCTGAAAGAAGCAAAGCCTATAGAGTATTCAATCATAGAACCATGACTATTATGGAATCAGCTCATGTGGTTATTGATGATATGAATCAAGTCGGAAGAACGCTACAAGAAGATGATGAAGTCGAGATTGAGTGTGAACAAACATCTCCTACAGATAAAAGTGATATCATTCCATCCAAAGCAATTGTACCAGTCAACCTAATGAAAAATCATACCTTGGATGATATCATTGGAAATATCAGCAGTGGGGTTATGACCCTGAAACAAGTACAAAATCTTTGTGCTCATTATTCCTTTGTATCTCAAATTGAGCCCAAAAATTTTTCTGAGGCTGAATCTAAATCAGAATGGATGGAAGCAATGCAAGAAGAGTTAAATCAATTCAAGAAAAATGATGTTTGGGATCTTGTACCTTTACCTGCAGAGAAAAATCCCATAGGCACTAAGTGGATTTACAAGAATAAATCAGATGAGTCTGGAAATGTTGTGAGAAACAACGCAAGACTTGTAGCTAAAGGATATGCTCAAATAGAAGGTATTGATTTTGAAGAAACCTTTGCTCCTGTAGCTAGACTAGAATCCATAAGAATCCTATTGAGCTATGCGAGTAGCATGAAAATCAAATTGTTTCAAATGGATGTCAAGAGTGCCTTCTTGAATGGAGAGATTGAGGAAGACGTATATGTTACTCAACCAGAAGGTTTTGAAGATCCTCACCATCCTGAATATATGTATAAACTCAAGAAAGCTCTTTATGGATTAAAACAAGCCCCTAGGGCCTGGTATGAGAAGCTTACAAATCATTTGATTGAAAATGAATTTGACTGTGGGAAGGTTGATAAGACGCTGTTTATCAAGAAAATTGATCAAGATATTCTTGTTGCTCAAATCTATGTTGATGACATTGTTTTTGGATCCACATCAGAGAAGCTTGCCCAAGGATTTTCAGAATTAATGAGTTCCACTTTTGAGATGAGCCTGGTCGGTCCCCTTTAATTCTTCCTTGGTCTTCAGGTTAATCAAACTGAGAAAGGGATTTTTCTTAGCCAGTCCAAATTTGCCTTAGACATCATTATGAAATTTGGCCTAGAAAACTCTAAACCTAGTAGCAATCCCATGGGATCCACTTCAAAACTTTCCAGTGATCCAAATGGCATTAAAGTGGATCAAAAACTTTACCGTAGTATGATAGGAAGTCTTCTCTACCTCACAGCTAGTAGACCGGATCTCTCCTTTAGTGTTGGGATTTGTGCTAGATATCAATCAGATCCTCGAGAGTCCCATCTCAAAGCAGTTAAACGTATTATCAAATACGTCAATGGTACATCTCATTATGGTATCTGGTATCCTTGTGACTCAACTTTACAATTACTTGGTTACAGTGATGCTGATTGGGCCGGATCAATTGATGATAGGAAAAGCACCAGTGGATGTTGTTACTTCATAGGTAGTTGCCTAGTAGCTTGGCATAGCAAAAACCAAAATTCTGTATCCCTCTCCACTGCAGAAGCTGAATACATTGCTGCAGGGAGCTGTTGTGCTCAATTATTGTGGATGAAACAAACCTTGTTAGATTATAATGTTCTACAACAATGTATGCCTATCATGTGTGATAACTCTAGTGCAATCAGCATTTCTAAAAATCCTGTTCAGCATTCTCGTACTAAACATATTGACATTCGTTATCACTTTTTGCGTGATCATGCTGATCAAGGATCTATTGAGTTACTATTTGTTCCGACAGATTCTCAATTGGCTGACCTATTTACAAAGCCCCTAGGAAATGAAAGGTTCATCAAATTGAGACATCAATTGGACATTGGCCCTTGCCCTGAATTTTCAACCTTGTTGAGATATCCCCTGATTGTTTCATTTCAGTTTTATCTTATAAACAGGTGCTACTAACAAGGTTATGTGCTTTTCTTGTGGTTGGGCAGACTCCTTTGCAATTAGATGTCAAAGGGGGAGAGAGAGTGTCTCAAGTTAATCAAGTGGTCTCCAATTGAGGGGGAGTAGAATCAAGGTCTATCAAGTTGAGGGGGAGAATTTCTGGCCTATAGTTGCTCCTATAAGGAAAATCCAAAGCTCCAGAATATCCAAATGCTCCCCAAGCATCCAAAGCTCCTTAATATCCAAAGAAGTTAGTTTTTCAAGTTTCAAGGAGATTGAGAGAGAGAGTTCAACCTTCTAAAGTTGCCATCAAATTGCAAAGGGGGAGATTGTTAGAGTATTTATTTTGTTGCAATTTGATAGGATGCATTCATCTTCGTAAGCTTATCCTCTCATTCATTCATGGATCATCATGCATTTTTATCTTCATGGTTTTTGGTCTTTCAAAGTTATGCATGGTTTTTCATCATATTCTTAGTTATCAAAGCTTTCAGTTCAGTCTTGGTATTCTTCCTTGTTTTCAAAAGCTTTGTATTTGTTCAGCTCTTTCAGTATTTTCTGGATGTTTGGCCTGTCGGTCACCTGTCGGTCAGGTGTCGGCTAACCGACAGTGAACCGAGCCTAACCGAGACATTGTCGATTAGAATTCCAGAGAACTTCATTTTCAAAAATTTGCTGATACTCTCTGGTCGGTCAAGGTGTCGGTTAGGTATCGGTTAACCGACCTTCATTCAAAACCTGACCGAAGTTCTCTCGGTTGGAATTCTAGAGAGCTGTTTTCTGAACCATTTTGATCTGTCGGTCAATATGTCGGTCAACCTTCGGTTAACCGAAAGAGTTCGGTCAACCGACCATGTTTCTTTTGGTCAGCTATATTTTGAAAATATGACCGTTGGGAAGTGACCGTTGGGGTGTCGGTTAACCGACACATATATGTCGGCTAACCGACGTCTAGCCGTTAGAACAACTTTTTCTATAAAAAGTGGTTTTCTCTTTTGGAAAAGTTGCTGAACTTTGGGCGATTTTCAAGAGCAAGGAAGAGCAACTTTTCAAGCATCTTTGTGAAGGGATTATGAAGCCATCTCATTAGACTCAACCTTTGATCTTCAAAATGGGTGTGCTTCTCTTCTCTTTAAATTTCAAAAACATGCTCTTTTCTTAAATCTTTGTATTTCTATTTAAAGCATGATCATAGAGTTGCTTGCTTCCTTGTATAGTTGATTTTCATAACATGTTTCATCTTTTAAAGTCTATTTGATTTATGAAATCAACTTAAGTCTTGTTTTCACATGAGTTTTTCAAAACCTAGTTTTCAAAATCAACTTGTTTATCTTGTGATTACATCTTACAATATACAAGTTGAATCTTTATGAAAACCATGTGTAAATCATTCTACTCTTTATATCGCATATGATTAAGCATCTTTGAATCATCTTGAATTTACTTTTCTAAAAAGAGTTTGAATGTCTTTCTAGAACTTGCATCTACTACACTCTTGGTCATTTATTTGCATGCATCTAGAAGTCCAATTTTTCACTTTCATATCAGCCTTTTTAGAGGCAAATCTTAGTGCTTGATTAGTTCTCTTATTCATGCATGTTGAGGCATATTTCACAAGAGAAAAATCAAAGTTGTAAAGGTTAGTGCTTAGCCTTGAAAAGCATTTGTTATGGTTGTAAAGGTTTATGCTTAGCCTTGAAAAGCATAATGTTTTATGTGTAAGGTTTGAGGTGATCCTAAACCTTAAAATTGGTTAGTGAAAATCCGGTAGGATTACCGGGAGTGGATGTAGGCATTTTGGCCGAACCACTATAATTGATTGTGTTATGGTGATTGATCTTTTACTTTTATTTCATGAATGATATATGAATGCTTAGGATTGAATATCTAGGAGTTCTCCTTTTTATCAAAGCATAATATATTTAAAAAGTGAAGGATATTTAATAGTTGCATAAGTTCTTAGGAGTAATCCTATTCACCCCCCCTCTAGGATTCGATCTTGGACTTTCAGAAACCTTTTCACCAGTGGCTATGCTTAAGTCCATAAGGATTCTCTTGGCCATCGCATGTCATTATGACTACGAGATATGGCAGATGGATGTCAAGACAGCTTTTCTTAATGGAAGTCTTGACGAATGCATCTATATGATGCAACCAGAGGGTTTTATTGCTAGTGGCCAAGATAACATGGTTTGTAAACTTAAGAAGTCCATTTATGGACTTCAGCAAGCATCTAGAGCATGGAACATCAAGTTTGATCAGGCAGTCAAATCTTTTGGCTTTGATCAAAACATTGATGAACCATGTGTGTATAAGAAAGGAAGTAGAAAAGCAGTTGCATTTTTGGTTCTGTATGTAGATGACATATTGCTCATTGGAAATGATGTAGGTATATTGTCATCCACAAAGGTTTGGTTATCCTCTCAATTTCAGATGAAGGATTTGGGTGATGCCAGCTATATCTTAGGGATCAAGCTTTTGCTTGATCGCAAGAATAAGATGTTAGCCTTATCCCAATCTTCGTATATTGAGAAGATACTGGTCAAGTTTAACATGCATGACTCCAAGAAGGGCTTGCTACCTTCAAGACATGGAGTACAACTATCTCGAGATCAAAGTCCTAAGACACCTGAAGGGATAGAGAGCATGAAGAGGGTTCCATATGCATCCGCTGTTGGAAGCCTCATGTATGCAATGTTATGTACTAGACCCGATATTTGTTTTGCCGTTGGCATGGTTAGCAGATATCAGTCAAACCCTGGACCTATGCATTGGACAGCTGTTAAGCATATATTCAAGTATCTACGGAGAACAAAAGATTATATGCTAACCTATCAGGCAGATGATTTAACACCTTTGGGATATACAGATTCTGATTTCCAATCTGATAGAGATGCCAGTAAGTCTACTTCAGGATACGTCTTTACTCTGTCAGGTGGGGCTATATCATGGAGAAGTATCAAGCAATCTTGCATTGCTGATTCTACCATGGAAGCAGAGTACGTGGCGGCATCGGAAGCTGCGAAAGAAGCTGTATGGCTCAGAAAATTCCTATTGGAATTGGAAGTTGTTCCTGCAGTTCAAAAGCCGATTGTCATGTACTGCGATAACACTGGTGCTGTAGCACAGTGCAAAGAGCCCAGGAATCACAAGAAAGGCAAGCACATTAAGAGAAAGTACCACTTGATCCGGGAGTTCATCCAGGAAAGGGAAATAGTGGTGGAGCAGATTGCCTCAGCAGATAACTTAGCTGATCCTTTCACTAAGACTCTTACAGAGAAAGTGTTTTCTTCCCATGTTGAATCTATGGGTGTTAGGTTAGGTAGTAGTGATCTTTAGTGCAAGTGGGAGTTTGTTGGGATTGGTGTATGCCCTAAAGCCCACTAACTTCACTTTCATCTTCTGTTACTGGATATTTATTGGTTTATTAATGGAATGACTATTTTCTCTTTAAAACATGTATATATGTATGGTTGTATAAGGCCCATTGTTTCTAGTAAATAAATTAGGTGTGTAGCGGCTACACACAAATAGGTCTAATTCATTGACACCGGAAACAACAAATTTGTTCATAACTGAGAGATGGAGTTGGGCACTTCATCATGGTATAAGTTATAGTGAGATACTCTCCTGAATTTAGGGTGACTTACCTAAGTTATGGGAGGTCTTTTCCGGATCTATCTCATTAATGCATATGTCATGCATTGAACAGGACAATTGTAGGTGTGATCTATAAAATAGTACTATCACTGAGAGAGATCAAGTCACCTCGTGCTACTGAGTGACCAGTGCTCTTAATCTTGAACATTTGTGGATGAACTGACGAAGTCAAGTTCTTGTGCTTTAATTCACTATGGGTGAGATCCTTCACATGGGTCAACAGCTCTGTGTTTTAGGTACTTGGGCTTGATCAATTAGGACGTGCAAATGTAATATAGAATCTATGCCATCTAGTGATGGATTGATCGTCCTCTTAGAATTATCCGATTGATCATCAAAATCTAAGATCTTAGTATATGGATGTTCCATATGGATATTAAACTTGTGGGTCGCTCCCTGGACCAAGAGAATGATATCTGCATGATGATCAAGTCAAGGATATGAAGTTCTAAGGTTGAGATGTAATCAAGAAGGTTGATAGTACATCAGATAACCTGACTTGATTATGGATGTTACATAGAGGGGCACTTAGGTCATTTCACTTAGTAGGTCAAAAACAACAGTCATTTCCTGACGAGCTTATTATTAAATATTTGTCCCTGGAGTGCAACCTTAATTCTCTAGTGGAATGAGTTAAGGTTAAAATGGGCTTAATGTTGCTATGAGTTTAGCAAGGACATTTTGGTCATTTTGGGAGCCAAGGGCAAATATGTCTTTTGGTCCCTTCTCTAGTCACTTTCCTATATTGGCATGGTTTACTAATTTGTTTAGTTGAAATGTGGTTGAATTATTTTTATGGAAAAATAATTTTGAGTTTAAATTCAAATAGGCCTTTGATGGCATGCATGAATTTAATTCTAGACAAATTATTAAAATGTGGGCCATGGTGTGGTTACAAAGGTGTGGGACGTCCAACATAGGAATTTCTAAGTGTGGGGTCTCCAACTTTGAGTAGGTCTCTCTACTTGGAAGGTTAGACTCCTCCTTGGATAAGTATTCCTATAATTTAGTTTCCTTTCTAATTAGGAATGTATCTAAGAGGAAATTAATCTTAGGATTGAGGTTTCCTTTTAGGACCTCTAAGAGAATTAGTAGGAGAAACTTATTGGAAAAGGATTCTTTGTGATTTACATAAAAGGAGGAAGTACTCCTTTAGGCGAAAATGACAAGGAAAAAGCCCCACACATCCAACCCCTTCTCTCTTCTTTCTTGAGGAGATTTCCATTACATATTATTCAGAAAACCCTTCTACAAAACTAGATTAAGATCCCACAATCTTAGCAAATCAGATTTGGAAGTGAAATAGAGAAGAAGATCAAAGGCAACACTACTGCAGAAAATTCCAGCAACCTGTTGCAGAATTGCTAGTCTAAGTTCAGCCCTTTGCATCTATTTTTCCAGAGATTTGAAGCTTCAATATCATCAAGGTATTAGTCTTCTACAATCTCCTTTAATTATACACATGTTGATCATGATTCGGTGGAGTTTTACATGTGATTTTCATGGCTGTATTTCTGCTGCACATTGCTGAAATCAGATTTGTAAAAAATCTGTCATGTTTCATTAAGCCATGGACGTCCCTTGTTTGGGATGTATCAGATCTGAATCGCAAGTTCTTTCATCACCCCCGTGGGTTTCATACTCGTGCATACCACATGAAACTTCTTTAGATGCTTGTGAGGATCTTCACCTGTAAGGCCATGAAAAGTGGGCAAGAGATGTATTAATCGAGATTTTAATTCAAAAGTAGTAGTAGCATCTAAAATAGGAAATGTTATGCATAAGGGTTGTTGAATCATATCAGGGGCGGCAAGCTCTTTCAAAGTTTGATTTCCAGCCATGACTTCCTCCTCTTCTAACTCAGAATCACTAGTAAATAGGGAATCAAGAGCTAGTTCGTTCTCTTAAGAATTTCTCTTAGCTTCCCTCCTCAACCTGCGCAAAGTTCTCTCTATTTCTGGATTGTACTGCAAATCACCTTGATTAGAAGATCGAGTTACAGTCATAAGCAATCAAGGAAACTCTAATAAAACATAAAAAAAATCAGAGAAAAAAAAAAGAATCTAGAGTAATAAAAATAAAAATTCTACGCTAAGAAAAAATGCTAACCTAAAACACTTAGAAAATCACAAGAAGCACAAAAATCAACAAGAGTCACTCCCCGGCAATGGCGCCAAAATTTTGGCATGCTGTCGCCCGCACCAAAAATTTTTAAAACCTTTACTCTTAAAAATATATGTAGTAGTGCAAGTAACAATCGTTCCCACGGAGAGTGTCTAGCCTAATTTTATGCTATGTGATCAATGATGAGGTTTTTTTTTATTATCATAACAAAAGCAATGTTAAGAACAATAAATAAGAAGTAATTAAAATTAAAGTAACGAAATCAATCTAAGAGCAAGCATTGGTCTAATTCAACATCCACCTTTGGAATTTTATAACTGATCATTGATGCAAGTAAATATCAATTCACACTTTCAATATTCATCGTTGGAACCATTTTCCTATCTCTCCTAGGTTAAGTTAATTAGAAAACAAGTGATCCAATTAACCCTAATTCTTAAACAACCCAAGACAAGCGCTAAAGATTTAATCTAGTAACAGCATTAAGAATTAGAGAGATTGATGAATCTAAACAACACAAGCACAAGCGGTTATATTTAATTTAGTTGAGTGTTCTCCGTAATATCTAATAATTTCTAGTAGCAAATCATTAAATATTAGTTGCCTCACAAATTAGCGGGATCAAACAATTATGGATTTAATATCTAACTCAACAGTAAATTGCAACGATTAATGAACTAGTAGGCCTCCTAGCAATTAAATGAGACAATCATGAAAAAAAACACAGAAGAACAACCCATACTCAAAGCATAAATTGAACAATAAAAATAAATTAGATCTCATATTTTTATTGATTCTGAGGCTTCTGTCTCCTTTGACCAATTACAAAAATTCAGCCACGCAGGGCCATAATAAAAACTTGCAAAAGAAATAGATCGAAGAAGTAGAGAAGGGAGAGAAAAAGTGGAGTGGAGAGATGAGAAGGTGGGATCAGCAGATGGGTAGAGTTCGGAGAGAAAAGAGGTGACGATGCGTTGGTTTAGTGAGAAAAATTACGGATGATAGAGAGATCAGGTAGGAGAGGATGAAACGTGGGCGGTTAAAGAGGGAAAGAGAGCGGGTGGGTCCTGAGAGAATGAGAGACGTGACAAAGAAGGGTGTGCATATGGGATATAAATGGAATTTTGGGTTTGGAATTAAAGTTATTGAAAATCCTTTATTTCGCCTATATCTTTCCATCCTCGCTCCAGTTGGACTCAGCTCAAGAATTAAAGTTGCACCATTTTTCGTTCCGAACAATATGAGCCCAATTTTGGATATGTTCCGAGAAACTCCTGATCTCTTCGAAATTACCATAATGCCCTTCTGCTTGATTTTTCGTCCATTTAGCATCAAATACGAGCACCTTTCTTGCAACTCAGATCTGGAAACTTCTTGATGCAGCCAGTATCTCTTAAAGCATGAAAGTTGTAGAGCTCTTTCTTGGTGTTCCATAGCATCTTGAATCATTTTAATCGGAGCTCAGATGAGAGAGTTATGCCCAGATTACGAAGCGATGTCCAAACTGTCCAAAATCGCCCACTTAGCTTCGTTTTGTACTTAGCACCTCTATTTGCATCCTAAATTAAAATATAATAATAATGAATACACTTAAGCATCAAATAAGTATAAAGGACTAAACATTGAGGGAGAAAAATATAACATTTTGCATTCTCATCAATTATGTGTATGGAAGGTCTCTTCTGCGAAAACGTGCAAGCATTAAGAAGATGCGAACAATTAGAGATGAGAAAAAGGGGGTTCCGAAGGTGGGTGAATATAAAGAAGAGTGACGACTGCGTCACTAAATTTCATATTAAGAGACACTATCGTCACTCTTAAACAAAAAAAAAAAAAAAAAAGGAAAAGTGGCGGGAGGAATTCTTCCGTGGTGAAAGTATTCTGATGCACTAACAAGTGGAATGGACAAATACTGAGTATTTTCTAGTAAAATCCTCTTTTTTTATTGTTACTTATTTGGTGAAGAACATTAGTAATTTTAAGTGAAAAAAGGCCATTAGATATAAGAAAAATAAATAATAAATGAATATAAATATATCAGGAAATATTTTTTATAATTATGATAAATGGATATGGTTTCTTTTCTGTTTTTTTTTTTATTTACTATTACTTATTTGGTGATAAGGATTAGACATTTCAAGCAAAACAAATGCAATTGATTGTTAACAAATTGAAGGGGCTCTTATTTTGAAGTTAGTCACTTATCTAATTTAAACTTATAGGGATTGATTTCTATTACAAAAAAATTGTCATTTTTAAACTTTTATATAACTTTTTTATATTATGAATTATATTACCCGTGCTAACAAAAATTCGAAATAAAAAGATAAAATAAAAAATATATAAATCCATGAAAACCTATCACCATGGAAGCTAAAAGAACCTATCAAAAGCGAAAATAATAAAAATAAAACAGAACAATGGTAAAAAGTTAAAAAAAAGAAAAAAAAAAAAAAACATTAAGACACCGGAAACTACATAAAAAGCGAAAAAATTAACAAAGGGAAGAGATATCCAATACGATACTTGGAATGGATTGGGTTCAGCTTTGTTGGATATAGAGTTAGATTAGGTTAGGCAGACATGACTATTTAATAAGAAGAAAAGCCAATTGGTCAATTTTAGGCAAAATCTAACCCTAAAAATATACACAAAATAATAAAATTTAATAAACCATAAAAAATTAAACTTATGTTTTTTTAAAGCTATTTATGACTTACATTAAAAAAGAAAAAATTACAATCAACATTCATCAATAGAAAATAAATTACATGGACATAGAATCAAAACAACCAACTCGGATGATCAATGCGATAAGAAGAATAAAACTTTTGTTTAAAAAAAATTGAAAACTATTATCAGCTGCGAATAATAAATATCCTAATCACACAAAATGATTACACTGAACAATATATATAAAAAAAAAAAAAAAAAGTAACCTACACGATAAAATATAGCCTGAAAAACAAACACATAATAACAAAAATCCTAACTACAAAAAATCATTATATTGAACATAAAAAAAAAAAGAAAAAAGAAAAAAACATAAACTAAATTGTACCTAGATGGAGCTTGAAGCGACTAAGATCCTAATCACACAGAATCATTACATTGAACAATTAAAAAAACATAACATATGTGGCAATGTCTATCCCGGAAAATAAGTACAGAACAATAAAAATCCTAATCACACAAAATCATTCAATTGTCAATAAAAACATAAACTAAATTGAACCCTAAAAAAAAAAAAAAAAAAAAAAAACATAAACTAAATTGTACACGGATGGAACTTGAAGTGTAATACCCCAGGCCCAGTATTAGGGCTAGGTTATTTTCTGATATTTAATGATTAATCTTCTTAATTTTTGTTGGAATTATTGGGACCCATAGTTTGATGGAGGAATTCGAGTGGGACTTGTGTTGGTTATACCACAAACTCCTGGTAATGTTAGGAATAGGATTAGCATGTGAGAAGGAAATAATAAAATTAGAAAGAGGACTTTGGGAAGGATTCTAACTTCTACCTTTTATACATTGATCGACCCGAAGCCTCTCTCAAGCCACTCTCTCTCTTTTCCACTTTCTTTTCCATCAACCCAGAGCCTAATTTAGTATTAGCCTTGAAGAAATCAGGAGGAAGAACTAGTTCTAGTCAGCCATAACAGGTGAGTAGAAAATTCTGACTTAATTGTGTATGGTTCTAAATTACTGGTTTTTGCTCTTGAATTTCTTTGAATCTTCTATTTTATGGTGAGTAGAGATTCTGATCTAATTGTATGGTTCTGAATTTCTGGTTTTGCTCTTGTTTATATTTTTAATTCCTCTATTTTATGGTAGAATTCTAATATGCTTGTTTCTGGTTCCTAGTCTCTTAATTTCTGCCTTTGGATTCTTTATTATTCAGCTTTACGGATGTAGATGATGATGTTGAAGAAGATTTAGATTTAAAAGATTGTTTAGATTATTTCATTTTATAGACATTGCAATTATTTTTATTGGACAATGTTACATTTGTTATTTAGATTTGGATTTGTAATACAAGTTGGCTTAAGTTGGTAAATGCCTGAATTTTTATGTGATCTTTATTTACCCTATGTGTGTGATGCTTACGAGTCTCGGCATGGAATTTGAAGTGCCCCGGATTCCGAGTCATGACATGAAGCTATTGAGAAAAAAGTTGTATTGTTGAGAATAAAAATTTACACTTAAAAAAAGGGAAAAAAACTTGGAATAGATTTGGTTCATCAAATGAGATTTTTTTCTAAAGGCATAAATCTGCACTACTGATATTTATGTAGGTGAAGACTCTTTCCAACGTTGATTTTACTTTGGCAATTAAGTAGTTGAAAACTTAGATAACTTGTGAGTTTGAATTTGAGTGGGGAATCATAGGACTTGAGAGTTTGGGTTTGAGTTGGATAGACTTGAGAGTTTGGGGCTGAGTTGGATACGAGAGTTTGGCTTTGAGTTGGTGACGAGAATGAAAAATGTTATATTTTTCTCCATTAATATTTAGTCCTTTGTACCTATTTGATGTCTAATTGCACTCATTATTCTTATATTTTGATTTAGGATGCAATTGGAGGTGCTAAGAGCAAAACGAAGTTAATTGGGCAATTTTAGACAAATTTTCGCATCGCTTCGCAAGCTGGGCATAACTCTCTCATCCAAGCTCCGGTGGAGACAATTCAAGATACCGTGGAATGTCAAAAGAAGGTGATCATATTTGATGCTGAATGGACGGAGCTGATTCAGAGCCAGGTCGAGTTAGAGGAAATCAAGCAGAAGGGCATTATGGTAAATTTGAAGAAATCAGGAGTTCGTCGAAACATATCCAATATTGGGCTTATATTGTGCAGAACGGAAAATGATGCAACTTTAATTCTTGGGTCAAGTCCAACTGAAGCCCGATTGAGAAGATATGGTCAAGAAAAGGAGTTTGACTAAGTTAGAGTTTTAATTGAATTTTTTTTCTAATTCATCCTTCACCCTCACGCCTCCATCTCTCATACACATTCTCTTTCCAATTCCTATCCTATCCTCCAACGCCAACTCATCTCTCAAATCCATCTTTCCCTCTAATCTCACACAAGCCACTTTCCTTATCTAATTATACTTTCTATATTTTCTCTTATCTCTCTCTCTAATTCTTGTCCATCTTCACTTCTTAAACCATCTTCAACTCCATTTGTCTTTCTAATTTCTCTTTCACGTCACACTTTCCTCTCCAAAATTTTCTCCCTCTTCCTCAATTACAACCCATCACATGGCCCCACCTCACCTTAATTCTCTCCTCTCTCTGCCATACATTCAATCTATAAATAACCCACTCCACTCCAAAAGTCCCTATCTTCTCCTCTCACGAATTTTCTTTCTCTCTTTCTTCACTCCTTTCTTTTATTAATTTTGCAAGTTTTTTTTATGGCCCTGTGTGGCTAATTTTCTGTAATTGGTCGAAGGAGACTAAAGCCTCGGAATAAATACTGTGAGATCTAATTTATTTTCATTGTTCAATTTATGCTTTGAATATGGGTTGTTCTTCTGTGCTTAATTTGTTACCATGATTGTTTCGTTTAATTGCTAGGAGGCCTACTAGTTTATTTTTCGTTGCAATCTACTGCTAAATTAGAAATCAAATCCGTAATTGTTTGATTTCTCTAATTTGCGAAGCAACTGATTTTTAATAATTTACTGCGTCAGTAATTGTTAGATATTAGGAAGAACACTTGGCTAAATTAAATGCAACCGCATGTGCTTGTGTTATTTAGGTTCATCCACCTCTCTAATTTTAATGCTGTTACTAAATTAAATCTATAGCGCTTGACTTAGGTTGTTTAGTAATCAGGGTTAATTAGAGCGCGTGTTTTCTAATTAACTAATTAAGGAGGTAGGAATTTAATTCCAACGATGAATATTCAAAGTGTTAATTGATTTATTTTTACATCAATGATCATTTCTGAATTTCCGATGGTGGATGTTAACTTTGACCAATGCTTGCTCATTTGATTGAATTCGTTACTTTATTGCTCTTTATTTGCTTTTATTTATTTTTTCTTTCAGCATAGACAAAACCCCTCATCTTTGATCACATAGCATAAAATTTGGCTAAACACTCTCCGTGGGAACGATCCTTACTCGCACTACTACATATATTTTTAGGAGTAAAGGTTTTATTATTTTTGGGTGCCTGCGACAGCACGACCAGTTGGATAGACTTTAGAGCTTGAATTTGAGTTGGATACGTCAGTTGAATTGATAGAGCTTATCTCTTCTCTCAAAAGAATTGAAATTGAAATTGATTTGAGATCCAATTTCTCAAATCGATATGAGATTATAGTCTAATTTTGCAATCAATTAGCAAATTGGACTCCAATTTCAAAATCGATGCCTACATCTATAATATATAATAACTAGTGAATGTGTCTCTCTTATTATTATATGATAGAGGTAGGAATTGATTTTGAAATTGAGCTTTAATGTTGTAATCAATTGCAAAATTGGACTCTAATTTCTCAATTGATCGAGAAATTGGATCTCAAATCAATCTCTATTTCAATTTATATATATGAAAGCGACTGTTCCAATTGAGAAATTAGGTTCAATTGATTTTGACTCCACATTCCGTTTTGACCCTCTTATAAAACATTCAAACTATTACTCTCTTTCACTCATTGATGTCCCTAATTCATCCAAATGCCATTTTCTCCACTATCTCATTAACTCCACTACTATTTCTAGAATCGACGTAAAGAAGGAATTAATTTTGAATTTTAACTCTTCTATCTTCTTGTCGTTACTTCCAATTGCCAATTTGAAATCGATTTGGACTGTTTTCCAAGAGCCATTGATTAACAATTGATTTTCACCTTCTCACATCACTCCTAGAACCGTTTCATTTTTCCAATGTTTGTGCATAACTGCATTTGAAACCAATTCACCATCTCTCAACGTCTCCTCTTCGTTTACTCTTGCATCTCTCTAACGTGCAACTCCTCCACTTCCTCTTCTGTCTATCTCCTCTCTAGTTTTTGCAAAACCCTGAACCCTAATCCAACATAGAGACAAGGAGAAGAAAGGGAGAAGTTGAAGATGGCTCTGCCGCATAAATTCCTTAGTTACCCATGTGCTTCTCTATCCATCATTCTCTCTCTGCCACAAGTGTCCTCTTTGTTTCCTCACCTTCGAAATCTTATTGATAAAGAAGTGAAATGCTCTCGTGGAATTATTTCATTGGATTGGTTGTTTTTTTTTTATGCTAATTTCGAATTTCTTTTTTTTTTTTTTTTTTTTGAATGGCTAAGTTCCACTTCCTTGATTGGTTGATAAGACTGATTTTCTTTTGCCGTAGCTTTATAGGGCTTTAATTGAATTTGTGTGTATCTATTTATTCTCTTCTGAATATAATGATGCAATAAGGCCTGCAAGATATTTAATTTGATGTTTTTTACACATACATATATAAAATTTTCATGTTTTCTGAAAATGTTTTAGAGAAAATATTGCATTTGAACAATATATGAAGATCGTTGCTTTTTTCCATTTTCCAATACTAATTGCTTTGGTTCTTCATACACATGATCCATAACTTTCATGGGATCAACATTTTGAGCATTTGGCTTCTTTTTCTTTTTTTTTTATAAGAAATCTCGGCAGTTCTGGTTAAGAGTCACCTGGAGAATATTCCCCTGATTGCATGGTGATGTAGGAGATAATGCACGTAAATTGAAAAAATGGACTCCTTTTCATTATTGGATCTTCTCGGCTTGAGTGTGGAATGTTGGTTTCAGTAGCTACAAAATAGAAGTAATAGTAAAAAGAAACAATAGTACCGATCTGCAGTCTTATAGAAAAATTGTTTCATTCTAGAATGGACAAAAATTAGAGGCAGGAGCACGTAGCCGAGGCACGTCAGGCGACGCTATCTTTAGGACGAGTTCTGTCCTTCCAAGATAAACCCAGATGCGAAGGGGATCTCTGCGGGAACTACCCCCAAGATACAACGGCCTTCACAAATCAGGCTTAGTCGCACACCAAGTTCAGATCAATCTTCAGGAACCACGGAATGCTCATGAGAAAGAGAAGAAAGAACAGAGGTGTTTTTTTTTTTAACCCAGGCCACGTGATTTTATAAGAAAAATAATGTTGTTGAGCCACAATTAATCATGATTAAACCAGCGATTAATCACAATGTTAAACAGCATTAATAATTTTAAGCTACAACGTTTACTGCGTTTTACGTTTAAAACTGTTTTAATAAATCAATTAATAAAAAAAATTTCAGAAACAAAAATGAATTTGAAATTTCTGCAAAAGTAGGCCATATCTATATCAGAGTATGGGTCCCCCCCTGCGCGCGATATACACGCAGGATGCGCATCGCTGGCGTACGCCTGGTTAAATATTTTCCGGACCCAAAGCCCTGGGTCGAGCCGGACTCGCGTGCACGCGGTAAAAGGTTCTAATTGTTCTAATGTGTATAGGAAAAGGAAAAGCATATAAAGCCTCCTTAAGAAGTAAACTTTAGCAATGTGGGATTTCAAGTTCTCAAGTAGCCTTTACTTCTTACATAAAGCAAAAAGGACAAAACAACTTTTTCAAGTCAAAGACTTCGAATTTTTTGAAACAACTTACGAAACCCAACAATCTCCCCTCTGCTTCAAAATATTCAATGAGCATTATACTGGTAAGGTGATCGAGCTTGAACCTTACCGTCATGACATATTTTTGAACTTTAAGGAGTTAAAGTGACCAGAGTATTGAACTTCAACTCTTTATATCGGTTCAAAAATGCATCAAGTTTAATATACGTGGAGTTTGTAGGTCAGCACTTTACGGCCATGTGCTTAATCCCGATTTTCATGAATGCTCTAGAGAATCTGCCCAAATTCTCATAGGAAACGGTCCCAGTTCCACATTCATATAGGTGAGTCTATCATGAGTGCTCCTGCAGCTTTGCACCCCACCATATAGGCTATAGATCTCATTAAGGACTAAATCTAACCTCATTCGCTACAGGTTATGTACCAACAAATAATCTCACACAATAGGGATGAGCGCTCTAAATGCCAGTACTTTATATCATCGGATAGCTTGTTTTTCCCATTGAACCTAGTTCTCGGGATCTCCAGTCATTAGGTTGGGTTACCGCTATTGATGATTTATGGGCTTAAGACCCATCCCTTTGGTTGTTTCTTTTATCTTTTCTCTTGCAAGGCCTTTTGTCAAAGGATATGCTAAATTGTCCTTTGATTTTACAAAATCAATTGCAATGACTCCTCCACCGAGTAATTGTCTGACATAGCTATGTTGCAATCTTACTTGTCTAGACTTTCCATTGTATGTGACATTGTGTGCATTTATAATTGCTGCAGTATTATCACAATGAATAATAATAGGAGGAATAGGTTTAGTCCACAGAGGAATATCAAATAATAAATTTCTAATCCATTCGGCTTCCGTAGCAGCAGCTCCTAAAGCCAAGAATTCTGAATCCTTAGTGTATTGTGCAATGGTAGTTTGTTTTTTTGATTTCCAAGATATTGCAGCACCTCCCAACGTGAAAATATAGCCACTAGTAGACTTAGAATCGTCTAATTCCGTGTTCCAATCAGCATTGCTGTAACATTCAACTACAGCTGGAAAACTAGAATAACACAATGCATAGTTTATAGTATGCTTTAAATATTTAAGTACTCTAAATACAACATTCCAATGTTCAACACCAGGATTATTAGTGTATCTACTTAATTTGCTCACAGCATAAGTTATATCAGGGCGAGTACAGTTCATGGCATACATTAAACTACCAATCACACTAGCAAAGTCAAGTTGTGCTACACTAGCACCATTATTCCTTACTAATTTAATACTTGGATCAAAAGAAGTGGACATTGGTTTACAGTTAAAGTGATTAAACTGTTTCAACACTTTTTCAATGTAATGTGATTGAGACATTTTAATTTCAGTGTCATCTCTAATAATTTTGATTCCCAGTATAACACTTGCTTCTCCCAACTATTTCATATCAAAATTATTGAAGAGAAGTGTTTTTGTTTCTTTGATACAATCCAAATTAGTTCCAAATATCAATAAATCATCAACATATAAGCATAAAATTATTTTAAACTCACCATAAGTTTTATAGTAAATACATTTTTCAGCCTCATTTATTTTGAAGCCATTTGAAAGAATAACTTGATCAAACTTCACATGCCACTGTTTTGGTGCCTGTTTTAGTCCATATAAGGACTTTAACAACTCACACACCTTATGCTCTTGTCCTTTTATTTCATAACCCTCTGGTTGATACATATAAATCTCCTCCTCTAAATCACCATTTAGAAAAGCTGTTTTGACATCCATCTGATGAATTTATAAATAATGCACAGCAGCTATAGAAATCAAAGTCCTAATGGAACTTATTCTTGATACAGGTGAAAAGGTATCAAAGAAATCTACCCCCTCCTTTTGCCTAAAGCCTTTGGCTACTAGCCTGGCTTTGTATTTCTCTATTGTTCCATCAGGTCTTAGTTTTTTCTTAAGAACCCATTTGCACCCTAAAGGCTTGGTACCTGAAGGTAAGTCAGCTAGTTCCCAAGTATGATTGCTAAAATGGATTCTATTTCATCACCAATGCTTCCTCCTTTCAAAAAGCGGCATCATGGGCAGAAATTGCCTCCTTATAAGTAGATGGGTCTTTCTCTATTAGATAGGTCTCAAAGTCAAGACCGAAACTAGTGGATGTCCTAACTCTCTTACACTAGTGGATGTCCTAACTCTCTTACTTCTCCTAAGTTAGGGTTCCTCTTCTTCTGGAATTTCCAGAATTCTTGTAGATGAGGGAGGTTCAGATGTAATCCTAGTTTTAAAAGGAAAAACTTCTTCAAAGAAGTCTGCATCTCTAGAATCAACTAGCGTTTGGTCTCCAATTTTTAGGAATCTATAGGCAGCACTATCTTGTGCATAACCTATGAACAGACATTCCCATGAGTGGGGTCCTAACTTGGGCCTCTTGGGGTCAACTATCCTAACATGGGCTAGACAACCCCAAACTCTAAAATATCTAAGGTTAGGCTTTCTTTCCCTCCCAAATTTCAAAGGGTGAACAGTTAGTCTTAGAATGTAAAATTCTATTTAAGATATAACAAGAAGTCAGCAAAGCTTCACCCCACAGATTTTTGACCAACCGGATGAATTCATCATACAATTAACCATTTCAATCAAAGTCCGATTTTTTCTTTCTGCTATCCCATTTTGTTGAGGTGTGTAAGGAGCAGTAGTTGTTCTTTTAAGTCCTTTGGATTCACAGAAGTCCAAAAAGTCTTTTGAAGTGTATTCACCACCTTTGTCACTTCTAAATTTAATTACTTTTCTTTTTAATTTATTTTCAACTTCAGACAAATAAATTTTAAATTTAGATAAAGCTTCATCTTTAGTTCTAAGTAAATATACATAGATATATCTAGAGCAATCATCAATAAAAGTAATAAAATAATATTTTCCACCTCTAGTCATAGTGTTACTTAAATCACATATATCAGAATGTACTAACTGAAGTAACTCAGTTTCTCTTTCCACTTTATGAAAAGGCTTTTGAGTAATTTTGGATTGAGAACATATTTCACATTTCTTATATTCATCTTTATATTTCTCAATCAATCCATCATTACTCATAATTTTTAATTTTATAAAATTAATATGACCTAGTCTACCATGCTAGTCAAAAACAAAAGCAACTATGTAAGCAGAAGAGGGTGCATTATTATTGATTATATTTAACTTAAACATACCATCACAAGCATAACCCTTACCAACAAAAATACCATTTTTACTGATTACAAACTGATCAGACTCTATTACCTGCTTGAAGCCAACTTTGTTGAGAAGAAAACCAGAAACTAAATTTTTTCTCATCTCTGGAGCATGAAACACATTCAGCAATGTCACAGTTTTTTTGGAAGTGAACTGAAGTTCAACCTTTCCTTTACCAATTACTTGTGTAGTAACGGTAGTTCCCAAAGCGAGCTTGCAGTCTTGCCTGACCTCCTCATAGGTCTTAAACAGACCTCTATCAAATGTAACATGTGTGGTTGCACCTGTGTCAATCCACCATCCTTCGCTCTTTCCTGTGCTAAGTGTATTTACTTCAGAGATGACAGCAACGAAGTGTTCTTCTTCAATGATATTGGCTTGAGGCTTATTGGCCTGGGACTGTTGTGGGAGCTTTTTCCAGTGGCGGTATTCTCTTGCAAAATGACATGGTTTCCCACAAACAAAATAGCCACCCTTTGTCTGCGTCTTCTTTGACCCATTGTTCTAATGTTTGAGTGAACCTTTTTTCTGATTCTGGTTAGGTTTTTTATTTTTGAACAAAGGATTGCTTTTCTTATTCCTGCCCAGATGTTGATCAAACTTTCCTTTCTTTTCACCATCACCTTTTTGTTCAACCACATTTTTTTCCACTGTTTTCAGGTAGATTATTCTGATCACTTAATCGGGCTTCTTCTTCAATCCTCAAATAGCGCTGGAGGCGCTCTAGTGAGTAATCCCTCCGTTTATGCCTCAAAGTTTTTTGAATATCCTTCCAAGTTGATGGTCGTTTCTCAATTATATTTGTTACTTGAAACTATTTATCAACTCGGATCCCTTCTTTGACAATTTCATTTACCAAAGTCTGTAACTTATGTACTTGAGGAAGAATGGGTTTATTGTCTAGCATTTTGAAATTTAGGTACCGACCACTGCATATTTTTTTGCCCCAGATTCCTCTATTTTATACTTCTTATCAAGGTCTTTCCAAAGTTCTCTTGCAGTTCTGGCATCAGAGTAAAGATTATAGATGTTGTCTTCAACCAGGTTTAGGATATGGCCTTTGCACAAATAGTCATCTTCTTTCCATCTTTTTCGTGCATATGAACCACCTGGTTTCTCTTCACGATCAGGACATGATTCAATTAAAACATATGCTACTTTTAGAGATGTCAACAGAAATAAGACTTTCTGTTGCCATCGTCGGAAGTTGGATCAGTCAAAACTATATATCCAACCGAACCAAGTCATGATGCATAAACTTAACAGCAGAGGTAGCCATTGAAAAAAAAATCGTCCTAAAATTGTTGGTTTCAGTAGCTACAAAATAAAAGTAATAGTAAAAATAAACAATAATACCGATCTGCAGTCTTTCTGGAATGGACAGAAATTATAGGCAAGAGCTACTGCAGGAACTGTCCCCATGATACAACAGCCTTCACAGATCAGGCTTGGTCACACACCAAGTTGAAAATCTCTGCAGGAACTGTCCTCTGTCCTCAGGATATAACGGCCTTCACAGATCATGCTTGGCCAAGTTCAGGTCAATCTCCAAGAACCACAGAATGCTCACGAGAAATGGAAGAAATAACAGAGGTGTTTTTTTAACCCTACGCTCGATATACACGCAAGATACGGATCGCGAACGCAGGCCCGATTAAACGTTTTCTGGACCCAGAGCCCAGGGTCAAGCAGAACTCGCGTGCGTGCATACAACTCATGGTAAAAGGTTCCAATTGTTCTAATGTGTATAGAAAAGGGAAAATCATATAAAGCCACCTTAAGAAGTGAACTTTAGCAATGTGGGATTCCAAATTCTCAAGTAGCCTTCACTTCTTACATAAAGCAAAAAGGACAAAACACCTTTTTCAAGTCAAAGACTTTGAATTTTTTGAAACAACTTAAAAAGCCCAACATGGAATTGTCTCATGCATGGATAAGAAAAAGCGGTTGAGGACAGCATATCGCAAAGGTCGCTCAAGAACACAAGAAAATCTATCTAATTGATCCTTATCTGTGGACCATGATATGGATAAGGATCCAAATCCATCAGTTAGGTCAGCCCATATCCTTGGTTTGACTCACATCTTTGACAATTGCGGCATATGTACCAACTTATCAATTATTTGTGTGAATTTAAATTGATGTTAAAAAGATTTGAAAAAACCAAAAAGTTAGAATATTAGAAAGAGTTAGAGTTAAATATTTGTTAATATTAAAAATATTTATTTTCATTAGTAACTAATATAAATGGGAGTATCAAACTCTTCAATTTCATAAAGGTCTTGTATTGTTGTATTATTTTAAAAAACAAGAACAGTGATATTTTCAATTAAAAAAAAAAGCGAAGAATGGTGATGTATTTGTTCACCTGTATTCATCTTGCACAATTAGACCTGATAGAATGTTAATAGTCAAAGATTGTTATTTAGTATTTACAATGTATATACTATTTATATCATGACATCATCATTCATGTACTACTAATTAGATACTACTCATTAGTTATTTAATACTTTGAACTAACTAACTACTTAATAGTTTGTGCCTACTACTTAGTAATTAATAACTATACTTAGATCTAAGGGATTGATCTATGGCATGTGATGTATTTTTGTGTGTATATATATATATATTAATTTATTTCATTTTATTTTTTGTTTTTTTAGATACAATGGCACACAACTCTCAACACAACCTTTCCCTTCAAAAACAATATAAAAATGAGAGGCTTCTATCTTGAAAAGATGGTAATTCAATGAATATTGGGCGTAATGGCCTATACACCCTATATTTGACCCATAATCACCCTTGCATCTCATGGAAGGATATCGGCTGATACGCTTCAATACACGTGAACTCCGATAAATTGGAAAAAATGGAGTGGCCCCAACCAATATGTTTAATATTTTAATCCAATGTCTCATAAGATCATGCAAGTCAATATTTAACACGAAGAGCTTCATAATATGCTTTTTGGATGTTTTGGAAAGAATTCATTGTTCTTTGTGTCCAATCTTAGACCTCTGATATGACAAGTTAACTCGTATGTCTGGTTCTAGTCTGATGCACATATATCATGCAATTCTTTAAATCGGTCTGTATATTCAGCAACGACCAGTTTTTCTTGCTTCAATTTGATGAACTGCTCATAGTAGAACACATTCTCATATGCCAATCTTCATTTTTATATTGATACAAAATTCTTGGAGATATATCTAAAGAAACTCTCCAGTGTCCTCATATTGTTTTGGATGCAAGAGGGATGTAAAAGACAAGCAAGATTGTTTCAGGAATAATAGGCTGAAAAAGGGACTATTACAACACAACAAAAGTGTCTGTAAATGAGATGAACTAGGCCATGTTTAGTATTTCTACTCTTCTTTTGAAAAACCCAGTCAAAATAGAACCATTAAAAAAAGAGCCATACAAAGAAGAGGCTAAACTAAAACATATATATGTTTGGCAATGCACAAATCTATTTTAAATAGACCATTTGGTATGCCCTTTATTTGCCTCTTCTTAGAGGGATTTACCTCTTATTAGAAGGGTATTTATGTCATTATCTAATAATTTGACAAAACCTGCCAATAAAAATATCTATTTAATGAAAAATCAACATTCACATAAATCTTCATCAACGTGTCCATCACTTTTCCACTTGCAACTTGAATAAATTTATGCTTGAAGAAAGATACAATATCAAAGTTACCCTCATCAATTAGCAAAATAAAGGGTTCATTGGCTTGAGACCCTTCTTAATGAGGAAGATCCATGCTCCATTTGAGTCGCCACTTTTCAGAGAACCCAAGCAAGCTCGGCTATAAACTGATTTTTCGTATGGGCCATCTATTTTCTAGAGGGTCCATTTTATTGAATCTGGCCCGTAAGAGGAGCCCATGTATCTGATTACCCAACCATCACCCATCACAACCAATAATAAATAATTAAATCCAAGGAAAGTGATCGTCTGTCCACATGTTATGCTTAGACCCTTCACGCCCCACCAATTCAATGTACCAGTCAAAAATAAATATGCAAGTCAGATCTGTGGAGTTGTTCCAAACTGACTGGATAAATAGGCAGTCTGCAAATGAAAACTGCACAGAATGCAACCAGATAATTTGCAATCAATTTCACACCAGCTTGAGCTTTAAACCACACCTATTGCTCAACAGCATGGATTATGTCAATGGACATGGAATTTATATATCCATGATCTGTAGAAACTGAAATCAATGAACAAGAAGTATAATTGTCACGACCCAAACCCGAGATCAGTGTAATCGGGGAATAACCCGGGTCGCGATGCCATCATACTTATTCCTGTAAATCCCGAATTAGCTCGAGACTCACAAGGGATCTATCATGCATACCTGTCAAATGTACATTTTTGCGGAAATATATATATTGACGATAATTAACTTTACATCAAAAGTAAAGTCCACATACACATGATTACCATCTAATAAAGTCCACCACTGCATATTCAGAATACAATACAGGTGACATCTATTTACCTCTCAAAATGATTTACAACAAAAGTATTTATCAAAATAATTCCAAAACATTCACTTAAGAGCACTCTGACTCAAGTCCATTCTATCAATCCTCCTGGAGGAATCGGATTGGCTTCCTTCGCTGGCAACGCGGCCTCTGCAATGCCGGGACGGGTAACTGGGCCTGTAATGCCATCAATAACACTATGAACATGACGGTTCTGCAGTGTATAAACAAATCTATGATAACTCATGCTAAATCTGTCCATTTCCCAATGTAATAACTCTAGACAAATAAATCTAGAACAGTACAATAGCCTATACAGTATAACCAATTAACAATCAATGACTAAATTATGACTACAATAGTGTTATTCCCATTCAATTCAGTTTCTTTCCAAAAGTGGTAGTTAGTCAGTTCATTTCAATCATTTATTACAGTGAATATTTATTAGATGGCTTATGGGACTCTTTAGTCCAATACTATTAGGTGGCTTATCAATTCAGTGACTTTTCAGTCTATGCGTGGGATTTACCAGCGTCTTGATCAGATATCACTGGCATCACCACGGAGCTCCGGAACACCCCATCCATCTACTGCAGTAGGATTAATCATTATATTGTTACCTTTAGTAACTGTTCATTAGTTCATTGTATTTAGTCAATATTGTTCCATACGAGTTAGACTAGTTCCAGACGAGTTAGAAAACTTCCTACTCATTTCCGTTTCTACTCAACTCTCTTTCATATCTAAACTACTATTTATGTGTGAACATTAGTTACCAAATGCACGTGTTATTCTCGATGGACATCACATTTATATATTTAAGGTGTGCATTTAGTTTCCAAAATTTTCACCCACACTTTGAAAATCCACTGGACCGCTAGGTCCAATCGATTGGCCAAATTTTCACTCACAGTTAATGTTTGGCCAGTATCAGGTTCACTTGGCGGTTACCTAGTGGTTAGCCGAAACTTGGCCGGCGACTAGCTGAAATCTGGTTGATGGCTAGCCGAAATCTCAAATGCGGTTAACCGCCATATAGCGGTCCGCTCGCGGTCAGTTTTCCGGAAGCTGACATTTTTTGCAGGGATTCTGACTCAATTACGGTCAGCTTATGGTTACCTTGCGGTTAGCCGAAATTGGTTAGCCGAAATTCCAATTTCGGCTAACCGAAATCTGGCGGTTAGCTTTCCATAAGCTCACCCATTTTACGGATCTCGACGGTTGGGGTCACAATTAGCCTTGCGGCTAGCCGAAATTCGCCCAGAATTCCATTTTCGAGCTTCAGAACTTCTGAAGCAAATCTTTGAAACTGAGTTCCTGGAACTCAAATCTCTCCAATAATCTATAGAATCCAAGAGAACGCATACATTTGGAATAACCATTAATAATTTCCATAACAATCTCCATTCTATTTACAACAAGGAAAGGGTTTGAGAACCCAACTCTTACTATTCAAGAAAACTTGTAAACTAGCATTTCAATCATAGATGTGCATTTATACTTGCCTCTTGAACTCAATTAGCAAAGGGTTCCTCTTGTTTATCTTATGTTGAGACTAAACCCCCAATTTCAAACCCTAATTCCATAAAAACATGAAAAACATATCTCTATAAGTTATTTGTGCTAGTTACTACTCCAAGCCACTTATTAGAACATCAAAGCTCTTAATACGATCTAAGTACTTACTTGTAGCTCCAAGAAAAAGGGATCATTGAGTTCTTTCTCAAGCCTTGATACTTCCAGAGAAGAAAACAAGTTGAGAAGAAGATGCGGAAGATAAAACTTCTTCAAAACCCACTTGAAACACTCCAAATCTCTCTTTTGACGAAGAAGAATGGAAGAAGGGAGAAGACCAAGAGTGTCTAGGGTTTTCTCTTCAATGAAATTGGGTGGAATGAACTCAAAGGAATCCATTTCTTTTATATAAGCCCTCTTTAGCATTTAAACCCACCCCAGTAAGGCTATTTACACTTTTAAGTCAAATGGAGGGTCATTTGACCAAATTCTCGTCCAACGACTTCGAGTTCATTACGAAAGTTAACGTACTCGTCGAGATATGTGCGTTGGTATCAAGAGTTTCCGTATTCGATAAAATACGCGTAAATCTGTATTTACAAAGAAGTCCTTGTCTCCTTTGTTTAAGTCTAAATCTCATTCAATTTGTTTAATCTCCTCATTATCACTTCATTAAGTTCATTTGGAACTAATCTCACTGAGCTTAGTCATTAACCATCATTAGTCTTCTTAAATGTGATTAATTAGCTTTAATTTCAATTAATCAGAGTTAATCTTGATTAACTCGGGATGGGGCCTGACAATAATTTACAGAGATAAATTAAAACTACAACTGACAACCCTCTTGTGTGCAGATCCATCTCATTCACCTACCCATAGAAGTAAAGGCACTAATTAGCACTATCAATCTTTACGCATTACACGTCTTTGAGATAACATGATCAGGTGTAGCCATTAAAGTAACTTGAGTAGATATCAATGCAGAAGTGGCAAATACTCAGCATTAGACAATAGCATGTTCAGGTGTCCAGACCTCTTGAAAAATCTTCGACCTTTACTTCTGATTTCAGTCCCAGCCAGACTTAATACTAGAACAGATCTAGATCTAGAAATATCACTAGACATGGACCCATTCAATAAGAAGTAACCTGTCATTTGAAATGATGAAGGAGGTTACTCGGATCTCCTGAAAATAATTGAAGAAATATTTCATCAATATATTATAATCTCCAGAAAGTATAAGAGATAAAAGAACACTTTAAATCATGGGTTTCATGCATGCTACCATCAATTTCAATCAAGAAGAAAGATGAAAGACACTGGTACTAATCTGAGCTATATTCATCTCTGGATTGGATCTAAAATAAGCGTGCTTAAAATTCATTTAACACTGAGGCCCTCAAGTCTGACCCATATGCATCACTGAATTGGATCTAAACAAGCATAAAACTTTGAGGCCCTCATGTCAAATGTTAGGATATTTTAATTGGGGCGCTTACCAAAAAAGGGATAATTTAATGGGGCTTTTCTTTTATGCCTGCAATCTGGCAATAATTTGGCTTAAAGTTGCAAAGAAGACAATTGTTACTTAGTGAAGAGATAAAGATTGCAGATTTGAGCTCCACCCCACAACCATCTTATCAATCCTAAGCAAGACCAAATTGCAGAAACAAGAAATAACCCGGCAAACAAAAGGATCCATATTCATCACTCACACAGTTCTTTCTTATATTACATGATATGGGTTTTCTGCAATTTGGTTGGAATTTGATTTTAAGTAGCAGAGAAGACATTTGCTGCTCAATGAAAGGATTAAAGACTGCAGATTTCAGCCCCAGTACCCCAAAATCATCTTACCCATCATGAACAAAAATCAAATATTATAATCGCCTTACCACATTATGGGGAAGCTCTGTACTAAAATCAATTCCATGTTTTTACTCTTTGAAAGAATACAATAGAAAAACCTACAATTCTGAAATTACATCAAGAGCTAGGACCTGAGCACATCCTCAGAGCATTTGCATAGCTAGCGATACACCAAGTTACAAAAAGAAAGAACTAAAAGGCTTAAGCCTTACTGATAAGGAAAATGGGAACTTCATAGAACAAGTCCCTTTTCAAACCCCCTAAATCTAGCTGACCAAAGCAGAATGGAATTTCCTTGAACAAACCTTTTTTAAATAGTTTTCTTCATTCATTCCCCCACCTGGAGATGAATATTCAACATCCACACCATTTACTTTTTGAAAAAGAAGACAGAATCCTTCCCTAGTAAACAACTCCACCTAGAAGGGATTTGATTCCAGCCTGCACCTTTACACCTTATTCAAGCATTATCTACTACAAGCCTACATCATTTTTTCCCCTGCAACTTTTTGTGATGCTTCTTGGAGCTGACAAAGGATCTTTTTTTATCCTTCGAGAAGACAATGGTTCATGTGTTTGGTTACTCATCCGAGCCAACCAACACCCTGCCCACTCCAAACCTTTTCCATCCATAAACCCTAGACCCTAACCATTCTAGCCCTTTCCACCCACAGACCCCAACAACACCGAACCATTTCCCTTTCACCAAAGATCCAAATCAACAAAAAAATACTACCAAAAATCACGAGCCCTAGAACCAGTCCTCCCAACATTCATAGACTCAATCGAAAGCCATCCCAAAACATTTAGATTGAAAAATGAATAGAAAAAAGAGAGTTCAAGAAGTTCAATGAATACCTGCACCATCTTTCTTCCCTTTCTGCTCTCTGTTCTCACTCCTTCCTCTTCTTGTCGTCTAGCGTGTTGAAACGAAAAGAATAAAAAAAAAAGGGGTTTTGTTTAAAGGACAAACGCTGTCAATAAAACACCGTCTGAGGGCAGTTTTGCCATAAAAAAGAGCACCTGCCTCTTTATTTTAAAGACCCAAAAGCTCTATTTTTCATCTGCCCACTTTTTGAGCATTTGGGTTTTAGAGGATTTGCCTCTAAATGTCTAAAACGGACAGAGGCCAGAGTCTTGTCCCAAACGCTCTAATTTTCTTCATCTCTATCTGATTTAAACATTTAGAGAACTAGAGGCATGAAATAGAGATGCCAAACATGAGGACGAGGGCAGCAATTAACAATGGAAGTAATAAAGACTGTTTTGGGAAGGTAGGGATGATTCGTTGGAGCAAGGGATTCTGGGTAAAGGCCGGGGAGAAGCTGGAAAGGACTCATTATGCGAAGGGTAGATAATAGTAGCTGCTATAGTACGCAACCAGCGAGCTTTTTGGGAATTTCAAAAACCCAAGGCAAAGTATGGGCCGGAACAAGTGTGGGGTGGTCTGATGAAGGTTTGGGCCAAGTTCAGAAAGATTTCGGTTAGGTTTGAGTGGTGTTAGGACTTAGAAGGGAAGGAGGTTTGGGGAGGAATAGGTGCAGGCTTGGCATAATTTGGGAATGGGTTTAGGGAAAACCAAGGCAAGGGTTTGTCTATAAATATGTTGAATCAGTTGTTCACAGTTTTGGGGCAATTTCAAGTTTAATATTTAGGGAAATATGTCTCTAATAGTTTTATCCGGTGCATGTGGATAGAAGGGTTTGCATGTGCCCTTAGGAATTAGTTCTCGACCGTCTAGAATCGAGTGTCCATCGGTCTCAGGGTTGAAGGCTCTTGGGCTGGGCTGAGCAGGAGATACCCTGGATTATAAAAAAAAAAATTAGGGTCTAAATTGGGCAACAAAGCAAGGTTATGTCGGCTAGAATTGGCCGAATTCTATTAGAGATAGGTTTGGGGACAGTTGGGGGCAATTGTTTTCTAAGAAAAGGTTTATATGGTCTCAAATCCCATTGATTTATTTCTAGGAGTTATGAATATACGTAATGGAGAAAGAACAAGACTGCTCTAGTTTTATTGAGTTGGAGTTTCCGGCCAAAACTGAGTCTTTCAATGAGTTCAACAAGAAATCTAAAATGAGTTGCGGTGGTTCTGTTTGTAACCTCCACTTTTATAAATCACAGCTAGAGACGCTCAAATTTTACAACAGTATTTCATAAATGCTCCAGTTACTAAAGCAGCAAAACTAAGCTGAAAATGTCTAACATCTAATCTATTTGTCCTCAACTTTAGAAGTTTCTAGGACAAAGGAATAAATTTTTATTGTTTACATTAAGCTTAATGCATATATGCCATTGGTTAGTAGTTTAATGCATATTTTGCATTTTCTTCCAATTCATGTACTAATATGCTCTTTTTTGCAGACATATCTGCTGTCTACCACTGCCAGATTGGAAGAAATGCGGGTGAAATGGCAAGATGCAGAACAATGGATGTCTCAATGTTTGCTTCCCAAATCCTTGAAGGAGCGTATTCGCCGATATGAACAATATAAATGGCAAGAGACTAGGACGGTCGACGAAGAGCATCTGCTACGTAATCTTCCTACTCACCTTCATAGGGATATAAATCGCCACCGCTGTCTGGCATTACTAATGAGAGTGAGTTGTCTTATTTATGAATTCCCTGTCACTTTTATTTTAGTTGCAAACTATTTCTTTAACTTTTGGAATGCCTGTCTGGGAAATATCTTTGTTATGTTATAGTGTTTTATCCCCTCACACTAAAGGGTGTGTTGCCTACTTGTATCAAAACATAGAATTTGTTATGGGTTGAGTTGTTTTGGTTGCTGTTTTAGCCTGATTTCTAGTTGTTCTGAAGTAAATGAGACTGCAGATACTGTTAGATTAATCAACTAAAGCCCTCGCTTTCTGCAAGTTCGTTAAAAGGACCTATTCACATTGTGTTCCTTTTCTTCTCTGTAGGTTCCTATGCTTGAAAAAATGAATGAACGACTTCTAGATATCGTTTGTGATCGCCTTAAGCTCGCGCTTTCACAAAAGGCAGCTATATTGTCTGTGAAGGGGATCCTGTTGATGAAATGCTTTTCATAGAGCAGGGAAAGCTGGAGAGTTGTACCACCAATGGTGGTAGAACTGGTTTCTTCAATTCCGTTATGCTCAAGGCTGGGGACTTTGGTGTAGAAGAGTTCCTCACATGGGCACTGAGCCCACGTCCCTCCTCCATCCTCCCAACTTCAACCCGAACAATGTGGGCATTGACTGAGGTTAAATCCTTTGCTCTCAAGGGTGATGACCTGAAATTCTATGGATCTGAATTCCGGAGGCTATACAGTGAGGAACTCAAGCACACTTTTAGGTACTATTCCCAGCAGTGGAGGACATGGGAAGCCTGTTACATACAAGCGGCTTGGCGCCGGTATAAGAAGAAGAACTTGCTTAAGGAGTCTACACGTGAAGAAGTGTTATAGCTAGTCGTAGGTTATGTTTGTATGTTGTTTGAGATAAAGATTGGACTGGATTGGATTGCCATCACCCAGAGGTGCTGGAACGATTGATTGAGATGGAATTGAGGGGAAATTGGAAGCAAACACCACCTGTTGCTCCTGGAGAGCTTGACGCATTCAGGTATAGATGATGCTGAAATCTTTAATCAATATAAACCTCAAGCTTGACATGGCTGATGGGAGCGGGATTATTTTGTTTGATGAATCTTTGTGATGATAGTGTATAATATGAATTTTCTTTTCTTTTCTGTGTGGCAGTTGATTGAGAAATTGGTTTTTCTCTTGATCATTCTTTATTCAAGTAAAACCAAACAAAAAAGAGAACATGCACAGTAAATACAACATAGAAGAAAAGGGGAAGGGGGCACAGTAAATACAGCATAGAAGAAAAGGAGGGGGGGTCATATATTGTATTTGAACTAGCAGTGCCTAACATGCAGATCCGGGTGAAGTTGCAGTTGAAGACATTGTGTTACATCCCAAGCTTAATTAACCCTGATTATTGCTAATTAATTGAGTATTAGCCAAATTAATTATGCTTGACTCCTAATTATGATAAATTAGTATTGCTTAATGCATTTGAATTGAGTTGGGTGAGTTTTGAACCCTAAATAGGTGAGTTGACACCACCTTGACTCGGTTTAATGTAATTAAGGACTTTTTCGTAATTCTTGATTTTCATAAATTGCATCATTTGCACATCATTTTACCACTAACGCGTGTATTTCGTCAATTCCATCAACTTTCATAATTGACTTGACCTCATTTGACTGCTCATTGAGAAAATGGACTCTCAATTGACTTAATGTGGAAATGTTCTTACATAATGGGCTAACTTGCAAAAGTCCATTCTTATGTTATATATTAGGTATAAAGACCCTTTCTTTCTTTCATTCATTTCATTTCCATATTCTCTACAACTCTCCCTACCCTTCTCTTCCATTCACTCTCCTCATTCAATCATCAAGAGGATTGTTGCATAGGCTTGAAGAGTAGACTGTGAATCATCATCTTCTTCATCTTGTGACAAAAGGCATCCTCCAACTCTCTCTATTTCCTCTCAATTTCGAAATCTCTACTAGAGGTGAGTAACAAAACCCTTCAACCATGATTTTGAGTGTCTTAGAGACAAATAGACCCATTCTCATGCATGCATTGCATCCTCATCAATTTTCCATGTGGTTATGGTGATTAGGGTTGCTCATTTGGGGCTTTTGGGTTTTTCTTCAAATCAAGTGTGTGAGAAGTTGAAAAGCTCTTCTTTGAGGCAAGTATAGACTCTAAACATGTTATATATGTTGTGTGAAATGTGTTGATTTGCATCAATCAAGTTTTCATGAATTAATACATGTATTTCTTGGCTTTCACTTGTTGAAATTATGGGTTAATGAATGGAATGGAAGAGTGTAATGACAAGTAAGGGGCATGGAGGCTCTACATTGCAGGTGTTAATCGTAAAAGGGAGTTGGGAATGAATGGGAAGGGAAGAAAGGAAGAAATCCCGAAATAGGATTTCTGGACAGTTCGCTCGAGCGAACATTGGTTCGCTCGAGCAGACCTGATACTGGAAACTCAGCTCGGGCGACCAAAGGGGTGCGCTCGTGCGATTAACTCTCTGTTTGGGGTCCGCTCGAGCGAACTTGGGTCCGCTTGAGCGAACCTGAAGCTTTTTTCAGGCTTCTTTAAACCCTTTTAATGAGTGAAATCACCACTCTTAGTCCATAATTAACCCTCCTAATCACTCCCAAATGGACAATTAGGATGTACACCCCCCTTACCATAGGAACTTAGGTTTCATTTAATTTATGTCTTAGAATCGGATCCATTAACCTTCTAATTAAGCCCAAAAGAAATCATTAATCTATTATTAAGCCATGGAGATTAATTTAGAAATTCAACATAATATCATTGTAAGTGACACTAAGTAATTAGTAATGTGTTGATTCTTTAAATTAATCTTGTATTGGATAATAGTAGGTTATATGAATGATAAATTAGTATTAATTGTTTATGTTCATCAAATATTTGAATTGAGTATTGAAAATGGGAATTGTTATTCATTTGTTATACATTATTTGATATTGATATGGATAAAGCAATTGAGTGGAACATATCCAAATATTTGAAAAAGTTATTCGATTTGAATTATGAACGAAATTTGATTTAATATTCGATTTGATTAAATCGGCACTACTTAGCTTTGATCGGACGATACCCGACGGGGTTAAATCTTGGTTTAGTTTTGAACGTCGCTGCGCAGTTGACAGACTGGAGCACCGGAACTCCAGGACCCGGGTAGCTAGGAGGATCTTTGGCCGGACCCCTAGTGACATCTCAACACAATTTGCTCTCAATGAGAGGATGAGCTTTATGTAGTTGCCAATTCGTATTGTATTTGTATTTTTATTTTCGTTTTAATGATTTTAAAAGAAAATATATATATGATTACTTTTACTGGTCTCATTATTATTCTCAATTATAATTGTCTTCAAAACCTCATCGTATTGCCTGTTTACTGTTTATGCTTGCTAACCGTTGTATTAAGATGCTACTCTTGGTGTCACAGGCACAGACGCAGCTCCCGGTCCAGCAAATACCACGGAGGGAGAGAAGGTTACCCAAGAGGTACCTTCAGGTTTAGAGGAGTGGCCCAGTGTAGGGCCCATGTAGAGACTCCTCAGTACGGAGAGCGTCAAGAACTTTTTGAGAGCACATAGTAGAAGTGTGACTAGTGTTTTTGTTGGGTCACACTTAATTTAATTCTTTTTGTTATGTATTTTGATAACGATGTATAGAACTTTCTTCTGATACAAACATTGTATATCAATGTATAAACCCTTTTGTTTTAAACTTGAACGTTATATATGGGATTGTACAGGGTTATGATGATCAATGGATATAATTAAGCTTCCGCTATATTAACTGTTGATTGATAGTTTTCAGTGAGTTCGACTTACGAGTGGAATAGTTTTCTCCTTCGTGTGCTTGTATTTGACTCGCGACAGGCACAATCTCACGGGAGTACGTGTGTTCTACCTCGAGGATTGCCCTAGGCCAGGGTGATTCGGGACCGGGATGTGACACATTGGCTCAACCGAAAGCCTTGTAAGTGCTCGAGTGTGTTAAGTCACTTAGTTGATGGTTGTTAAAGAAGATATGTAGCAAGAGAGCTGATGAAGTGAGTAACGAAGAGTAGAAAGCGAGAAAGGATGAAGAGGAGGAGAGTATTGAGAGACTACTTGTAACTTTTTTGGAAAATAAAAAATATGCTTGGGACCTAGTAATGTTATATATGTTTTTTAAGGAAAAGTTGTTTTTACACCAGGGATGCTAAAAATATTACTACTCTTCCCTCCAAGTTTTGTGAATCATACACTTGACGTGATATGGATGTGATTGTGTGACATGTTACATGGATATTTTAATAATAATTTGAACTTCATTTACACCTTTCCATCAAGAATTATAAAAATAAAGGATGCAATCCATCGGCACACTAAAAAGAAGTCATAATAGAAGACAATGACTATAGTATCCAAGACAAAAGGTGAACTTCCACTGTGCCAAACTCTAACTTCTGAAAAAACTGTCTATCAAGAGAAACCAATTTAACCATCAGCATGGCATGCCAAATATAGATTATGATCTGCACAAACTACAAAAGCTTTAGCATGGCATGCCAGATACATCACAAAGTGTACACAAAGTCCAACACTCCTCACATGAAATAAAGTTATCAGCATTCACATTCTGATTGTTATGCAATATAGCTGATATCTAAGTATAATTAGAAACTTTCATAATAGAGGTGAACAACACACAGCCACGCAAAATGGTTAAGAAAAGGTTGAGTTCATACAGAAACTACCACCATTCAAATCTCACGCACTGTGATGCGTACTTACTAAACCACTCCTACACTTACAAACATCAATATCATACAAAACATAAGCTGTGGAAGCAATGAAAGTAAAAATGAAATAAGTATACAAGGTAGAACACATACCTCATGTGATAGCTGACAAAGTTCTGACATATATGCCTTGAAGAGTAAGAACATCGTGTAGTATGGGTAGGAACCCCGGCAAAAATGATGTCAGCAATTCATCTCTATACTCATCTGTAAGCCATGGTGTATGCTAGATCACAAAAGACGCCAAACATTAGAATTAAATTAAAGAGAAACAAAAGAAAATATTATAATTAAATTAAAAAGAATTTTGGCACACATACCACATCCCCCCGAACATGCTCCCCTACATTTCTGCAGTATCATAAAAAGTCCAATGGAAAATCTCTGTAGGGCAGGGTCTGAAAATTTAATGTGTTAAAAAATTCTTGCTCCCTGACATTTCCAATCCAGTAGTGGCCTTGAATAGCACATGAAATTTTCTCGTTGCATTTTTAAATTCTGTTATTATGGATTTCTCTACAGGAAACGCATTATAAGATTCCCATACTAAATGATGAGCCAAATGCCTCACTTCACCCCTTTCTTTTGGTGTGCGATGAATTGGATGATTCACTGAGTTACAAAGATAACTACATACAAAAGAATATATTTAGACAAACAAAAGTAATTAAAACGAATGGAAAATAATCAACTAGGCGGGTCACCTTTACCTGTTATTAAGATTATATAGTCTCATGCTATTACACAATTGAGCCAACTCCAGGGGAGTGGTCCAACCATTTTTATCCAATAGCTGTTGAACCATAGCACAAAATTTATTAATATCGTCTTCCAAAGATTTCCGGTATCTTGTGTGATCCATAACATGGGCAAGTTTCGCTTTTCCATCTACAATGTAGATGTTTTGGGAACAAATCTCACCTTGAGGATGCTTCAATTTAACATGAAAATGGATAATGCCATGAAGTATATCCCTACAATTTAGAGGAAAAAAAAGTTACTTTTACATATATAAAAATAACAGAAAAATTCAAGAAAATAATGAAAGAAAATAGATACTCACAATAGAATTCCAATAAAAGGAAGACGCAATCTTTCCAGATAATTAGACTCGAAGAGAAGGTTCTTATTAGCCCACGTTTAAGAGTATATTCCACAACTTCGGTGAATAAAATTTCTCTTTCGTTTCCGTTTCCATCTATATTGTAGTTGCATTTGCCGAAGACCTTGAGAATATATGGGGTATCAAGGAAATATGTGGCTAAAATGTTTTTCTTCGCACCAATAATCCAACCCGAATACCTATTACTCCCATTAACTCTCTCTCCATTCGAGAATGAAATATCGAACGTCGCATCAAGCTGGAAGCATTCAAAAAACTATAAAAATGTAAATATAACTCACTAAGAAGTACACTGAGAAGTAAAAAAAAAATGGAGACACATACTATCACTTGGGGAAGATGATTCTCCATGGTGAATGGTGAACAATGACGTGAGAGAATTCCTCTATAGTTCAACCACTCTCCTGTATACACAGGGGAGAGGAATTTCAGGATTAGAAAAAAATAAATATATTATAGGAAAAATCCACAATATGATTCGTTTATCAGGGATAACTACAGAAAGAGGAGAAAAATCATATACTGCATGTAATTGGAGAAAAATATATAAATTTATATAATAATCCAGAAAAAATCCTAAATGCAGGTCTCAAAGAGAGAGAGAAAGAGACAATCCATTGTCAGTCTAGCAGTCCACGTAATCTAAACAATAAAAAATAAGGAAAACCATGTAATCTAAAAAAAATCATACTTAGGTCTAAGGCATTTGATCTCCGCTTCTCTTGTTTTACTTCGGCCCTGTTTGAAAAATCTTGTCTGCATGAAACAGATCTATGTGATATAGATCTATTTCAAAAAGAGCAGTTTGAAATAGATGATTTACAATTAGACAGCTTGGTTGGGTGAGAAATGGGTTGAAATAGACATTGTAAGAATCAACGGTTGAATTTCTTCTTCCGCTAATTCCTCAGGATTTATAATGACTTAGGGGCTAAAATTTGAACACAGTCATTCTCGGTCCTCCAAAGAGGATCAATGGTTGGGACCATGACTGTGGGATCCACATAAGCCCAAATTGAACATCTAAGGTTCAGTGTTTTTGGAAAATATCTCAAAATATAGGATAGATCAACGGTTTAAATTTGGGCCTATACCTGTGTTTGGGCTTAGGAAATTTTTCAGCGGCCCGGATCATGATTGCATGTCCCACAGTTTTTTTTTTTTTTTTTTAAAGACAGTATGGACATTCGAGAACTAATTGGAAGTGGCTGCCTTAGACCCAAGCATATACAATGATTTTTTTTTTCTTTCAATATCTTAAGATTTACAATGGATCAAGGGTTCAGATTTTAACCCTTAGCCATTTTCCATGTTAGATAAAGGATAAATGGTTCGGGTTGTGATTTCGGGCCCCGCAAATGTCTAGAAATGGAGATCTTAGGATCCGTGTTCTTTGCAAATATCTCAAGGTTCATGAAAGATCAATGGTTGAAAATTGAACATGTAGCCTTTTTATGCCTTCCGAAGATCCTCAACGGTTTGGATCATAATTTTGTGGCCTGGAATTTAAAGAAAAAAAAAACAGTCAGTAGAATAATCACGTGAAAGTCAATGCTCTTGGCTGAGCATATCAAAGGGCTGTCCACTTGTCACCAATATGTTGAGATCTACATTGAATTAAGGGTTCAAATTTGAACTCGAAGTTCTGTTCCTTGTTTCAAAGAGAATCAATGGGTTGGATTGTGATTGGGGGGGCCACAAAAGTACAAAAATAGAGATCTAAGGGTCTATGATTTTTCCAAATATCTCGAGATTTGAGATGGATCAACGGTTGAATTTTGAATAAATAGCCGTTTTAGGTATTCTTAATATTTAGATGGTTTGGATCATAGGTTTGTGGTTGATAAATTAACAAAAAAGAAAAAGACGGATAGTTAAAAAATGACGTTGAAATCACTGTAGCAAGTCCTCTCTGCCCGCTTCATACGACATTGTCTGTTTGAAATGGGGTGGAAATTCAGGCTTTGAGAATATGCATTTTGATATGAAGGAAGGAAAAATCATGCCAAACACTCTAAATCCGGTTGCAATCAGTTTCAAGTGATTAAGAGCTTGAAAATAGCGTTGCCAAACGGGCACTTCCTCTTTTCGTTCTCTTCTTCAAGCCCTTTCTCTGTTTCCAGCTTTCTTTTCTTATAACAGCTATTAGGAGAAAAATGGAGAATGGAAGAGTCGCAGTCTCTCGCAGAGACGACGAAGAGAAAGAGCAGGTGGGGATGGGTTAAGTTTTGGGTTGGTTGGGTTTGTTGTCTGGCACTTGAAGAGAGATGAAGAATCAAGACACCGAGAGAGGACCCATTCCATGAGATGGAATCGACAGTTTGCAGAGAGGCGGCAGCAGTCGTCAAGAATATAAAGACGAAGAAGGAAAAAGGGTTAGGCCTGGAGAGGTTTTCGCTGGGCAGGACTCTGGAGAGAGAAGGGTATTCGAAGAAAGGCCAGGATCAAAAGGGTGGGGGCGTTGTAAAGTGGGATTTTAAGTTGGGCTGGCCATAGCCACTTCCAAAGAACGCCCCAGGATAACAAAACGGGGTCCGCCATTGATACTTATAATCTTTGCCACAATGTGCAGCCCAAGTTCTTAAACATCCAACGCAAGCTTACAATCATCTAATCTTGATTAGTTAGTGTTTTAATCGTTCTTTTTCCTTCCTATTTACATCTGCTGCAGCTCCATTCAAATTCAAGTTCAAATTGCTCTTTTGGGGTAGGTCTAAGGTAGCTTTATCTTGTCGTTTTCTTCCAAGGAACAATGTGTTTTGTGTGTTTTCAATATATAGAATTGTTACCGACCCATGTGGATAAAACATAACCTGAAGGAGATCCCGCTGAATTTTTTTTTTTTTTTTTTTTTGAGAAAATTGAGTAAGTGAGGTGGGTTTTTTGAGAATGATTGAAAAAGGTTACTAAGTGATGTGGGTTTTGTGATAATTCAATACCATTATAGCTGGGTTGTAGAAATTGCATGCTGTTGTTTGTGAAATGCTAGTAACTTTGAAACAACATGGTATTGACAAAAACATCTCCTCATACACTGTTAACTTCTTGTTGTTTTCCTATGTGCAAAATACCCTTGAAAAAAATAGCAATCTGATTTTATTCATAATTTTGTAGTTTGGCAGTTCCAGAATGAAAGAAAAGAAAACGTGGGTGGCAACTGATTCCTTTGACTTTCTTGTTTTGACATTTTCTTTTGTTTATAGTTCTGGAGACCATCATTTTGGTAGAATTGATTGTAAGAACTATGAACCCACCACCTTTGATATTTGAAATCTTTTCAACATCTCTGATCACATGAATTTCAAAGTGACATGCTCTGGCTTTCACGTCTCTTTCTGTATTTATTCATGTGAATCACACTCCATTTTCATATAGAAAAGGAACCCAAATGCAACTTTCTTGAATTCAGAAACCCCTTTATCTTTGTCCATGGAGGAAAATGGAGGTGGTGTCTCTCTGAACAAGGTGAAAGGGAAAGAAGCGAAAGAACATTTAGTCGAGAGATTGATAGAGAATGGGGATTTATATGTGCTTTTTTATACTGGGAATTGGCCTAAGGGGATAGGGAAGTGTGTCTGTTATGATGGGTGTCTTTACCAAAGTCCTCTTTCTCCAGGCAAATTATCAGATAAGTGTAAAATTCGACGGCCCTCGAGTGCTATTTATGTGGGTTACATTCAGGATAGTTGCATAAATGGGTATGATTTTCTTATTGAATGTAATGGGGAGAGCTGCGAAGGGCAACGGGTGATGAACCAGATGCATGGATATGGAAGGAAGGGATATGGGAATGGAGGTGTTCATGAAGGTTGGTGGAGAAGTGAAGTGTTAAATGGCCATGATACACAAGCCGGGCATTGGACAAGCGAAGTGATGTGTGGTGAGGGAATTTTGTTGTGGGCTTCTAGTTATGCGTATTGGAGGAAGTTAGTTGATGAAGTACCTCTTAATAGCTGTGAAGTCCTAAACTTCACAAATGGAGGTTTTCTCTGTGGAAGATGGAAAAAATGTACAATTGTTTGGAATTGTAGATATTATCCTCTGTATGTGAGTTTTGAGTGGCTGAAATCACATGTTTGAACTGGTGTTTTTACATCGGACAATGGACAGAAGACGGAATTGATGGACAATGAGCACAGAGTTCTGTACCCTAAACATTTAAGCACTTTCTTAGATGATGCCCACAGCCAATCGGAAAGTACCATTTGGTTCTTTGTGAAATATGGTGATTTGCTGGTTGAGGTTTCAATTCCTGACCATGCCAATATTGTTTTGGAGTCTGAATTTTCAGTGTTCCAGGATGGGCCTCTAGATGAGCAGAAGAGGTTAGGAGAAGTGATCTGCAAGGGTCATGGGAAATATGAATTGATGCATGTTTTGCAGCTTGGAATCAGGTTTCACCATCAAAGATCTTTACTATCTTAAAACGGAAATTGAGAAGTAATGAGCTTCTGTCTTTTGCTTGTCCAATTCTCTCTTAAAGTTTAAGGTTTGGTAGGTTATGAGTAAAATTGATTTAGACTGAGGCACTCTTTTGTTACCCTCTTCCTCATGGAATAGTGGTTGTGTTACTTGGTATTTTGGTTAATCATTGAAGGAAAACCAGTTTTTTACAATTGAAAAGATTGCTATAACCTTTTCAAATATTTCTGATTTTATGTATGAACAGGAGAAAACAAAATGGCATTTTTTTTATTACCCAGAGTCGAATTCGAGTTAGCAATATGAGGACAAAAACTTGTGAAATACAGGAAATATGATGTCGACAGTAAAATAATCCTGGGTCTCTCTTATATGCCCTTGTAGTTTCTTCTTTCTATATTGACTTTTTTTTTTTACAGAGCTATCTAATGGATACAATAGTCCAACACGTATTGGATGCATGGTAAAGTTTGAACTTGGCCAAATGCTTAGTCACTTGCTAGTTTGTTTGGCACAGGACACAGAGGTCTGGTGGACCCGAAAGAACTTCTTGTTACTGTTTTGTTGGAACTTGATTTGTAAGATTGGGAACCAGTTCTGGCCATGAAACTAAGTCTAGTTTCATGGTTTCACCATACACCATGTCTAACTTGGATATCCAGTCCTGATTTTTCCAAGAGCCTGTTTGCACCTGGTTTTCATGGCCCCATTAATTTACCGGGTTGTGTCAACTTGGGCTAGTCTCAGACCAACCAACCAGTTCTAGCTATGATTTGGCATATAAAGAGCAATGAAAGTTGTTAAAGTGTGATAAGATGACAGTAGATGTGATACAAGTTTAATTATGATAGTGATACTGATGACGACAACCACAGTGAGTTATTTGGCTGAAATAATTCACGAGCTGTTCCGAGTACAGAGACTGTCGGCTGAACTAAGTCACAAGCTGTTCAGAGACTATGGGGCGTATTTTTGTGCAAGAAACACTTAAAGGCTGAATTTTAGTTTCTCCACTAATTAAAACGTCCTGAATTCAGTTAACCCTTTAAATTACGTTGATTCAATTAAATTTTGAACACATATTTCCAGATTATGGTTATTATTTTCTTCCTTTAGTATATAAAATTAGAAGTTGCAGTAATCAAAAGGAAGGTGTATGAATGCTTGTAGAATTTATTTATTTTTTCATAGATGTAGATCTGAAGTTGCCACAATTTCTATCATCTTATTACACCCATGAATAGTGGGGGGGGGGGGGGGGGGGGGGGGGCAGTTGACCACTCATTTCTTAGCAATGATTTTGGCTTGAGTGAAGTTCCTTCTTGTTTTCCTCATTTCCACCTGATATTGTTCAATAATTCTTCTATACTCTATGCAGGTATTGTTTGCTCAAGAACATGGCTATGCCAAAAAAGGAACTCCCAGATCTTGATTTCAGCTCTACTTTGCGCACCAAAATACGATTTCCTTCGGATAACTCAGGACATTCTCCACATGAGTTTAAATGGAAAGATTACTGTCCCTTTGTTTTCAGGTTCTCATGTTCTCTTCTCCAGTCATCCTTTTTTTGGCACAAATAAAGATTTTCGTTCTTGAATTTTGTTATTTGGTAGGACTTCCATCCAAAGGGGAGCAAAGCACTCCAAAGTAGGCCTATGCTGCTCAGTGTGGGTAGCAAACGGATAAATGTTTGTTCTGCCTCGGACTTTTATCATAAACTAGTATACTCATAAGCACTGTAACTTCAAGAGTGCACTGAATGATCTGCTCCTCAAACCACTATAAACCAATGTATAGAGTGCTAAAATGATGGATAAAATTTCCCTACTTTGATTTCTGTATCATGAATAAAATAATAAACTTATAAAATGCATAAATTTTGAAGTAATCTTCACTCTATGTTATCACTGACAGTTGACCAGTTTAGTGTGCAGTTCTCACTCTGTTGTCATGAAATTTTTATCCTTGAATCAAGTGAAATTACTTCTAGAAGATTTATGCAAGAACAAAATTTCAAAATTCTTATTAAGTGAAAATTTGTGTTTTATAATTTTATTATTTAATGAGGCAGTACAATATTATTGTAAAACAGCAGTATTATCTTAGCCTAATCCCATCAAGAGTTCTACTATTAAAACTTTAGCAAAGCTATGTCCTTACTTTCGATCTTTCAGATTATGGTGCAGATCTCTCTCTCTCTCTCTCTCTCTCTCTCTCTCTCTCTCTCCAAGTGTGTGCGCGCTTGTGCATGCAAGTGCATAGGGGAGGACCCACTTGTTGGCCGCCCCTGATGGTATCAAAAAATCCCCAAAACTAGTAATGGGCCATGGCCCAAGCACCACATATCTAAGAATGGCCACCCCACGTGTATCAAGCCCTCCAAATCTCATAGTGCCTTCTCTTCTTTCAACCTCAGGAAAGAAAAAAAAAAAAAAAACCTCATCTCCTCTTACCCAATTTTGTTCTCATGGGGAAATCTTGCTTTGTGATTTGAGCTGGGACTTTGCAACCTCTCTATGATCATCGATTATACTTTCTCACACATCACACTTGTGTGTGAGATCATAGCACAACTTTCCATGGATTGACAAGATGCCATATGTCAGAAATTACATCGATCCTTCAACATCATTTATGGCCTTTTTGCCTGATTAATTCAGGACTTTTCTAGAATCTGCGGCTTTGAGTGACAAACCAAAGTTGGAGACTGAAAACTGTGGCTTCGAGAGTATCCCCTCTTCCATATAGAATGATTGCCTACCCTTAGACCTGTGCAATTAAATTCAATGAATTTAATGTTCTTATTCTATAGATTTTTAATATTCTTGATGACCCCATCGCTTCACCCCTTTGATCAAAATCCTTTTTCCTATGAATTTGTAGGCATTCAGTAGGAATTTTCCAAGAGTGGCCTTAGAAAAAAAAATGGACACTTGTTAGAGATTTAGTCTATCATTGATATGACCATGTCCCCAAACTAGATGGTCATTAAACGACTTGAGTTTTTGGATCTGACCATATTCTTAGACCCCAACTGATCAAGAAAAAATATATATGGAATTCTCCTTGACCCCATCTCTTCACCCCTTTGTTCAAAGCCCTTTTTCCCACGAATTTGCAGGCATTCAATAGGAATTCTCCAAGGGTGGCCTTAGAAAAGAAACGGACAATTGTTAGAGCTTCAGGTGATATTTATATATATATGGGAGATGCTCCTATGAGAAATATCTCTCACCTTATATGAGAGATAGGGGTGTGGGCCGATGTGAGGGCCCACACCCCTATCTCTCATATAAGGTGAGAGATGCTCTCATAGGAGAATCTCCCTATATATATATATATATATAGAGAGAGAGAGAGAGGAGAGAGAGTGTCTTGTAGTCTTGTATATATCTGGGTTAGCCTATGTTTTGTTGGAGAAGTTGGAAAAGAACTGTATAGAAAGAGTAAAATGTGAAAAAAGCCTACCAAAATTGAGCAAGAGTTTAGCCCCACCCAAACGAAAATCCCGGGTCTACCACTGCAAGTGCATACATGATAGTAAATGAGATTTCTTGGAGGTTAGGTCATTCAATAGGTCTGCGAATCATCTAAAGGATTTCTCTCTTATATTTTTTTTTTATTTTAGTTTTTACCATTCTTTACATTCTGAAAAAAACTTTGTCCAAGACTTTATCTCTAAAATGACACATTCCAGTCTAGGTGGCTTTTTAGTACTTAGAATTAGAAGTTCCTCAATCTAGGTCTGCTTTTTTACATATTATTTTTTTCTGAGTAATTTGCAAAAATTTATTTAAGTACTATGATTGTGTTGCATACTTTATGGTGTTTTTTTTTTTTTTTTTTTTGCTTTTTTTGGAATTAGATGCCTCATATCAATATCTGGTTCTGATACGTACCAGAATGCATGCAACTCATATTATAATCTAGTTGACTTTCTTACATTGAAAAAATGATTTGTTTACTGAGAAACTAAATCCATTTATCCCAAATAATATAGGAACAAATGGAAACACAATTATGTCAAGCTTTGTTGGAGGAGAATTTCCCCTCCAAGCAGCAGGATGCAGAAGTTTCCATCCTCACCCTCCATTAGGTGGAACCACCCCTCTACTTTTCAATGACAAGACTGTGATGAAAGAACTGATCCATTTTTCCTACATCCGTTGCTCGCAGAAGAGCATCTTCCATTTGTATCATGATTTTTGTAGCTAGATGTGATAGGTCTTCAATGATGATGGCAATAACAATGCTATTATTAAGAAGATATTAATAACTTGTGACTTTACTCAGTCTGAAATATATAATCTACAGGAAGAAATATTTTCAAGGTTGTTAATGTGTTTGCTCATTTCATGTTTTGTAGGCTATTAACATGTGCTAGTTATTTGTTTACATTATGCAATTCTAGGAATCTCCAAGAGCTTGACAAGATTGACACAACTGACTACATGCTTTCTATTTGCGGTAATGAAACCTTAAGAGAGCTAACCTCTCCTGGAAAAAGTGGCTGCCTACTTTATTTGTCCCATGATGATAGATTTGTCATAAAGACTATGCGCAAATCTGAAATCAAGGTATTCCATAGTCAAAATGTATATTCTTTGGAGCACCATAGTACAGTAGTTTGTTTAGCTTCAATCTTTTCTTTGAAATGAATGAGCATTCTTATTATCTTATAGCATTTGACTATAACTTTCTTGGCATTTTAGATGTTGGATATTAGATATCTTCTATTGATGATATACATGTCATGGTTCTTGTGTTAGGTGGGATGTGGTGGCATGATGGTCTTCATCGTCATCATCATCATCATCAAAGCCTTGTTGCAACTATGTTGGGACCAGCTATATGAATTTTGTTTCTCCATTCTAGTCTATCCTAGGACATATCCATGTCCCAGTGGCGTGTCTGGTATTGGAATAAATTGGGGATATTAATATTATGCTAACAGGGCCACAAGGGCTCAAAACTGTTGGTAAATGCAGAAACTATGCTTAATGTCAAGTCATAAGAAGCTTTTAAACTATTTAGACGGATCTGTCTAATCTCAAGTAGACAGTTCCTCAGCTAAATCAATTTTAGGCACAGAAAGTTAAATGGGCAACAGTGTTCCTGCTATTAAACACACCCAAGATCTCTTTACTTGGCCTCCAGCCTCATATCAACTGGAGAAGTAATTCAATAAAAAACCATCCTCTCAGTATTAAGATTCTTAATGTTTTTGGTATATCAGTTGCAGTTGGGTAAGATCCAGTAAGCTTGCTTTTCCTAAAACATCGTCAGAGTGTGGAGCCATGAGTTGTTCTAAGCTCAGTTTGATACTTTAGTTATTTTCATTTTGTTTATATTTTTATCCTTTTGTGTGTAATTTAATGTAGTAGTTTCTTCTGCTCTAGATCTTTTACTAATAATTTAACCTATTTTAAGTCCCTGTTTTATGTCAAATCACATGCCTTCCTAATTTTGGAAAGCATAAAGTCCCAATAAGGATTTATTTATTTTAATTGGAAGTAGGGAACCAAGCCATACTTGCACAATAAAGTCCTAATAGGACTTTCCTTTTTCGGATGACTTAGAATGATTCTTTTATTATGCTACTCTTGTCACTAACTAGTTTGACATGCTTCCTCTACCTCTATTTTCTCCCATTTCATTCACTTTGATGTTTCAAACTTTAATGATGATCCAATGTTAAAATCAAGCAAACAATATTTGTTGTATATTGAGGTAACCATTGCTTTTTCCATGTATCTGTGCGTAGGTAATATTGGAGATGCTACCAAACTACTACCGGCATGTTAAAAATATAGGAATACTTTGTTAACTAAATTCTATGGACTTCATGTTGTGACACCGTTTGAAGGTCATAAGGTAGAACAGCTTCTCAATGTGTTTATATTTGACAGTACATGAAAAATGAGTGTTATTATAGTGCATGTATAAGGTATAAGTGATCCAGTTAAGAAGAGTTCTCATGAGTGGTGACACCCATGAGAAGTGGTATTTGTGTCTGTTTCGCCCACCTCTACCCAGTAGTCACTGTTGGATGGGATGTGGACCGTGGATCGCACATAGCTACAAAATGAGTAAATAACACTGACTGGATGACCATATGCAGGTAATTAAGTCCCTGCAAAGTAGATGGTTATCCATGTATCATCCACAGAGGGCCCACTATCCGATGCTACGCCGAGCCATTATGTGGCCCCATATGGGCCTTTTCTTTATGGATCAGCCCTTTTCTTTATGGGATAACAGGCTTCTTTGTTTCTTGGTCATTACCCTTTTTTGTGGGAGCATGCTTATCAATAATTCAATTGCTCCCTATAAATTTGCTAAACTATAATCCATGGACAAGTTCACTTTGTTGTGATGGGGAACATACTTTGTTCAGATCTACACATTCATCAACGTTTTGATCTCAAAGGCTCATCACAAGGACGTTGTGTCAGTAAAGTGGAAGTTGACGAAAGAACCACATTCAAGGATCTTGACTTGAATTATGCATTTTACCTTGATCCGTCAATGCGAAACCAGCTTTTAAAGTAAGAATCCTAAGCTATGACACTGCCATGACTGTTATTGAATCATATTTAATTCTCTATGCATTGGTTTTCTTCTTCCGAGCCATAAGAATATGTTGATGAGTGAAATTTGCTCGTTCTTCATCATCATCATCATCATAGAGCCTTGTATGTTGGGGTCGGCTACATGAATTTTGTTTCTCCATTCAGATTTATCCTGAGCCAAATCATCATCATCATCATCATTAAAGCCTTGTCCCAACTATGTTGGGGTCGGCTACATGAATTTTGTTTCTCCATTCAGAGAGATCTTGAGCCAAATCCTCAGATAGGTTGCACTTTTTCAAATCTATTTATACTGCTTCCATCCACATCCTCTTTAGATCAGATATCTTAACAGCTATTTTTTCATCAACTGTGGATTGTATATCAATTTTTTGACAAGTTTACCCTATCTTAAATAATCTGACAGTTACCAAGTCACTCGATTATTAGTTCCATTTGATAACTTAATGTACAATATCACAACACAAATCTCATATATGTACAAAATAAATAATGAATTAACTACCCTTAATCAATTTGATACATGATATCAATGTACAATTCCCTTAATTTTAAAATTATGAAGTTGGTTACTGACACTCTTTGTTTACAAGTTTTATGACAAAGCATAGCTATCTCAATATTATGTTCTTTTCTTAATGGGTATTGAACTATTTTCTTTTTCTTTTTCCTGTTTCAGGCAGATCAAGCAAGACTGCGATTTTCTGGAAGCAAAAGGCATCATGGATTATAGTCTCCTGTTAGGAGTGCACATAAGTTCAACACCTCCTCATTGTAGTCCTGCTGGAGGTTTGACTAACCTCAATAGTCTTTTTACTTGCATCTGGTGTCATGGTTTAGTGTCCACAAGCATGTATATGAGGTGTCATAGGTAGGTAGGTTGGGTCTAGTTTGGATCCATGGTGGATGCAGACCTAAATCTAGACCCAAAGGAGAGTTGCTGATTTCAAAAGTTCGAAAATCAAAATACTTCATCTCAAGGTAGGCATCTCATTAAATTCCCCTTAAAAAAATAAAATAAAATAAAATAACTTGATATTTCTAGCAATGGAGTCTTCTATGTCTCACAAATTTAAAAATCAAAATACTTAATATCATGGTGGGCTTCTCATTAAATTCCCTTTTAGCTGTCTTGATATCTATACCAATGCAGTATGCTAGTGGTGAGATGGGATTTATGGAGAACCCCAAGCCATCTAAATTTTTTAAAAAGAGAGAAAGAAGGAAACTTTAATGCACTCATTAACCTTTTAGAGAGGAAAAGTAGGAGCCTTTTACATACAAAGAGAAAAAATAGGAGCCATATAACCCAGGCATTGCTACCTTTGTTGTCTTTTAAGAGAGAGAGAGAGAGACATACTAACTCACGTTCTTTTTTTTATATATATATACCCCCAAGGTTCATAGAATTCACAAATAGGCTCCATGGTTTTAGTATTTGTAAATAGGCCCCTTCCTTTTAATCTTAATACATTCCATGTCCTCAAAATCAATAGCCTTCAAACCACCATAAGTTTTTGGAGTGAAATGACACTTCTATCCATCTCTTTATCTACATATGCATAATTTCAAAGGCTTGGACTTATTTTTCTCTAAAGCTTGTAACATTAACAATTACATTTAGTGGGAGAGAATAACTCCCCATAAATCCATTTTTATCATTACAGTGTCAATTTTATTAAATCCAAATCAATCATAATGACAATCAATACTTGTACTTGCAATTGGTTATAATTGATCCAATCCGTGCACAACCCACTATTGGATTGATGAAAGTTTCAAAATACAAGATTGGGCTTCATGTGCATGAGAGATTTATTGAGAGAGAGACTTTTGGGACTTGGGATAAAATAATGGTATTTGTTGTAAATAATAACATACTCATTTTCATTTAATTGATATAAGAGCAAAGTTGTCATTTATAAAAAATAAATAAATAAATAAATAAATAAATCAACACAAACTTTATGGTGGGTGCTCATTCTCATTAGGAATACTGATTTTGGGGGCATGGAAGGTATTAAAATGAAAAAAAAAAAAAAACAAGGGCCTATTTATAAATACTAAAACTACATGGACCTATTTATAAATCTTAGAAACCTTAGGGGGTATATACAAAAACCTCCTTTTGTTTTCAATGTAGGAACAAGTCATCGCCATACCTTTTATTTCATTCGTTTAACACAAGGGACAATTTTTTTTTACAAAATGCCCAAGTGTTTTCTATATATATGTTATCCCGTGGGCGAGTTTTCTGTGCGCACTATACTATGGGGCCCACATGCTAAGCCACCTCTGAATGGGACCTAGGCTGATTTGAAGATCTTCCTAGGCCCCTCCTATGGATAAAATATCAGCCTCATCCGATCATCCTAACCCTATCATCTGAGGCCCACAAGCTATGATGCACAGATACGGCAAGGACACGTCGTAGACACAGCGGGGACATAAATTTTACACATAAAAAGTGAAGTATTGGACACGATACGACACAATACGTTGCCCATTTTAAAGTATCCGTGCATCATAGCCCACACATTTAGTCCATTCGAATGGGTGTCCAATCGACCCAACAGTCCAGTCCATTGAGGAGGGGGGTGTCGGTTCACTCAAATGGACCAGTAAGTGGGCCCCACTAGGGGTGCGCACTACACACGAGGTGCATGATATATAGCATGCAAATATGGTGAATTAGGACCATCCATCTTCATGTTTCATTGTGATGGATGAACCGTGGCAGGAAAATGACATTGATTAGATGATTCTAGTCATCATCTTTCCCATCTACCTTGCTAAATATGAACCTTCAATTCTTTTTCTTGTTTTTCTAAAGACCATTAATCAAAGGGCTAGGATAATCCAATCACTGTGATTCATCCCAATAATTATTGAAAAGTTCTAATCCATTGTCCCCCCCGCCATGAGGATGGTGGAAGGTGGTTGAAATTGCATTAGAGATGATTTCAGCTCCACTACCAAACCTTACATGTCGAATCAGTGAACATATTATTATCATTTCACATCTCATTACATAGGACTAAATTAGATGCAGTCCTCATTCCTCTCCAATAATATGTTGTGCACATCTTTTCTTTAATTATCTTCGCAACTGTGGATGAATTGCAGATGCAAAACATTTCCTTACGAATGGTAATTGAAAATCACTTTTTTTTTTTTAGCAAAACTCAAGCATGATGACATACGATTTTCTTTTCTACATGTACAGGATCATTTAATGATAGGATTCTCACAAGTAAGACTTCAGTTCCTGTCAACTCTTTCCGAAGAGAAGTACCCATGCATCGAGGTGATGATCTGCCACTTTGTTGCTCTAAAGGGTAAGGCCTATTTATTATTTTCCTTTGCCCGGGATCATTCTTAACACATTTTGTTCAGTATGCAATAATCTGATTATATGATACAAAAATTTTCTCCTAAGAGCGAGCCCATACTGTTCGTATGTGGCCCAACCATTGGGTCCACTTGGGCCCACCATTAATGAGTGTAACCCTCTTCACAATCACCATCCCCTCCACCCTGGCTTTAGTTAGCACGAGCCCAATTTGACCCTCATCCGACCTTTACCCGCCATTGGATGATGTAAAGAAGTTTGCAGTTAATGACAGTTAAAAGCTTTGGAATCTGATGGTGCTAACCTTCTGCCTAACCTTATCCATTGTGAGAACTTTCCATTCTCCACCCATACAAAAATTTTCTCCTAAGAGCGAGCCCATACTGGTCGTATGTGGCCCAACCATTGCGTCCACTTGGGCCCCCCATTAATCAGTGTAACCCTATTCACAATCACCATCCCCTCCACCCTGGCTTTAGTTAGCACGAGCTCAATTTGACCCTCATATGACCTTTATTCACCATTGGATGATGTAAAGAAGTTTGCAATTAATGACAGTTAAAAGCTTTGGAATCTAATGGTGCTAACCTTCTGCCTAACCTTATCCATTGTGAAAACTTTCCATTCTCCACCCCCACTCATAGGGAATGCATCTTGGGCCCCACAGCTGGACTGTATATGAGTGGTATGTTGTATGCTTATAGGAGAAAATTCTGTTAATTGACCAAACACTTTTACCAAAAATGAAAAATAAAAAATTGACCAAACACAACCTACGTTGTCAAAGGGCTTGTTTGGCATCACTCTGGAACTGCTTCATTCTAAGAATGAATGAAGGAAAACTTGTTGGCTAGCATTCTCTCCCATTCTCACATCTATAAAATCTCTCCCTCTTTGTCTCTAGATTTTCTCTCTCACAAAATGCCTACCAAACAAGTTTTCTCAGAATGAAACATTCTCAATGATGCCAGCCAAACAGGCCGCTAATTACTATTCTTGCAATTACAGAATGACTTTCATTTACGCAGGTCTGTTCATAAGCTTGGCATCAAAATGTCGGCCCATGCCATTCGGGTCAATAGAATTGCAGGTGGAAGTGTGTCAACTCATCAGAGAGTGACAGCAAAGGAAGATTACAATGTTGTATTGTATATTGGAATAATAGATGTGTTAATGCCGAGTACAGTCAGTAATAATTCAGTATTTAGGAGACAAGATCTATAACACAGTGAACCAAAAAAATAACTAAATACAATAGCAAATTGTAATGTAGAAATATAATTCACTTACTGTTTAAAAGCAGAGACAGAGTGTTTTTGTCTGAAGTTGAGAAGTTCTGTAACTCGCAGATGAATGATGATTAAGGCTAGTGTTATACACTGTCCTTAAGACAAAATTCGCCCTCGCAACGGTGCTTACGAGCTCTACAGCGTCTGTCTCCCAGGATACAATGATCAATACAACATAGTTGCAGCACTACAAACTGTATGTCTGGCGAACCAAAGGTGCAGCAGCAGAACTCTCTCTCTTTTACTATGAACAATGACTCGAATATGCAATGCAACAGCAGTGAATGAATGAATGAATGAAAAATCATGAACGAGATTCATATAAATAGCTTCAATTAGGTCTCTTCAATGGGGGTTGCATCTGTTCAGAACAGTGATTGTTCACTAAACAGATACATCTTCTTTGGACACACCCTTTCAGATGCGAAGGGACACACACCACTAGGGACACATCCCATTTGCAAAAAGGACTTTTATTAAATAAAATTTCTTCAAAAAATAAATGGGTAGTGGGCCGAGCCAAGGCCCAACTCGCGCGTGAAGCCCAAGCCCAAGACACACCACACACCACTAGGGACACATCCCATTTGCAAAAAGAAATTTTATTAAATAAAATTTCTCTAAAAAATAAACGGGTAGTGGGCCGAGCCAAGGCCCAACTGGCGTGTGAAGCCCAGGCCCAGCCCGGTTCGGTGCGGGGCGGCACGCGCTCGCGTGTGTGGTGGTGACCCCACCTTGATCTAGGTCCTCCCTCCCTCATAAAAGCGGGGTGCCCCTTGGGGCTCATTTTATACTACCAAGGTAAGTATATTTATACCCAAGGAATGTTTTGCTCCCAAGCAATGTGGGATGCAAGTTCACCACTTCCTTTGTTTCCATGTTTAACATGTTCAAGTAGTGGTGTTTAGGAGGCAATTTCTCATTCACTCCTTAATGGATTAGAGCAACCCAATACATGTAATTAATCTACTCATGGAGTAGAATACATTCCCATGTATTCCCACCAAAAAGGATAAGTGGTCCCACTTAGTTTTTTGGCTCAAACTTTGAAAAAGTTAGTAGTGCTCTAGGCCATTTTTCCAACAAGATGTTCTTCAGAATTACAACATGGTGAAGCGCATGGAACATGTCTACAAGTCTCTGCAATTTGACTCCCAATTGATCTCAGCTGTAAATCCCAAGGCATATTCACTTCGTTTTCAGAACTTTCTTTACAATGTATTTCCAGCAGAAGGCCTTGATGTCTTTACTTGATGTGTTGAATCTTCCGTCCAGGACATGTATAAGTAGCAAGTTTATTTGGGACTGCAATAATGTTAATGAAATATTGTTGTTTTGCAATAAAAGATTTACAAATTTCATTTACTTTAATGGTAAAATTGAGCATTTGAGCTACTTTAGAATTGATAACCTTATAGAAATAAAGTTGAATTTTCTATTATGATTGTCATTACTGGCAATCAAAGTCCATATTTTAATTTATACAGGAGTATTTGCTTCCTTGCCATTATTATGTATTAAAGGGGCAGGGATTCGATTTTGAAATTGGAGTCCAAATTCTGGTGTTTAAAACATGCCCGTGTGCTGAGATTATATTTCTATAGAGAAGGTTATATTTGAAATGATTTAATTTTATAGCGAATATCATTTTTAGTATTTAAATTATAATTTAAAATAAGTGTGTATGTGAGTTGTATTTAAATGGCAAGTTGTACTCATTCACTAGATTTGACTTGACTCTTTTATCCCTTTTGGGTCAGACTATTTCTTGCCGAAATGTTGCCCGATTGATTTGGTTTGCTTAGGCCTAGTTTAGAGTTGTCTCACTAGGTTTGCCTCTGTGGACTTGTTTGGTTCTGTCCGCTTCATTGTTTAGCTTGACTCTTGTACTAAGATTTATATTTGATGTAATAAATCTTAGCCTGAATGGGGTATCGTCATTCGCAACCATGGTTAAAAGTCTTAAAAGGTATAGGATGGATAAACGTAAAACCATAAGCATAAACCTATTCCTTAGCGAGTCCTAGTCTTGAGTGGAGCTACCATAGACCCAAATCTAGAAATCTATTTGACTTAGCAAGTTCTATCTTGTTTGTACGTGCCACGACTTGCATAGTATTGGCTTATTTGCTCGTCCATCCAATTTTGCCCATCAGGATTACAGTTTGGTTTGCTTGGACCACATACATTTTCTTTGCACATTTACTCTCTTTACACCTAGAAGGAAGACTCAATCTTTGGACCGCAAGAGAGGGTTATTATTAGCCCACCTTGTAAGAGTATCTTCCACAACGTCGGTGAATAAAATTTCTCTTTCGTTTACATTTCCATCTACATCGTAAACGCATTTATTTGCCGAACACCTTGAGAATATATGGGCTCTTATTTCCCAAAGCAAAATTATACCAGTATCATAGGTCCTCGTTACCTCTATGCTCAAGGAAATATAAGAAAAGTTGTTTTTCGTAACCCCAATAATCCAATCCGAATACCTATTAGTCTCATTAATTCTTTCTCCATTCGAGAAGGAAATATGGAATGTCCCACCAAACTGGAAGCATTCAAAGAATTATCTAAATATAAATATAACTACAAAAATATAAATATAACTCACTAAGAAGTAAAAAAATATAAATATAACTCACTGAAAAGTACAAAAATGTAAATATAACTCACTGAGAAGTAAAAATATATAATAAAAACATGGAGACACACACTATCTGTGGAGGAAAGATGATTCTCCAATGTGAATGGTGAACAGTGGTGGACCCAAGATTTTCATTTGGGTGGGGCTAAACTTTTGCTAAACTTTGGTAGACTTTTTTCACATAAGAGAATTCCTCTATAGTTCAACCACTCTTTTGTATACAAGAGAGGAATTTCAGAATATACCATATCAGAGAGGAGAAAAAATAGGCATATTTCAGGAAAAATCCACAATATGATTCGTTTATCAGGGAAAATTACACTACAAAAAGAGGGGAAAAATCATATACCACATGTAATTGTAAAGAAAATATATAAATTCATATAAAAATCCAAAAGAATCCTAAATGTAGGTCTCAAAGAGAGAGAAAAAGACAAAGCAATGTCCAGTGTCTAGTCTTGCAATCCATATAAATTAAACAATAAAAAGGTTTAGGCCTGGAGAGGTTTTCGCTGGGCTAGAGAGAGAAGGGTATTCAAAAAAGAGCCAGGGATCAAAAGGGTGGGGCATGTAAAGTGGGGCCTGGGGTAGGATGGATTTTTAGTTTGGCTAGCCCATAGCCACATAACAAGAATTCCAAAGCATGCCCCAAGGTAACAAAACGTAAGTCCGCCACTGTCAGTTATCGTCGATAATATCCAGATACGGCAAATCACCCATGGTACCCATGCAGATACAATCCGATACGGGTACGGGATACCGTAAGATATGGTTCGATACGGGTACGGGATACTGTAAGATACGGTTGGGATACGCCCTAAAAAATTGGGATACGGCTATCTCGTCTTTATATTATAAAAAAATGAAAATAGAAGAATTCATCCAAGATTTGAGGAAACAGCAAAAAATGTTCAAAATCTTCTAATTGCCTAATTTGATTTTGTTTTTATGGTAAACTTATGATTTAGTTATAAATTAAAAGGGAAAAAATAACCATTTCTGGATTTCCCCCTTTTGTGACAAGAGGAAAAAAAAACAAATAGAAGAAGAGGAGGATGGAGGAGGCAGTGTAAAGATGCTACCAGCAACAACAATCGATCTACTTGAAACCTTTAAAAAAAAGTCAAGATCTAGAAGCAAAGGGCTTTGAGATTAAGCAAAGATTATTGAAATATAAAGAAGCAAAAAGAGATTATAACTGTAGTTTTAGAGATTGAACCTTGGAACCCTAATTTATTTCTGCTTTGTAATGGTAGTTGTGTGAATGCGACTATGGCTGAGAGATGACCGACTATGGTATGGGTGAATAACTTGATGGAACCTTGGAACCGGGAACCCTCGTTGTCTTTAAAGAGAAGAACCTGATAAAGCTTGATTTAGAGGGAGGGCAACCGTCAATCCTAGCTTGGAAGAAGAGAAGAAGCGCCAGCTTGATTTAGAGGGAATAGAACAGGTGATCCTATGGCTTGGAAGAAGAGAAGAAGAAGCGACAGCCATTTCTCTTGTCTCAATTGTCTAGAGTCTGGAAATTTATTTTTTTATTTTTGGTAGAGAGCTGAGTTAGCTGACTTCTCATGCTTATCGTTTAACGCCCCAACCATTGCCCACTTTATCATTTGGGTAAAGACCAAATGAAAATATATTATCCACAACGAAGTTTAGGGCTTAAACCCAAATGCATGCAACAGTGCTTATCATCTAGTGCCAGGGCCCAGTATATAATCTTATTTATTTTTTTATTCATAATGGACATATTGGTTTATTGTTCAGTTTGCACCTTGTTCGATGGACTCACCCACGTAAGGGAGCATCGATCCCTGGCCGCCCATGATTTAGGGCCCAAACAGGACCAACTAATCAATGGGAAGGTGGGGCAGTTTGGGCTTAAAACGTCTTAATGTGTCCTATCTCCATGTAAAAGTTCCAGGCCCATTAAGTCCAGCTGAATCATTGATCAGGTTGGCAAACCTGATTTCCAGTCTGAATTTAGATATCATACCCCCACCCTTTTTTTTAGATAGCATTGCTGAAAAACTAGCCCAGTACTTGACCTATCTATTTTTAGATTCGGGCCCCATTTATTTTTCTTTAAGATTGCTTTGCACAAGATCCAATCCACTTGAGGGCTACTTGGCTTACTTATTTTTCACCTTTTCACCTAAATATCTCAGGTCTGATAGGTCTACCCTATTATTTATTTATTTGGGATTTGGGATACAACCTTTCTTTTATAATGTCCCTTTCTTTCCATAAGTCATGTTTCTCTTTACTTCAAAAGTTGAATCCTCCCAACCTCCCTCCCTCTCTTTTCATACATCGAGGGAGGTTTGGAGCTTGAAAATTTTTAATAATCATGACTCATGATTTTGACCATATTGGCCCACTTTAGATTGAGATTTTCATGAACCCATTTCTATTAGCTATGCACATATGATGTTAGTACTTTTTCCATTAATCATATGGGCTTAATCTGTTTGGGATGGCCATACTAAAAATAATGGTGCATGATTTTGGTTACTAAATTGTCATTAAAAAAAAAATTAATGCATGATCCAACTAACAAATGGAGATAGATGACGTGATTAATAAGTTACACTACCCATTTTGCAGCTTTAAAAATAAGCTCTTATTTTGTGATTTAGAGCTTCTTTACATATTTGAGTGTTTCGTAAACCTCAAATTAATTTTTAAATTTTGGAGATTATTTAAAAATGAAAGGTTGTGAGCTAAAACAGATAAGTTTGTGCAATTGATAAATCATGTTGCAAGCCTTTTTATACTCCCATCCTCAAAATCTAGCACCACGCCAAATTTCACCGTCATCCTCAAAATCTGGCACTAAGCCCAATTTCACCCTCATCCTCAAAGTCTGGCATCAACCCCAATCTCACGCTCATTTAACCTATATCCACCTTTTGGATTGAATATCAAAGGAAATGTTGTAGGTTAAAAGACCACTAACCTTAAGGCTATTAAATTAAGTGCGGGCCTGTTTGGAAATTCTAATCCAATTATATTATGGTCTAAAGTAAAAGCTTGAAGTTTTAAACTCTAATTTACAATTCACCCTCATCCTCAAAGTCTGGCATCAACCCCAATTTCACTCTCATCGAACCTATATCCACCTTTTGGATTGATTATCAAAGAAAGTGTTGCAGGTTAAAAGACCACTAACCTTAAGGCCGTTAAATCAAGTGCGGGCCCATTTGGAAACTCTAATCCAATTATATTATGGCCTAAAGTAAAAGCTCGAAGTTTTAAATTCTAATTTATAATTTCACCCTCATCCTCAAAGTCTGGCATCAGCCCCAAAATCACTCTCATCGAACCTATATCCACCTTTTGGATTGAATATCAAAGAAAATGATGCAGGTTAAAAGACCACTAACCTTAAGGGCTATTAAATTTAGTGCGGGCCTATTTGGGAACTCTAATCCAATTAAGAAAAGCCAATTATATTATGGTTTAAAGTAAAAGCTATAAGTTTTAAATTCTAATTTACAATTACATCTAAGCTCTTATAGGTAATTGGAGCCCACCTTCGGTTCCTCTCTCTTCCGGAGCTAGAGGTCCTCGTATTGATTACCGATTCCCCCATCTTCATGAACTGAAGGTTGAGTCAACTAGTACTACTAGTACCACCTCGAGCCACAGGGGTTTTACCTGGCTTCTCTCTGGGCCCGCAAGGATTAGTCCAACCCAAATGGTCGACTACACTATCTCCATACCATTTAAGGCAAAAGTTCAAATTTGTAAATAAGAGCTAAAATTTGAATAACATTATGTCAATTAAACATGCCATCCATGATAATACTCAGAAATTATAGTTCATCATACTAGGCCATAGGGGATTTACATAGCTTCCCTTGACCCGCAGGGATTAGTCCGGCCCAAAGAGCATTAATTAAATCATAATGGCCAGTTCTACGGTTATAAGAGAAATCTACGGTTAAAAGACCACCAACTGTTACAAGCTTCCAGCTATTAAATCAAGGTTAGGATACGGTTAAATTGATAAGTAACTAGGCCTGTTCTAATTTTCATCAAAGCTTTTTTTTAATCAAATCTATAACATACCATTATGTACATTAGAACGATTTCAATATAAATATTAGTATTTCATAATATATATATAAACATTAGTATTTAACCCCAAAAGAACAGATTATAATATACATCATTTATACATACCCATATAATTACTTATACGGACCCACGTGAATGTCCATACTCCATACCATTGGTTCTTGCAAGCATGCCCTTTCACGTACTAGTCTACAAGTCTACAAACTTTCCATCACTTTGCAAGTTGCCCCTTCACCTTACCCATGCATTAAATGGGATGCATGCAAAAAAAAAAAAAAAGAATGGAGGGTGATTTCCAATCGTTGCTACTTTCAAAACAAGTCACCACATAGTGAGTTTACTACAAGTCTACATGCTTCTAAAATATCTTCTTAGTGGATACAAATATGCACATTAAAGTGTGGAAGACAAACATCCTATTAAAAAAATGCCGAAGATCTCTCCATACCCCATTTCTCTCTTCCTCATTCAAAGTTCAAACGTTCTTCCTTTCCCTCATTCCCTGGTTTCATTTGAAACATGGGTTCTAGTACTGTGGCTATGTCCTTCTTCCTCATCAAAGCATGCTCCATCATCCATTCATAAAAGGTAAAAATGCATACATTTTATTTAATAGTTTATTATTCTCTTCCTATTATTATGTAGTTGATTAATAGTTTATTATTCTTCCTCTCCTTATTCTCATTTAAGCTCTCTATTGGCACCTTAAAGAGGATTCACATCATCTTCTACCTTCATCATAATCAAGGCTTTATACAAAAATCTTCTGGTAAAGCTACTGTTTCTTGTTTCTTTTTAATGGTTCAAAGAACCAGTTCTTCAACTAGTGATAAGGTTCAATCTCAAGCTAGTAACACTATAAAAAGGGACAAAATGGAACTTGATGCCCCACTGTGGAGATATGTCTGTCGCACATGCCAATGGTGGTAAAACTATGGGTGGTGGTAATAGAACTCGGACATGTAATTTTTGTAAGAAGTTTTTGAATGGGTTATACTCTAGGGTAAAAGCTCATCTATTGAAGATAAGTGGAGTGGGAATCCAAAGTTGCTCAAAAGTAGACCTAAGACTTAAAGAGGAATTGGAAAAAGAGCAATTTGATGCTCAAGTCATGAAAGAGCAACAGAGAAGAGCACCATTAAATATCCCATTACCTCCAATCGATGATGGCAAAAAAAAAAGGCTTTTAGAAGGATCGATTGAGCATTCATTCAAGTTGAATACAATTGATGAACTTGATAAAAAGTGTGCAAGAATGTTTTATTTAGGTGCCATTCCATTTAGGTTTTCTAAAGATCCATACTTCATTGATTACATTACATCCATTGCCAACTCGCGTTTAGCGGGTTAATTCCACCATCATATAATCGGTTGCGCAATTCATTCTTGGTGCAAGAGAGAAGCAACATAAAAAAACCTGATGAATACATTTAAAAGATCATGGGATGTTACAAGAGTTTCTATTGTGTCTTATCGTTGGACTGATGTTGAAAGGAGGCCATTGATTAATTTTATGGCTGTTTCATCTCATGGAGCTATGTTTTTTAAAGCAATTGATGCGTCGAGAATTTACAAAGATGCAAAGTATATGTCAGAGTTATTTTGCAAGTTGTAGAAGATGTGGGTCCATCCAAGGTAGTGCAAATTTTAACAGCCAATGTTGCAGTTTGTAAGGCGGCTGGAAAACTCGTTGAAGGTAAATATCCTCACATATTTTGGACTCCGTGCGTAGTTCATACTATGAATTTGGCATTGAAGAATATTCGTCAACCCAAAAATACACCACAGAATGAAGGGAGGTTTGTACAATTAGGGTGGATAGTTGAAATTGAACGAGCGGTAAAATATATTAGAAATTTTATTGTCAACCACAATATGGCTCTTACAATTTTCAAATCATTTTCAAAGTTGAAATTATTACGAGTGGCTGAAACATGCTTTGCATCTACAATAGTAATGATCAGGCAAATTAAAAAAGTAAAGGATGCTTTACAAAAAATGGTCATTGATCGAGATTGGAAATACTTGAAAAAGAAGATGAGGAGAAAGCTCAATTCATAAAGAATGTGTTTTAAATGATGAATGGTGGGATAGAGTTGATTTCCTTTTGGATTTTACGAAGCTCATAATTGACATGTTAAGAATTGCAAGCACAGATACACCAATTTTACACTTTGTATATGAAATGTGGGACACAATGATTGAAGATGTAAAAGTTAGAGTATTTCAACATGAAAAGAAAGACTTGTTAGTTGGTCAATCGGGATTTTTTGATTTATTGTATGAAATACTTGTTTCGATGTGGAATAAGAGTCTTACTCCTCTACATTGTGTTGCACACTCACTCAGTCCTAAATACTATAGTTATGCATGGCTTAACGGAGGAGGTGGAGGAGTCAAATGTGTTGCTCCAAACAAGGATGTTGAAGTATCATGTAACCGAGTTACTTGTTTGATCGTCTATTTCCACTAGAGAAAGTTAGAGAGGTTAATGTGGAATTTGGGAAGTTTTGCAGACCTTCGGGTTATTTTAGTAACCTACATGTGATGGAGGATATGAACATTTCTGATCCTCGTGTATGGTAGGGAATGCATGGATTTAGTGCTCCGATGTTCTCAGAGTTAGCATCAAAGCTTCTCTCTCAACCTGCTTCATCATCTTGTTGTGAGATAAATTGGAGTATATATTCTCAAATCCATGCTATCAAAAGAAACAAGCTTACAACTGGAAGGGCAGAAGATTTGGTATATGTCCATAGTAATCTCCTCTTACTTTCAAAAAGGAAGGAAGAATACAAGTAATTAAATTTTATTTTATAATAATGCTCAACACATTTTGGTCACACCTACTATATTTCTTTGTTTGAATTAAAAATATTTAGTTCGTATGATTACTCAATTCATAAAACACTAAAAATTGATTTATTATTTTGCATATCATAAAAGGACCATCTTAATATTGGGATGTGGGAGTTGGAGATGAATTCCATCAAGAACCCGGCAACAGTTGCTTAACATTGGATGATGATAAAGAAATCATTTTGGTGATTGAAGAAGACATGGAAGAGAAAACTCAATAGCCATTATGTGAAAATGATGTTGGCATGTCATCCTCACACATGCGTGGAAAGGAGAAGGAGGGAGCCCAATGTGAACAAATATTTGATTCTGATGATGATTTTTGAGGTGGAATTGAAATTGGATGATAATTTTCTTTATGTTGGTATACTTGTTACTTGTTAGACTTTGTTGAAATAACTTTTAGCTTATTAGTTGTTACTTGTGAGTGGACTCTGTTAATATTATATGAACTTGTGTTGTGTTTTTAATTCATGTATTAGGATGCAGATACTCAATATTATGCTTATGGATAGAACTTAGAAGTTATGAGTTATGACTTAAAATTTATGGATTGCCGTATCTAATATTTTATATTTTATACTTCACCACTTTTCTCTAAAAATAGTATACTTTAGAACTGTAATATAGATCTACTCATATAAGTGAACAAGCAAGGGAGCTCCAAAATTTCTTCATAAATCAAGACTTGCTGAAAATCAAGGTATGCAACATCAACTTTTATTTGATCTATACTTTTTTTAGTAATTGATGCGTGCTTATATTAATGATTTTCTAGATTTATAAATTTGAATTATATTTCAATATGCTTGTTCTCAATAATTATTGCCACATGATGTCCGTGTCCGTATCCGTATACGTGTAGTACCCCGTGTCTGTATTGTATCATAGGTGATACCGTACCCGTATCCGTGTCCCTAATTTTTTAAGTTGGCGTGTCGAGTCCCCGTTCCCCGTGTCTGTGTTCGTACCCGTGTCCATATCTGGACATCATAGTTTGTCACTACTCTCTTCCTCTTCATTCTTTCTCACTTTCTACTCTTCATCAGCTCTCCTGCTACATATCTTCTTTAACAACCATCTATTAAGTGACTCAACACACTCGAGCACTTACAAGGCTTTCGGCTGAGCTAATGTCTTCAATTGCAGTTTCACCTAGATCTGCATGTTAGGCGCTGCTAGTTCAAACACAATATCTTCTATTCTGTATTTACTGTGCTCCCTTCCCCTTTTCTTCTATGCTGTATTTACTGTGTATGTTCTCTCTTTCGTTTGGTTTTACTTGAATGAAGAATGATCAAGAGAAAAACCAATTTCTCAATCAACTGCCACACAGAAAAGAAATGAAAAGAAAAGATAACTCATATTGTACACCATCATCACAAAGATCCTCCTATTGAACAAAATAATCCCGCCCCCATCAGCCATGTCAAGCTTAAGGTTTATATTGAATAAAAGATTTCAGCATCATCTATACCTGAATGCGTCAAGCTCTCCAGGGGCAACAGGTGGTGTTTGCTTACGATTTCCCCTCAGTTCCATCTCAATCAATCGTTCTAGCACCTCTAGGTGATGGCTGGCGCCAATGGCAAACCCTGTTGATAACATAAGTCACGAACCTTAAGTAAGGCAATAAATGCATTCCTAGTTAGGCAAAGCTGTGCTTCTAAGCTCAAGTGCATTTCTTAAGGGGGGGAGGTAGTTTTTATTTGTCTTGCAATCATTAGAAGTTCCTGCCAATTTCAGCTAAAAACTCGAAGAAGAATTCAACTTTTAGCAAGGAAAACCACAGAAGCATGAACCTTCTCCAAGAATTGATGGTATTATGAGCTATGATGCCTCAGATACATCATGGATAAGGAATGTACATGGGTTTTACACAAAACAAGTGAAGTATTACATGATATGTTGCCTATTTTGAAGTATGTAGGCATCATAGCTTATGAGGTTTTGGTAGATTTTGTTGGGTTTGCACTGCATGAACATGACAACTTCAGTTATAAAATTGGGGGAAGAAGATATTTGCACTTAGTTTACTAGTAACCCGAATACCATGCACAACAGGATTATTAGTAAACCAAGATATTTGAACTCTAATGGTGAATGCAAATGGGCCAAAAAGAAATAACAGCATAAATAGAATATCAACTAAAATGACAGGCTTATATACCTAGCCAGGGGCGTAGCCAGTAAGAGGCAAGGGGGGGCATGTGACCCCCCTTTCTTTTTAGGTAAAATTACAAAAATACCCCTGTGAGATTAAATTTATTACAAAAATGCCATATGCCCTAAATGCCAGCTGCTGTGCATTTGATTTTCAAAATTGTGAAAGTCTGCTGTGCATTTGACTTTCAAAATGTTGAGCTTTCAAATTTAAAGGGGCTTGGTGAAATTACTCAAAAGATGGTTGAAACTAGAAAAGACGTGGCATACCCATTAGTTTACAAGCTCCTTACATTGACCTTGATTTTGCCCATTGCAACTGCTACAGTAGAGAGGACATTCTTTGCCATGAAGATAGTGAAGAATCGGATTCAAAACCGGATGGGTGATGACTGATGAGTTGATGAATGATTGATTGGTTGTGTATATTGAAGAAGATATATTTAGTAGCTTGTCAAACGAATGTGTCATGAATTATTTTCAAAATATGAAAAATCGTAGGGGTCAATTGTAAGTTAAATGTCAAAATCAAGAACAATGGTTAACTTTTGTATTACTTACTTTTGAGTTTTAATATAAGAATGTTTTTGCGTTAGTTTATATGCATTGTGCCCCCCCTTAACAAAAATCCTAGATCCGCCCCTATACCTAGCATTCCCAGTCCATTGCCACTGTTAATTAACATGTTGATGATTGAAAGGAAAGCCTTGGATAAGGTTCGTTGCTGGTATGTAACCAGGCATGCTGTTGAAGGGGTGAGGTAACGGCACACCTCTTGCCAGTCCATGCAGTAGATGAGATGGTCAGGAATTTTTAGTCACGGGCATGTGCTGCATTGTAGAATGCACTGGATCAAACCTAGGCCCACCTGGACCATTGAAAGGTTGAGGGATGATATTTGGTGGAAAAGAATGCTGTGGATCTTGATGAATGCGTTCTAGGGCAAGAGGATGCTGATCTAGTGGGTTGAAGGGAGGCACTACATTATTCATATGATGAGGAAATTGAGGAGGCCGCCCATGTAAATGCTGGTACAGACCCACAGACTCCAATGGATCATATGGACCATGGAGTACTGGCAGGCCTTGCAAACTAGCCACCATGGGTCTTTCAATTTTTTAAAAGAATATTCAGAGCTATCATCTCATCTACAATCTCAACTAGTGGCTCCAAGGATACCCTAGTAGCACTCCCAACATGCATGAATTGGGTTGGTTCATCATGCAATGGATCATCAACAATCAAACTCTCTTCTTCAGACAGACGAATATCCGTCACTCTTATTAGCTCTACTTACAAAACCACCATCAGTTTCAAGCTTCAAGCCCTTGAGTCGAGGATCATTGAAACTTAACCAATGCCCTTAAATCTTATAAGGTTGTGGTACTTCTATATGGTTAGGCTTGTTGGACACTTGTTCACTAATAGTAGAATGAAAGAAATCATCATCTGCAATTGAAATGACCCATCATGTTCAGTAACACCACTTGTAGATACCCTTTGGACGGACTGGAGCTTCCACCGAGTGAAGCTCGTTCATGAAGGCACTGCCAAACAATTTGGCACGAACATTTTCAGCAATACTAATCATGTTATCAGGAACACCAACCTTGTCAGATGAGCCTGCCTCAAGATTGGGGGTAGACGTTGTCAGCCTCCCATTTGTAACAATGAAAGAAGAATTTGGGATGCATGATCATCCACAACACCCTTTTGTGTTTCAATTTTTGCATCCAAGAAGTGTTGTTTGTTAGAACCACTGCCCTCAACCTCAGCCAAGATGGACTGCTCAAGGTCCTCGCATTAAGCACTCTGAAACTTGCATTTGGTTTGTCAGAGTGATAAAATGGATCAAGAACTCCAACTATGGTGTAAGTTGTAGAGCGGCCCTAAGCTAAAGCCCAGGAAGATGCCGCTTTAGGCCCCCAATTTTTGTCCATTTTTTGGGGCCCCAAATTTCTTTAGCCCATATAATATATAGGTCTGTAAAAAAATAAAAAAAGGTCGCCCAAGAAATGAGAAAGGGCCCAATTTCTAAACAGCCCATTACAAAATGGCTCTAAATTAATGATTTTGTGTTATATTTAAAAGTAAGAAAATGGAAAAAAGAGTATGAAACTTTGGAAATTGGAAAAGATTAAGTCGGCTATTATAGAGTAGTTTTGGATGCCGATTCACTTTCGACTTCAGAGATCAAATACACCTCTCTCTCTCTCTCTCTCTCTCTCTCTCTCTCTCTCTCTCTCTCTCTCTCCTTATTCACAATCAAAACTGGGTCTCCTTATTCCCAATTAAAATTGGGTTTTTGAACTGTAAAACCATTTTTGACTTTTCGTTTATGCGTTTCATCTACTTTGTGCCGATGAGCCGGGAAGAGAATCAGGTGATTGAACATTCTTTCCTTTCCCAGTTTCAAAGAATATTTTAAAAATGAGCCATTATTTTTTTTATCTGTTCTTTTAATCTTTTTGACTTTTAAGGGAACAAGACTATTGATTAACTTTTTTTTTTTTTGCTATATAAAAATTTGTTGTATACATAAACTCAATATAAAAATAAAATGATAAGAAAAGGTACCACTAAATTTAACCACAATATCAATTGAATCAAATGATCTTTCACTTATTATGAACAAAAAAAATCAGTTGAATTATCACATTATGAAAATACAAATAATTTGTAGATGGCTTATATTTGGCAAATTTGTTGATTGTTGTTTATTTGATTTAATGATTTACAGACGGTCTTATGGTGTTGATTGAGTTATTGATGCTGGCCTAGCACTCTATTGTTTCGCAACCTCGGTAATTTTACCTGAATTTGAAGCTTTTGAATTCGGATTGATCATTAGTTCTTGAGTTCTGCATTAGATTGTTTCCTAGAATCATGCATCTTAGAAAGTGCTTCTCAAGGTCTAAAAAAAGGAAAAAAAAACGAAAAGTTGATGCACTTATTTAATTTCAATCAGGAGCTCTTGATAAGTTTGTTGTTGCTAAGAAACAAACAAATGATTCAGTTCCAGTTGAAAATTTTGAAGATGAAGAATTTATAGATTCAGTAAATGAAGAGCATGAAGAGACATTTGATGAGGAAATTAATCAATGGATTAATGAAAATGACAATGATAATGATGGTAGTAAACATGAAGACCAAAATGTCGAATTTCAGCCTTCAAATGTTGATGATCCGAGTAATTGGAATAAGATGGATCAAAATTTACGAGACTTTTTAGTAGAAAGGGGTCCTAAAAGAAGAGTTGACGATGTCAATTATCCTAATGATGATCTTAATAGACACTTCTCTTCCACACACTACATCCGACATTTATCCAATGGAGAGAAACATGATAGAAAGTGACTTGTATATTCGGATGTTTTGGATAAAGTATTTTGTTTTTGTTGTAAGTTGTTTAAGGAAGAGGGGAACAAGACTTTATTGGCTAATGATGGACTTGGAGATTGGAGAAATATTGGTAAAAGGTTAAAAAGTCATGAAAGTAGTAATGAGCATCTCATGTGCATGATATGAGATTGCACAAGAGTGAAACCATTGATAAAAGCGTGCAAGAACAAATCAATAGAGAGAAAGAACATTGGAAAATGGTGTTGCGAAGGATAATGGCTGTGGTGAAAACACTTATAAAAAATAATTTAGCTTTTCGTGGGGACAATGAGAAATTTATCAAGAGAGGAATGGAATTTTTTTAAGCATATTTGAAATGATTGCCGAATTTGATCCAACAATGCAAGAGCACCTTCGGCGAATTGAAAGTGGTGAGGTTCATTACCATTATCTTAGCCACAAAAATTCAAAATGAATTTATACAATTGTTAGCGTGTGAGATGAAGAATGCAATCATTGCAAGAATCAAAGAAGCAAAATATTTCTTGATTATACTTGATTGTACACTGGATGTAAGCCATGAAGAACAAATGTCTCTTGTGATTCGTTGTGTGGATGTTTCAACAAGTTCAATAAAGGTGGAAAAATTATTTTTAGAATTTTTAAAGGTGGAAGATACAACGGGGTTAGGGCTTTTTAATGTACTTCAAGAAGCGTTGAGTACTCTTGAACTTGATTTTGATAATATAAGAGGACAAGGATATGACAATGATCTAATATGAAAGGAAAACACAGGGGTGTACAAAATAGGGTACTCAACATAAATCCTAGAGCATTCTATACACCTTGTGTTTGTCATAGTCTTAACCTTGCACTTTGTGATATGGCTAACTCTTGTCCTAAGGCTACATCTTTCTTTGGAGTGGTACAACGAATATACTTGTTGTTTTGATCTTCGCCAAAAAGGTGGAAAGTGTTGAAAGATAATGTAGAAGGTCTTGGTCAAGCCATTGTCGGAAATACGTTGGGAAAGTCGTGTGGAAAGTGTTAAAGTTATAAGATACCAAGCCCCACAAATAAGAGATGCTTTAGTTGAATTGGCCCACACTACTGAAGATCCGAAAACAAAGAATGATACGGAGTCCTTAGTAGAACATGGAATTGGCAGTTTGAGTTTTTAGTTGGCATGATTATTTGACACAATCTATTATTTGTTGTTAATCCCGTTAGCAAGGTTTTTCAAAACAAAGACATGCACATAGATGTTGCTGTTGATTAGTTGAAAGGGCTTATTGCATTTATTGAAAAGTATAGAGAAACTGGATTTGTAGAGGCCATAATTGAAGCTAAAGAGGTTGCAGCTAGAATGAATGTTGAGCCGGCATATCAAGAAAAATGAATCATATATAGAAAGAAGCAATTTGACGAGAACAATAGTGAAGAGGCGACACAGTCAGCGGAAGAATCTTTTAGAGTGAAGTATTTCTTACATATTGTAGATCAAGCTCTTTCATTACTTCAAAGCCGGATCGAACAGTTTCAAGTATATGAGAAAACTTTTGGATTTTTGTTTGATTTGAAGGATTTAAATGCTACCAATGATGAAGCTTTGATGTCCTATTGTGCTAATCTTGAAACTTTTTTGAGCAAGGATGCGCTTTTTTATATTGATGGGAGAGACTTATTTTCAGAATTGAAAGTGTTGAAAGAAGTTTTGCCAAAAGAATCAACAAAGCCAATTGATGTGCTCAATTATTTGAAGGTGATGGATGGTTGTTTTCCCAATACATGGATTGCATACAGAATATTGCTAACTATACCAGTTACAGTTGCCTCTGGGGAAAGAAGTTTTTCAAAGTTAAAGTTGATCAAGTCTTACCTTCGGTCAACCATGTACAGGAAAGATTGAATGGATTAGCTATGTTGTCAATTGAGAAGGCCATGGTTGATAAGATTGATTACGCAGCTTTGATTAGTACATTTGCAGCAAAAAATGCTAGAAGAGTAGTGTTTAAATGAATTTGAAGTGATATAATGACTATTGATTTTTTTATATATATGTTTTGAATTTTGGTAATGATTAATTCATGACCCATTTTTTTGAAGCTAATTTTCGTATACAATATATAAGGGGGGCCCTTTGAAATCTTTGCTTTAGGCCCCAAAAATCTCAGGGCGGCGCCGGTAAGTTGCATCAGTGGGGTTATAAAGTTCTGGACAACTTCAATATTTTCAAAAGGGAATACTCTCAAGATGTTGATGATGCCTATCTCATTAGAAACTTTAGACACTTAGGGTCCATTATCATGGCCAGCAATTAATGAAAGCAAGTCTCTGGCTTTTGAAGATGAAGTGTCATGTACTGGTTTCAAAATGAGGTCGATATGAAAGCATGCATATACATGCACTTGGAATTGATAAGCACAACTTCTTCAATTAACCAGAACTTGGAAGCTTGCAACGGTTGGGCGCTCCACGTGTCCCCATCAAATTTAACATCATGATGCTACAGGGCAACAACTCCATGTGTCCCCATCAAATTTAACATCGTTATGCTACAGGGCAACAAAATGACATAACGGTGTCGTAGCTACTTGCAACTCATAACAAAAATATTGAAAACATTTGTCGAAACACAAAATGTTAAGAATGCTTATGAGTGTTAAATATTGCATATTTTACCCCTTATTAGTCCGAATTTTATCAGCATCTCATATGCATATCATTTGTTTTACACAAAGATTTTATCATTCTATCACATTAACGGATTATCGGATTATCTCGCATAAATCCGATTATTTGTAGCACATTTTTATGTAATTTCTCTTGTGTAGGTGGACCCCACGATTATCCCAACTTTCCGGCTAGTGTCCAAAGGCATCAAAAAGAGATCTCAAATAAAAAGGTTACATGAAGAAATCTTGGTGAAGTGTTGAAGAATTCCAAAATAAGAGGAAAAGATTTTAATGATAAAAGAAGTCATTTCCTAACAGAAAGGAGTGGTTGGTGTATTGGTTAGAGCTTAGGTTGGTATGCAATAAGTTATAGGTTCAAATCCCAACAATTGCATGTTATTATAATTTTTTTTTATCTATAAAATATTCCATCCAACTCACCCACCTCTTTACCAATCAAAGCTTGCCATGGCACAAATCCATGTGAAAGGATATGAGCCAATAAAAAAAATCACATAAAGCAAAAGACACATATCCTTTTGGAATGAAAGTTTGTTGCAACCAATCACATTGAAGTTATCCATGTGAAAGCAAAAGAGCCAATGAAAAACCTCCAAATCAAATTCAAACAATCCATATGAAAGCAAATGAGCCAATCAAAAGCCTTCAAGTTGCAACAAATCAAGTGGAAGCAATCTTTGTGAAATAAAATGAGCCAATCAAATGTCTTCAATGTTCCTATAAATTGGAATGTATTTGTAGAGAGAAGAAGGTCTTTAGGCAAGTTAGTCATTTTGCAACTTTATTTTTAGATTGTAATTAGAAGCTTCTTTGTAACTAATTTAGAGAAAGTATGTGTAATTGAAGATCATTAATGAAGATTTGGAGCTCTTTCTTGATGTTTAGTGGCTAAAGCTCTTGGATTAGGCTCTCATTTTGAAGCTAAGTAATGTGATTAGTTCACTTATATGCATGTTTTAATTTAAATTCCATACTTGTGCCTTGATTGATTAGTAGATTTTAGATCTAATTGTGCTAATCTCTCTCATTTCTCGTGCTTTATCTCTACACTTAATACTTGGATAATCTCATTGATGCTTTATAGTTGGATTAAGTTCTCTTATATAGTATGTTCTAGAGCCCTTATCTTTGATCTTTTGTAACTTGATTTTGATGATTAATTGTTAGGATAGTTAGGTTATGATCTAAGATCTTGGCCTTTTATTTTCTTTACTTTAATCTTCATTGCTATATCATCTAATCCAATTAGGCAAGAGATTGCTAATTGAATTGTAGATTTGGGAATTGAATTAGAACATGCATTGTTTAAATAAATTATTTACTTAGTGGATTTTGGATTGCCTAATCTCTTCTTTTTGTTGTTGTTAATTTAAATCCTTATTTGATTTATTATTTTCACTTTTAGATTGTTAGACCTACATTTCACATAACTTGTTTTAAAATTCTACACATTTCACACCACATCTTCACCTTAAATCTTCCATTTCCATTACCATTCATCCACTAGTTAGTGTAGCTTGTTAGATTAGCTTAGATCTTATTCATTTTATATTTTAAATTGTTAATTAGAGTATTTTTAATTTTATTTCACATTTTAATTTATTTAATTCCATTTTTCACTCATAGTTTCGTAGTTTTAATTGCTCACTTTAATTTCTATATTAGCTATATCTTAATTCAACTCTCACTTAAATTTGATTCATTGCTTCTTCCATCCTCTCCTTGTGGGAACGATAATTCGGACTCTTGAGTCCTTTACTACTTGACGATACCGTAGGCTTGCAGTTAAATGTTGCACATTTAAGTGTCGATCAAATGCGCTGCAATAATATCTAGCTCGGGCCTGGCTTGGGACCTCTATTTTAGTACTCAGGCCGGGCTCGGGCTTCTTATTTCAGCCCGTTTAATAGATGGGCTAGGCTTGGACTCAGTTGTACAGATACCAAAACCTGGTCCGGACCGATTAAAAAAATCTAAATAGGTAAAATCTGGAGAGGGGGATTTCGAATAGTGGCCTTTCATCTTAATGGTTAAGTCCAAACCACTTGAAAACGCTGTAATTTTGCTTTCTTTTTGAATTATATATTAATCTTGGGCTGGGCTCGGGCTTACGCATTTCCAATCGGGTCGGGCTTGGGCCAACTCTTTAGGGAGGGAGAGAGCTACAAGCAAAACTGTTTTCGTAGGAGTCTATAGTAGAGAGAGAGTGGAGGGTGAGGGATCAGGTAAGTCTTTCAGTCTTTGAGGTTATAAATACATATAGGGAGGCGGTCCTGTAAGGACTGTCCTTACGGTTTACTATGCGGTCCGCCTATTGGGGCCAACTGTGAGACCCCACTGGTCATGGGGACAAATGGCGATTGAAAGATCCAAGTGGGGTCAACTTATATATCAAATTTGAAGTCAATCTAATACCTCTAATTCCTTCATCCATGGCTCACAAGTTTAACAGCTTTATATCAAAGAAGAAAAATTAACCCTCAATCCAACGGTCAAGTTCATCCGAATCCATGCAAATTCACTGGAGTCAGTGCTTATAAGGGGGTTATAAATGAATGGTCACTTTGGATGGTTCATAAGGTGGGCCCTAGTGGGCGTTCCGAACGGTGCGGACTGTAAGGACGGTCCTTACAGAACCGCCTCCCATATATATATATAATATAAAAAAAAATTCCTAAAAACAGATGGGTTGTGCAGGTTGCGGGCCAATAACCTCAGCCCGAACCTAGCCCAGAATTTCTACGGGCTGAAAAACATGGCCCAGGCCTTTCTTAAGGGCCACGCCACGATTTATATTCCTTCTATGGATAGCTCTAGGGAAATTCTATATACACCCTTCTCTTTGTCGAGCACACTCACCTTTATGCTGTGTTTGGGAGGGGAGGGGAGGGGAGGGGAGGGGAGGGAAAATTTGAGGGGGAAGGAAAATGAAGGGGAGAGGGGATGGAAAATTAATTTTACCTCCTCTTGTTTGGAAAGTTAAAAGTAAGGGGAAGAAAAAGCGAAAAAATAGTGTTTTGTTTGTTTGTGAGGTAGAGAGAAAATTACCAATTTACTCATACTTTGTGAAAAAGTGAAAAAGTGAAAAGGACATTTTAGTAAAATGGTGATAAGGGCGTTTTAGTAAAAGCAAATATTTTCCCCTGTTTCCCTCCACTTTCCCCCCATTTTTGGGGGGAAAGTTTTAATGTGGGCCCCACTCCATTTTTCCCCCCCATTTTCCCCTTCCCCTCTTCCCTCCCTTAATTATATGTGAAGAAGCAATGTGATGTCCTCAGCAAAATAGGTAGCCCTAGCGTGAGTTGTACATTCACAGAGCGAAAGAATATTTGTGTGAGAGATGTTGTGCAAGCAGATTTGAGATCGATAAAGAGAATCGGTAGGGTTCTGAGAACGAGAAGGAAGGGGGCACGGGGAATTCGATGGTGAGAAAGGAGTGGTATTTGTACGTGCAGTCGACGCTTCGGTTACTCCGTTTAAATCTGAGGGACTTAAGCGGCGAAAGTGGCTCTTCTTCTCGGCCTGATTTGGAAGTTGCGGATGATTATTGCGATGGTAGAGTGCCGACCGGGATGGGATGTATGGTTGTGGGTTCCAAAACATATGGGGGTGAGAACACCAAAGAGGGCAGAGGATCAGTTCAAATAATGTTTATGCCTTTGATCCCACCAAGTCAGAGGATCGATTGGTTCTCGTCGGTGACGGTGACGGTGCCGTTCCCAGTTTGAATGCTCCTAAGACCTGTCCTCTCGTGGTCACCCTTGAGGGGAAGTTCTATCTTCTATCCACAAAACCATGCCTGGGTTGCCTGAAACGGAACTATTGATCCCCTGAACAAAACGCATCGGCCCATTTTTGAGAGTTTTGGTCCCACCCTCCCAGTCCCATCGTGGGATATCCTCCCTGATTACCCCCCCTACGCGAAAACTTATCCTACTTCTGCCGATGACTACTTTGCTTGGGGCCACAAGCTCGTATCGGCGCCACCAGATTACTTCATTTTTGACGCCAAGGATGAGGAATGGACGAATGGGCACTGGCTCTTAAGACAGTTTGCCTGACAAATCTGCACCTTATCCGCCGTAGAATTCAAGGGCATTTTATTTGCCGCGCCCAATGACATCAATGCTGTCGTTGCTTATGATTTGGACGCCGTTGGGCACCTCAACGCTCATTGGGTGCTGGATGAGCTTTCTGAGGTGTTCCAGGGTCCTCCTTTACTCTATTTTTGCCAAGGGGGTTTCCTCACCCATCTCGGTGGTGGCCTTATGTGTTTACTGTTTAACGGCCTGAACGAGGGCATTCATTGGACAATACGTGTGGAGGTCTTTCAGGTTTCCATAACCACAGTTGGCGACCGTCCTGTGGAACATCGGGGGACTCTTATGATCTCCGATCATGGAATGATTATGATCCATTGATTTACTCGTGTAAGCAAATATTTTAACACCCCTACCTCTTTTATGTTCTCTTTGTATTTTGTAAAATTATTATTATTTTTTTACAATGATATGGTGGTGATGACGTATAGTTTATTGTATGGCATGTACTTGATGAGCATTGAGTCCATGTGAACAGATCAATAAACTTTGCTGTGGCCACCATCTCCTTTTTGACCTTTATGACTGAATTTTCGCTCTTCAATGGTGCCAAATGCTGAAAAGAAGTCAAACCCAGTTTAGATGCTGCCATGACTCCACCTTCAAGCCCACAAGCACCACTGCCTCTCTGCCGTGGTGGCACTGGGTTGCCACTGCTGACCGCTGTGGCGATATAAGTGAAACCTCTTGCGGTGTTATGTTAGAGTGGTAGAATGGCGGCGCTTGTGAAAGTGTCTTTCTCTCACGATGGATTCCTCTTTTTCTCTCTCTAAAACTCTGTCTCTGTCTAAAATGTTTGTGATTTTTCACTTTCTCCCTCGACCTCGACCTCGACCTCGACCTCGACCTCGACCTCGACCTCGACCTCGACCTCGACCTCGACCTCGACCTCGACCTTGATCTTGAGAGAGAGAGAGAGAGAGAGAGATTTGTCCATTAGTGGAGTTACATATTTCACTATGGTCCACAAGCACAAGGAGGTTATAGTTATATTTTTAACTATTAGGGAGGTAATGTGTTTCCCGGCCAAACTACAAGGAAGTAAAAAGTAATTACCCCTTTTAGTATTGATTGGTGAAGTTATCAAACATGTAATTCAAAGGATGCATAGAAAGGAATATGAACTATATTTTTTTTCCACAAATTATCCAATAATGGAAAATTAGTTTTGCTCCTGGAAATTCAATTGTTTGTTTTTCAGAAGCTACTTTTGGTGGGTGTTGGGTGGATATTGCTGGAGTGAGATGAAAACTTTGTAAGGCGAGGGGCTGGTTGATGAGAGATGCTAGTCATATTCACAAGCTGCTAATCTAAGGGGCTGGTTTGGACTCTTAATTTGGGTTAGGTGGTGTCCTAACTCAAGCCTTTTGAGGCCCGTTTATGTATGTTTTCTCCTATGAATCTTGTGTCTGTGCCGATTGGGGATCCCATTTCTGTACCAACTCAAGATGTGCTTATTGGATTCATGTATAAGCAAGCGGGACTCGTCGAGGTATTCGTGTAAATAGGTATAAGTTAGATCATGCAAGAATAGGCTCCACTATCCTAGAGATGTATGTTGGTGGTGGGGATTTTAGCAAGGCACGAGCACCTGCACTAGTGAAGGAGAGTGTGCAGAGGTGGGTTGCCAATAGTTGGGGGTTTCAGCATGGGTGGTTGTAATGAATGATCCAGATCCTTTTGGGTTCCAAGTATAGCTAATTTTGTTGTAGAAATTAAAATGAAAGCACTGATTTGACTGGACTTATTTTAGTTATTTTAGGTAACTCTAGATTTTGTATGATTTGGTGATCTTTTTGGTAACTCTAGTTTTCTTTTGGAGGTTAAGTAACTGAACAATGCTAGGGACACCAACACTTAGCACTGAATGGTGCACCTACGGGGACATGCTGGCATTTGTACCGTCAGTGCACCATTCGGTGCCCCCCACATTTTTCTAAGTGACTCTATCACCAAGTTATTTTTGGTGTTTTGGCTGACTTATTTTTATGCAGGCGGTGAATGGAAATGATTCTATGATAGCTCTCACTGTTGAAACTAAATATTTGCGCTTCTCTTATAAAGTTATACTGGACTTAGATAATAATTATTCGTCAAGTAGTTGATATGCGTAATAGAACTTCTAAACTTGAAGTCTAATGAAGGTTTTTTGCAGGCCTCGGTGTTGAAACATTTTAGAGGAGTTCCATTCTTTTTTATTCTTTTGAATTGGAGAGCTGTTGTGAATTGAATACCAATGTATTTTGTATTTTTGTAGCTTGTAGTGATGTTGGAGGACTTATTGTTCTTCATTCCTTTGTACTCTTTCCATATTTCATTTAATAAAATTGTCGTTTCCTATAAAGAAAATGAAGTGTTTTTGCTGTATGTATTTCAAATTTCTTTTGGTCTCTTGTATTCTCTTTCTCACTCTATATCAGAATGAGCATTCAAATGTGGTGCTTGTTTTCTTGACAGTTGTGAAGCTTGAAGAAGCGTGCTGAACATGCTATAGAGTATGTCAAGGGCGATTCCAAGAAGCAAAAAACTACATTGCCTGGATAGGTTAGTTATTTGATATCAAGCATCCATACCTCTCTCTCTCTCTCTCTCTCTCTGTGTGTGTGCGCGTGCGGGCATTAATGCTGAAGTGTTCCTGATGCCTGACACCATTTTCCAATAAAAGTAAATTCTTCGGATGCTTGCACTCCCCTGAAACCATTTTGAATTGAAAGTAAATTCTTCGGGTGCTTATACTCACCTGAAAAGCTCATATGTGGGGAAGGTGGGGCTCTCTCTCTCTCTCTCTCTCTCTCTCTCTCTCTCTCTCTCTCATGCAAGGCATATCTTAATGAAAAGTTAGGGATGGCTTTGGTTAGTGAAATATTACAAGTAGTATTTTGATGTGTGTTTGAAGTTCATCGTTTTTTTATTTTTATTTTTATTTTTATTTTTTTGTTAATTTCAAGAAGAGATCTCAAGGCGGGAAAATCTCTGGTTTACTGATTTGTTCTTCTGTTCATCTACCTTTGATAAGTAATGTTTCTTGCCTTTTGTCGGACATCAAGCAAAATCTTAACCTGACAACCTGTAATTACCATGGACAATTTTTCTTGGACTAAAATAATTTTTGGATTGGATTGAAGGCCAAAGAGGTTGTTATTGGCTTTGTCAGAGGGTAGGAGTTTCTAACCGGGTCTCTATGGCTATATGTATGCATGTGTGCGTCTGAGTGTGCATGCTTTGTGTGCTTCTTTTGTTCTATTGATTTTTGTGATGCATGTTATAGGTTTCTGCGTTTTGTTGTTGCTGCCTCAGAAATGTTTGGAGAAATGTTTAAAAACCATTTTCAGTGAAATGTTTAGAGAAGGAAATTACTTATGGAATGTACCAAACATGCCCCAAAATCTCTTAGTTGCTCAACTAATTATGACGTATTTTGTCCTGTTTTGGCTAATCTGCCATTATATATATATATATATATAATAGATGTTTCTTGTACTCATATATTATATTATGTTCTTTAATCAGATCGGGATCATAGCTTGGTCGTCCTATATCCATGTTTAAGTCTGTTGCTTAATCCTATGGTCATGCATTAATGAGATATTGGTGATCCATGAAATCTAAGAAGTCAAACGCCCTGTAGCTGTAGCGAATCTGGATTTGACTAGGATATTTAAATGAATCTCATTGACTGAAAGGCCTAAAGTATATGTCTTTTATTAATATTTATAATGAATCTTTCCTAATTTTAGAGTCTTAATCCTCTAAGCATTAGGAGAATCTATTAACTTATAGATATCTATTACTCCTTTCTATCTATTCATTACAGTACTGCATTAGGAGGGATTATGATTTTGTTGTTTGATTGCCTAACCCTTGTAACTGTGCTTCTCTAGACTTCTTTTTCTTCTTCGTTGCTTTACTTTCTGTGCAGTTAAGACCCAATAAAACCAAAATCGCTTTTCTTAGGTACTGGTCATAGCACCAGAACACCCATCAAACTCGTTTTTTCCTTGCTTAATTCAAGCCCCAAAAGCCTTATCCCTCCATACATCTTATACACACGCTAAGACCTACTAAGACCCATCAAACTCGTTTTTTCCTTGCTTTACTTTCTCTGCAGTTAAGACCCAATAAAACCAAAATCGCTTTTCTTAGGTACTGGTCATAGCACCAGAACACCCTTCAAACTTGTTTTTTCCTTGCTTAATTCAAGCCCCAAAAGCCTTATCCCTCCATACATCTTATACACACGCTAAGACCTACTATACCCACTATCAAACCAAATCAAACAAACCAACAAAGCCTTGTGCCTCAGTCATTTTGGACTGGCTATATGAATCTTTTTTCACTATTACGCTCATAAGATTAGTTAAATTAACTAAATTCATATCCTTTTTTACTACGGCATTTCATGTCAATTTAGGTCTTCTCTTTTACCTAGCATTTCCATTAACAGTGATCATATCACTTTTTCTAACTGGTGCATCTACTGTCTTCGTTGTACTTGACCAAACCATATTAGTCTGTTCTCTTACAACTTATTTTTGATTGATGCTGCTCCTACTGTTTCATGAATGTATTCATTTGTAATTCTATGTTTCCTAGTCTTACCACACATCCATCTTAGCATCCTCATCTCAGATGTGTGGTTTCTTAGTTTCCCAACATACTGTCCCATAGAGCATTGTTTGCCTTATAGCTGTCCTATTAAACTTTCGTTTCAACTTTGTTGTTATCGGTCAATCGTATAATATTCCAGAAGCACTCTTGTACTGGAGCCAATCTACTTTGATTATATGGGTCACATCATCTCCAATCCCTCTCTCTCCTTATTAATAATCAAACCTAGGTAATGAAATTGCTCATTCTTTGGTATCTCATGGTTTTTGATCTTCACTTCATTATTTCTACTTCTGTTGTTACTAAAGTTATATTCCTTATATTCAGTTTTAGTCCAATTTACTGTAAACCCTTTTTACTTAATAAGTGATTCTTTTCAGATTTCTAATTTATTGTAAATTCCACTAAGACGATATCATCCGTGCATGACATGCATAAGACAATATCATCCGTAAATAACATGCACCATGTTACATCATTGTGAGTATGCCTAATCATTTCATCCATAACTAGAGCCAATAGGTAAGGACTTGAGGCTGACCCTTAGTGTAACTCTATACTGATGGGGAACTCATTTGTTCATTTCATCCATTATTGCTGTTGATAATTTCATAGTAAACAGAGTTAAGAGTAGCTGGACCTTGGAGACAGTAGTTTTGAGGCTTGGAAGACCTCTGTATTTTGATAGACCTTCTAGCTGGTTAGTGTTTTGATAATATAGATGAGAAACTTTTAAAGGGTTATTCAGGGACAGTATTGTGCTATGAAGAGTTAGTCACCTGTGAATAATAGCTTTGGCATTTTATTGGATTTTGGTTGCTAAGGCGGATCTTTGTCATGATAGCACAATACTATTCATCCTGCTAAATTTAACACGATGGATAGCACACAGCTGGAGCTAGGATTTGCTATCCATTGTGCTAAATTTTAGCTTTAGCACGATTCATAGCAACTGTTGGAATTGCTCTAAGTATTTTCAGGCAGCTCGACCTCATTCTTCACTATTTGGACTAGGACAGCAAAAATAGGAAATTAGTGAGAGTATGAAATGCTTACACTATTTCAGTTCACAAAGGATTACCTGCAAGTCCCAAACAATATCCTCGAAACTTCATGACCAATGAAACAACAATTTTGTTCATGTCTAGGAAATTTGTAAAATTAGCAGGTTACTTTGACTTCTAAAGTCTTAGATCATCGAGGATTAACAATGTCCAAAGTCCAATACAAATTTTGATTTGCCATCAATTGTGTAGAGAATGAACTAGAGTTACAGGACTTGCTTGTTGGGTGCATGTCTCACCAGACATATACATATTTCATACACCCGGCTATGGGACATTTTGTTGTGTTTACCTAGTGCACTTTGAAAAGCCCATTTAACATAAACTGTTGGTATTGGGGGCTTTATATTTGAGTTTGATGGCATGCATCTTATCACTTTATAGTGTATAATGGTCATGGTTATTAAGTGGTTGCTTTAGTGGTGTTGGCTATATTTCCAATGTTGCATTGTGTTTGTATTTATTGGTGACGCTTCTATTCATTCATTTATTTTTCTTTCTTTGGTTTGAATGTATTAGTGGCAGGACGAAATCTTTGAAAAGATTAATTTTTCCAACTTACCATTTGAATCCAAGAAATTGATGCCATTTTGTCCCAACCGACTCACGGTGTTGGGCTTTTTCGTCAAAATAACAACAACAACAACAACAACCATGTTCCAGCCCAGGGACAGACACATCAAAACCACCCCTATTCCTAAATAGGACAACCTCAAACCCATCCAAGTAGCCTTCTCCTCTAGGTTTGCACCAATAATCTATTTTGTTAAGAGTTTTAAGCCCAGGGGCAGAGGCATCAAAACCACCCTCCTATTCATAAATAGGACAACCTCAAACCCATCCATCCCAAATAGCCTTCTTCTCCCTCCTCTAGGTTAATGTTGTGTTGTTGGCAATGCCAAATTCAAGCAAAGCCTTGGTGCATGCATGCAGAATACTAAACTCAGTCATGGACAGTGGGGGTGAATAATTCAGTATCTGTCCAGGTTTTGTGCCTTTCACCGAGCCATCTTTTGCTATATCATCTTCTTGAATTCTTGTCATCATGTGGCGTAGTCGGCACTGATGGTCTATGGTGACCAGGTACGGCACGGATACGGCAGGGACATGCCATAGACATGGCAGGGACACGGTTTTACATGTAAAAAGTGAAGTATCAGATACAATACGACACGATACGTTGCCCATTTTGAAGTATCCATGCATCATAGCCGATGGTATTCATGACCTCTTTCTTTTTGCTTTCCCGTCAAATGGGTCTCCCTAAATAAAACTCAGCAAAACTCTATGGTGACGGCCATGGGGGGTGCATGCTTTGTATGTGTTTGTTTTGAGAGGGATGAGGAAGACAAGGAAGAAAAATGGAGACAAGTATTTTAAATTAAACTTTAATTTACAAAAAGGATTCAAAATTATTAAGTCTTGACCCTAACTATTGTTTTGTCCCTTATCTCTAACACGTGCACAGAAAATGCAACACCGTCTGTCAATTGAAGCAAAGTGGCATCAATTCAATTTCTTTAATTCAAGGGGTGAATTGTAAAAATTAATCTTAATTTGAGGGGACAAATTGGCACTCATAGTGTGTTTGATGGAGTTTTACCCAAATTTATTTCTTTTTAAATTTTAGGATACGGGAGTGGAAACAATCAAATATAGGGACATAAAGAGATTATGTGTGAATGGCCCACCCAAGTGATTTAATGTAGAAAAAAGAAGTCATCGAAGGTTACTTTCACCACTACCCTATTGGATTTATATAATAAAATTATATTAATATATTTATTATAGTTCTGGCCATATCCGTATCTTTATTATTTAGGTTTTGACATACCAACGTGTCCATATCATATCATAAATCGTATCCATCCTGCCTAGTGAGAAATAGAATGTTTATTGCTAATAATTTAGCAAGAGTTGTCAGAAGCAGATTTGAATGTTGGCAAATGATGAGTGCCTGTGTGAACTAGTGTGATGAAAAGTTAAATTATATCTCCTCATCATTTCTTTGTAAGATGCGAAGCTAGGACCTTGATAGGCTTGTCAATTTAGTGTGTTGAAATGTGTATCCGGCTTAGGCCGGCCCGTCCCAAGCCCTAAAGCACATGGCTTTTAATAAGATTTGAGCCCAACGAGCTGGGCTTGGACAGTTATTTGAAAGTCCGATCAAAATGGGACTGGGAATGGACAGACCATGCCCAGCTCGTTCAGGCCCGGCCGGCCCGCTTGCAATGTTATTTTACTAATTTTTACATATTTAAATAGGAACCCTCCAAAATGTCTCTTCCCTCCACCATTTCTCATGAATTCAATCACTTCCTACTCCACACCAAAAAACCCACACCATGAATTGGCAGTGGACTCAATTTGATACTTGGACTGGATCCACTGTTGAGTTTGCATTTGAAATTTTTTATAGATTTGTCACCCTTCATTTTGAAGACTTAATAACTACTACCTAGTATCTAGACCTTTCGAAATTTGATCAAGCTTAAATTTGGTCTGCTCCTTATTCGGCCATCATTACCATCTTTTATTAAGATGAGCTTCACCTATTAAGAAGAAAAACGACGTCTCCATTGATGAAAATGCCAAACCCAGGCCTTGCCCGGGCCCGTACGGAATGAGATTTTACATAGGCCCGCTCAATTTAGGGTTAGGATTGGACAATCCCTGGCAGGTCATTCCAATATTCAAGACAGGGTTGGACAACACATGCCCAGGCCCGGCCCGTCCTAGTGACTGGCCTAGACCCTGATATTATTAGGGGTGTTCATGGGCCGGGCTGGGCTAAGGAATATTCAGGCCCGTCCCGGCTTTTATATGGTTTGTCCAAGCCTGGCCCCGGCCCGAATCGAGCTCTAATGAGTTGGCCCAAGCCTGGCCCGATTGGAAATGTTTAAGCTCGAGCCCAGCCCGAGATTAATACATAATTAAAAAAGAAAGCAAAATTATAGCGTTTTCAAGTGGTTTGGACTTCACCATTAGGGTGAAAGGCTACTGTTCGAAATCCCTTTCTCCACATTTTACCTATTTAGATTTTTCCAATCTGGCTGAGCCGGGCTGGGGCTTTGGGCTCTCTACAACTGAGTCTAAGCCTGGCCCATCTATTAAATGTGCTGAAATAAGAAGCCCGAGCCCGGCCGAGTACTAAAACAGAGGTCCCAAGCCAGGCCTGGGCCTAGCTCGGTCGATGAACACCCCCTAGATATTATTGCAGCGCATTCTTAACATTTCGTGTTTAGACAAATGTTTTCAGTATTTCTGTTATGAGTTGCAAGTAGCTACGACACCGTTAAGTCATTTGGTTGCCCTGTAGCATAACGATGTTAAATCTGATGGGGACGCGAGGAGCGCCCAACCATAGGATGATTCCAAGTTTGCGCACTGGTTACTTGAAGGCGAGCTTATCAATTCCAAACGCATATGCATGCTTTCATATCGACCTCATTTTGAAACCAGTACGTGACACCTCATCTTCAAAAGCCAGAGACTTGCTTTCATTAATTGCCAGTCATGATAATGGCCCAAGTGTCTAAGTTTCTAATGAGAAAGGCATCATCATCATCTTGAGAGTATTCCCTTTTGAAAATACTGAAGTTGCCCAGAACTTTTTAACTCCCACTGCTGCAACTTCCACCACATTTGGAGTTCTTGAGCCATTTTATCACTCTGACAAACCAGATGCAGGTTCTGGAGTGCTTAATGCGAGGACCTTGAGCAGTCCATCTTGGCCGAGGCTGAGGGCAGTGGTTCTATCTATTAAGCAGCGCTTCTTGGATGCAAAAATTGAAACACAAAAAACTGCTGTGGATGATCATGTGTCCCAAATTCTTCTTTCCTTGTTACAAAAGAGAGGCTGACAACGTCTACCCCCAATCTCGAGGCAGGCTCCTCTGACAAGGTTGGTGTTCCTAATAACATGATTAGTACTGCTGAAAATGTTCGTGCCAGTGAAAAAACATTGACTCTTGAAACACTGTTTGGCAGTGCCTTCATGAACGAGCTTCACTCGGTGGAAGCTCCAGTCTGTCCAAATGGGTTCTACTAGTGGTGTTGCTGAACATCATGGGTCATTTTCAATTGCAAATGATGATTTCTTTCATTCTACTGTTAGCAAACAAGTATCCAGCAAACCTAACCATATAGAAGTACCACAACCCTATAAGATTGAAGGGCATTGGTTAAGTTTCAATGATCCTTGAATCAGGGGCTTGAAGCTTGAAACTGATGGTGGCTTTGTAAGCAGAGCTAATAAGTGTGCGGGATATTCGGCTGCTTGAAGAAGAGAGTTTGATTGCTGTTGGTGATCCATTGCATCATGAAACAACCCAATTCATGCATGTTGGGAGTGCTACTAGGGTATCCTTGGAGCCACTGGTTGAGATTGTAGATAAGATGACATCTCTGAATACCGTTTTAAAAAATGAAAGACCCATGCTGCTTGGTTTGCAAGGTACGCCAGTACTCCATGGTCTGTATCATCCATTGGAGTCTGTGGGTCCATACCAGCATTTACATGGGCGGCGGCCTCAGTTTCCTCATCTGATGAATAATGCAGTGCCTCCCTTCAACCCACTAGATCAGCATCCTCTTGCCCTAGAACGCATTCATCAAGATTCACAGCATTCTTTTCCACCAAATATCATCCCTCAACCTTTCGTGGGCCTTGGTTTGATCTAGTGCATTCTGCAATGCAACACATACCCATGATTGAAAATTTCCAACCACCTCATCTGCTGCATGGACTGCCAAGAGGTATGCCGTTGCCTCACCCCTTCAACAGCATGCCTGGTTACATACCAGCGACAAACCTTATCCAAGGTTTTCCTTTCACAGTGGCAATGGACTGGGAATGCCAGGTATATAAGCCTGGCATCATAGCTCATAATCCCATCAAATCTTGGAGAAGCTTCCTGCTTCTGTGGTTTTCCCTCCTAAAAGTTGAATTCTTCTTTGAGTTTTTAGCTGAAATTGGCAGGAATTTTTAATGATTGCAAGACTAATAAAAACTACCCCTCCCCCCCTCCTCAAGAAATGCACTTGAGCTTGGAAGCACAGCCTTTCCTAACTAGGAATGCATTTATTGCCTTATTTAAGGTTCGTGACTTGTGTCATCAACAGGATCTGCTATTGGCACCAGCCATCACCCAGAGGTGCTGGAGCGATTGATTGAGATGGAATTGAGGGGAAATCGGAAGCAAACACCACCTGTTGCTCTTGGAGAGCTTGACGCATTCAGGTATAAATGATGCTGAAATCTTTTATTCAATATAAACCTCAAGCTTGACATGGCTGATGGGGGCGGGATTGTTTTGTTCGATGGGAGGATCTTTGTGATGATGGTCTATAATATGAATTTTCTTTTCTTTTCATTTCTTTTCTATGTGGCAGTTGATTGAGAAATTTGTTTTTCTCTTGATCATTCTTCATTCAAGCCATACCCTAAGGAGCAAATTTACCGTACAATGCTTAGAGCGTAAGTTTACATATCAAACTGACATAGGGTCTCCTGAGTTGCAAAAGTACCTTTGACCAGCAAGTGTTTTCTAAGATTTGATATGAAATAGCACAACTTGATGAGGAAATATGGTACTCAAACTAAATGCTATTGCTTGTTGTGATTCATGGTTGCCAACTAGCTAGCTTTCTTGTCTCTCGCACATTAAGTACAATGATTTCAATAGCCTCATCATATACCTCTGGAGCATGACAAAAGGTGGACTTCCACTATGCCGGACTCTAACTTCTGAAAAAACTGTCAATAAGGAGAAACCAATTTAACCACCAGCAGGGCATGCCAAATATCAATTATGATATGCACAAACTACAAAAGCTTCAGCATGGCATGCCAGATACATCACGAACTGTACACATAGTCCAACACTCCTCACATGAATTAAAGTGTTATCAGCATTCACATTCTGATTGTTATGCAATATATATCTGGTATCTAAGTATAATTAGAAACTTTCAAAATAGAGTTGAACAACGCACAGCCACGCAAAAGGGTCAAGGGGTCGTTTGTCTTTTACGCGTGGGATATGTAAATATAATTTACACATGTAAAAGATGAATATTCAAATTTTAAGTATGTAACATTTACACGTGTTTCTTTTTACAACGTTTGTCTAACAACACTTTTTTCGCATCATTTACACATGTGATTCATTTTTCTATGTTTGTTTCAATGATATGTGTATATGTATTAAACGATTTTGTAAATGATACTTATTAATCATTAAATTATATTCTACTATAATGATATGAAGTGGAGACAAAAAAGGTCTGATTTATATCAAAGTTTTCATTTGCATTTTAGATCCTTAAAAAGGAACATGTCTTTCAACATGAAATATACTTTTCAAAAATAGATATTTCTATCAATAATCACATTTTAAAAAAATGCATTCCAACATGTTTGGTTAAGGAAATAAGAGTTTATAGTCTGATGCTTAAGAAAAATAGGATTATCATTAATATTTTTATTAATTAATATTTAATTCAATATTATCTTAATTCATTAATCAATTTGCATAAAACTTAACCCATGCATCTCAACGGCTTTATGCTAATATTAATCAATTATAGGAAGTTCTTAAAATGAGTATTTTATTGCTAAGTCCAATTATATTAAAAGTATCACAAATTTATTATGGTTAGATAAAATTGCATTTATACATTATTTTTGAATGATACCATAATGCTATATAAAATACATTCTTCCTCTTCTCTTACATTCATTTATACATATTTAAATATTTTAAAAGTAATACAATAATTAATAATTTTATAAAAATCATTGAGATATTAAAAGAAAATCTAATAGGAGAAGAGAAGATAGAGAATCAAATTCTGAAAGAATAAACCTACAGAGTAAATAGATTTTATAAAGGTTTTTTTTTTTAATAGCAAGGCAAGAGAGAAATAGAGATGTTACCTTCATAAAATGGGATGAGATGTAGGGAAGGTTTTCATTCATAGGTTTCATCGGTATTGATGCATCTTTTATTAGAACCCCGAACCTCTTTAATGGAAATGCCTCTTTCATTATTATTTTTCTAAATGCGCTAGAGGGGGTTTCGAACCCAGATCCTCTTTGAGGGAAACTGCCCCAAAACCAAACGTCCGCCTCCAACGGGCACATGTGTTTTGGTATTCTATTTTCTCACCTGAATAGGTGTTCAAATTTTGGTGTGAAAATGGTTTCACACCATTTACACATTTGATTTACACACAAGACGTGTAAATACTTGTAGAAAAACATTACTGATGCGTAAATATTACGCATATTCACCATTTACACATGTAAATGGGTGTAGACAAACGACCCCTAAGAAAAGGTTGAATTCATACAGAAACTACCACCATTCAAATCTCACGCATTGTGATGCGTACTTACTAAACCACTCCTACACTTACAAACATCAAAATATCATACAAAACACCTGCTGTGGAAGCAATGAAAGTAAAAATGAAATAAGTTTACAAGGTAGAACACATACCTCATGTGATAGCTGGCAAAGTTCTGACAGACATGCCTTAAAAAGTATGGACATCGTGTAAGATGGGTAGGAATCCGGGCAAAAATGACGTCAACAATTCATCTCTATACTCGTCTGTAAGCCATGGTTTACGCTAGATCACAAAAGACGTCAAAGATCATAATTAAATTGAAGAGAAACAAAATAGAATATCATAATTAAATTAAAAAGAAAAAAAATAAAATTAATAATGGTATTGATATACTGTCACACCCTATATTTCGGGGTCATGTGTTTTTAACCACATTGTTATCAAAATAATCAGACAAGCAAACATGATAACTGACAGTGGCGGACCCATGTTTTGTTACCCTGGGGCGTGCTTTGGAATTCTTATTAAGTGGCTATAGGCCAGCCCAACTTAAAATCCATCCTGCCCCAGGCCCCACTTTAGAACGCCCCACCCTTTTGATCTCTAGCCCTTTTTCGAATACCCTTCTTTCTCCAGCCCAGCGAAAACCTCTCCAGGCCTAACCATTTTCCTTCTTCGTCTTTGGATTTTTGAAGACTGCTGCCACCTCCCTGCAAATTGTCAATTCCATCTCATGGAATCGTCTCTCAGTTGATTCTTCGTCTCTCTCCCAAGTCCCAGGCAACAAACCCAACCAACTCAAAACTCAATAACCCATCGCCCACCTGCTTTTTCTCTTAGTCTTTGCGAGATTGCGACTCTCCCATTCGCCATTGTTCTTCTAATAGTGTAACAATAAGCGAAAGAGAGTCGGAAACAGAGAAAGGGCTTGAAGAAGAGAAGGAAAAGAGGAAGTAAAACAAGTGAAGGAAAAGATTATATGGACTGCTAGACTGGACAATGGGCATTGCTCTATCTCTCTCTCTTTAGACCTACATTTAGTATTTTTTTTTTGGATTATTATATGAATTTATATATTTTCTCTATAATTACATGCGGTATATGATTTTTCCCCAGTTTCTGTAATTATCCCTAATAAACGAATCATATTGTGGATTTTTCGTGTAATGTGTATTTTTCTCCTCTTCGATAGTGTATCCTGAAATTCCTCTTCCCTTTGTATACATGAGAGCGGTGCGGTTGAACTATAGAGGAATTATCTCATGTGAAAAAAGTCACCATGGAGAATCATCTTCCGCCACAAATAGTATGTGTCTCCAATTTTTTTTTTTTTTTTACTTTTCAGTGAGTTATATTTATATTTTTTACTTCTCAGTTAGTTATATTTACATTTTTTACTTCTTAGTGAGTTATATTTACATTTTTGTAGTTATATTTATATTTAGATAATTTTTTGAATGCTTCTAGCTTGATGGGACATTATATATTCTCTTCTTGAATGGAGAGAGAGTTAATGAGACTATAAGTATTTGGGTTGGATTATTGGTGTTACGGAAAACATTCCTACCATATATTTCCTTAAGCATAGAGGTAATAGGGATCTACGATACTGGTATGATTTTGCTTTAGGAAATAAGAGCTCATATATTTTCAAGGTGTTCGGCAAATGCGACTACGATATAGAAGGAAACGAAAACGAAAGAGAAATTTTATTCACCTAAGTCGTGGAAGATACTCTTGAAATGTGGGCTAATAATAACCTTCTCTTGCGGTCTAATTATTCAGAAAGATTGAGTCTTTCTTTAATAGAATTCTATTGTGAGTATCTATATTTTTTTTTTCTTGTTTTCTTGACCTCTTCTATTCTTTTTTACATGTAATTTTTTTCCCCTCTTAATTGTGGGATATTCTTCATGGCATTATTAATTTTCATCTTAAATTGAAGCGTCTTCATGGTGAGATTTGTTCCCACAACATGTACATTATTGTAAATGGAAAATTGAAACTCGCCCATGTTATGGATCACTTAAGATACCAACAGAAATCTTTCGAAGACGATATTAATAAATTTTGTGCTATGGTTCAACAGCTATTGGATGCAAATGGTTTGACCACTCCCCTTGAGTTAGCCCAATTGCGTAGTAGCATGGTGATCTGCCTAGTTGATCACCTGTTACCATGTTTATATAGTCTCATGCTATTACATCCAATAGCTGTTGAAGAATAGCACAAAATTTATTAATATCGTCTTCGAAAGATTTCTGTTGGTATCTTGAGTGATCCACAACATGGGCGAGTTTCGATTTTCCATCTACAATGTAGATGTTGTCGGAACAAATCTCACCATGAGGACGCTTAAATTTAAGATGAAAATGGATGATGCCATGAATTATATCCCTACAATTAAGAGGCAAAAAAATAATTTTACATAAATAAAAATGACAGAAAAGGTCAAGAAAATAAGGAAATAATATAGATACTCACAATAGAATTCTCATAAAAGAAGGACTCAATCTTTTTGAATAATTAGACTACAAGAGAAGGTTATTATTAGCCCATGTTTCAAGAATATCTTCCACAACTTCGGTGAATAAAATTTCTCTTTCGTTTCCATCTACATCGTAGTCGCATTTGCCAAACACCTTGAGAATATATGGGTTATTGTTTCTCAAAGCAAAATCATACCAGTATCGTAGGTCCTCGTTACCTCTATGCTAAAGGAAATATGTGGCAGGAATGTTTTCCGTAGCACCAATAATTCAACCCGAATACCTATTAGTCCCATTAACTCTCTCCATTCGAGAAGGAAATAAGGAATGTCCCACCAAGTTGGAAGCATTCAAAAAATTATCTAAATGTAAATATAACTATAAAAATGTAAATATAACTCACTGAGAAGTACAAAAATGTGAATATAACTCACTGAGAAGTAAAAAAAACTGGAGACATACTATCTGTGGGGAAGATGATTATTCATGGTGAATGGTGAGCAGTGGCGTTGGTAAACTTTTTTCACATAAGAGAATTCCTCTATAGATCAACCACTCTCCTGTATACATAGGGGAGAGGAATTTCAAGATACACTATATCAAAGAGGAGAAAAAAATAAACATAATACACGAAAGATCGACAATATGATTCGTTTATCAGGGATAACTACAGAAAAAGGGGAAATCATATACCGCATGTAATTGTAGAGAAAATATATAAATTCATATAATAATCCAGAAAAAATCCTAAATGTAGGTCTCAAAGAGAGAGACAAAGCAATGTCCATTGTCTGGTCTAGCAGTCCATATAATCTAAACAATAAAAAAAAAACCATGTAATTAGAAAAAAAAAATCGTGCTTAGGTCAAAGGCATTTATTCTCCTCCCCTCTTGTTTTATTTCCTCTTTTCCTTCTCTTCTTCAAGCCCTTTCTTTGTTTCCGGCTCTCGACTTAGGAGAGAGATGAAGAATCAAGAGACTGAGAGAGGACCCATTCAATGAGATGGAATCGACTGTTTGCAGGGAGGCGGCACCAGTCTTGAAGAATCTTTTCTTATAGCTATTAGGAGAACAATGGCAAATGGGAGAGTCGCAGTCTTGCAGAGACAGAGAAAGAGCAGGTGGGCGATGGGTTATTGAGTTTTGGGTGGTTGGGTTTGTTGCCTGGGACTTGGAAGAGAGATGAAGAATCAAGAGACTGAGAGAGGACCCATTCCAAGAGATGGAAACGACAGTTTGCTGGGTGGCGGCAACAGTCTTCAAGAAATCCAAAGACGAAGAAGGAAAAAGGGTTAGACCTGAAGAGGTTTTCGCTGGGCTGGAGAGAGAAGGGTATTCGAAAAAGGGCTAGGGATCAAAAGGGTGGGGCGTTGTAAGTGGGGCCTGGGGCAGGATGGATTTTAATTTGGGCTGGCCCATAGCCACTTCCAAAGCACACCCTAGGGTAACAAAACGTGGGTCCGCCACTGAGATCCTTATAATCTCTGCCACAATGTGCAGCCCAAGTTCTTAAACATCCAACGCATGCTTACAATCATCTAATCTTTTGATTAGTTAGTCTTTTAATCCTTTCTTTTTCCATTCTATCTACATCTACTGAGCTCCATTCAATTCAAGTTCAAATTGCTCTTTTGGGGTAGGTCTAAGGTACCTTTATCTTGTCGTTTTCTTCCAAGGAACAATGTGTTTTGTGTGTATTCAATAGAACAGTTACCGACCCATGTGGAAAAGACATTACCTGAAGGAGATTCCACTGAATTTTTTTTTTTGGGAGAAAACTGAGTGAGTGAGGTGGGTTTTTTGAGAATGATTGAAAATGGTCACTAAGTGATGTGGGTTTTGTGATAATTCAAAACCATTTTAGCTGGGTTGTAGAAATTGCATGCTGTTGTTTGGATAGTGCTAGTAACTTTGAAACAAGATGGTATGGACAAAAATATCTCCCCATACACAGTTGACTTCTTGTTGTTTTCCTTGTGTCTGAAAAAAATATCAATCTGATTTTATTCATAATTTTGTAGTTTGGCAGTTCTAGAATGAAAGAAAAGAAAACTTGGGTGGCAAATGATTCCTTTTACTTTCTTGTTTTAACATTTTCTTTGGTTTGTAGTTCTGGAGACCATCATTTTGGTAGAATTGATTGTAAGAACTATGAACCCACCACCTTTGATATTTGAAATCTTTTCAACATCTCTGATCACATGTATTTCAAAGTGACATGCTCTGGCTTTCACGTCTCTTTCTGTATTTATTCATGTGAATCACACTCCATTTTCATATAGAAAAGGAACCCAAATACAACTTTCTTGAATTCAGGAACCCCTTCATCCTGTCCATGGAGGAAAATGGAGGTTATGTCTCCTTGAACAAGGTGAAAGGGAAAGAAGCGAAAGAAGGCTTAGTCGAGAGATTGATATAGAATGGGGATTTATATGTGCTTTTTTATACTAGGAATTGGCCTAAGGGGATAGGGAAGTGTGTCTATTATGATGGTTGTCTTTACCAAGGTCTTCTGTCTCCAGGCAAATTATCAGATAAGGGTAAAATTCCATGGCCCTCGAGTGCTATATATGCGGGTTACATTCAGGGTAGTTGCATAAATGAGTATGATTTTCTTATTAAATGTAATGGGGAGAGCTGCGAAGGGCAATGGGTGATGAACCAGATGCATGGATATGGAAGGAAGGGATATGGGAATGGAGGTGTTCATAAAGGTTGGTGGAGAAGTGAAGTGTTAGATGGCCATGATTGACAAGCCGGGCATCGGACAGGCGAAGTGATGTGTGGTGAGAGAATTTTGCTGTGGGCTTCTAGTTATGAGTATTGGAGGAAATTAGATGAAGTACCTCTTAACAGTTGTGAAGTCCTAAACTTCACAAATGGAGGTATTCTCTGTGGAAGATGGGGAAAATGTACAATTGTTTGGAATTGTAGATATTATCCTCTGTATGTGAGTTTTGAGTGGCTGAAATCATATGTTCGAACTGGTGTTTTTACATTGGACAATAGAGGAAAGACGGAATTGATGGGCAATGAGCACAGAGTACAATTTCTTAGACACTTTCTTAGATGATGCTCACGGCCAATTGGAAAGTACAATTTGGCTCTTTGCGAAATATGGTGATTTGCTGGTTGAGGTTTCAATTCCTGACCATGAAAATATTGTTTTGGAATCTGAATTTTCAGTGTTCCAGGATGGGCCTCTAGATGAGCAGAAGAGGTTAGGAGAAGTGATCTGCAAGGGTCATGGGAAATATGAATTGATGCATGTTTTGCAGCTTGGAATCAGGTTTCACCATCAAAGCTATCTTAAAACGGAAACTGAGAAGTAATGAGCTTCTGTCTTTTGCTTGTCCAATTCTGTCTTATAGTTTAAGGTTTGTTATGTTATGAGTAAAATTGATCTAGCTTGCGGCACTCTTTTGTTACCCTCTTCCTGGTGGAATAGTGGTTGTGTTACTTGGTATTTTGGTTAATCATTGAAGGTAAACCCGTTTTTTACAATTGAAAAGGTTGCTATAACCTTTTCAAATATTTCTGATTTTATGTATGAAAAGGAGAAAACAAAATGGCTTTTTTTTTTTTTTAATTACCCAGAGTCAAATTTGAGTTAGCAATATGAGGACACAAACTTGTGAAATACATGAAATATGATGTTGACAGTAAAATAATCCTGGGTCTCTCTTCTTATATGCCCTTGTAGTTTCTTCTTTCTATATTGATTTTTTTTTTTACAGAGTTACCTAATGGGTACAATAGTTCAATACGTATTGGATGCATAGTAAAGTTGGAACTTGGCCAAATGCTTAGTCACTTGCTAGCTTGTTTGGCACAGGACTCAGAGGTCTGGTGGACCCGAAAGAACTTCTTGTTACTGTTTTGTTGGAACTTGAGTTGTAAAATTGGGAACCAGTTCTGGCCATGAAACTAAGTCTAGTTTCACGGTTTCACCATACACCATTGTCTAACTTGGAGATCCAGTCCTGATTTTTCCAATAACCTGTTTGCACCTGGTTTTCATGGCCCCATTAATTTACCGGGTTGTGTCAACTTGTGCCAGTCTCAGACCAACCAACCAGTTCTAGCTATGATTTGGCATACAAAGAGCAATGAAAGTTGTTAAAGTGTGATAAGAATGACAGTAGATATGATACGAGTTTAATTATGATAATGATATTGATGACAGCAACCGCAGTGAGTTATTCGGCTGAAATAATTCACGAGCTGTTCCGACTTCAGAGACTATTGGCTGAACTAAGTCACAAGCTGTTCAGAAACTATGGGGCGTATTTTTGTGCAAGAGACACTTAAAGGCTGAATTTTAGTTTCTCCACTTATTAAAACGTCCTGAATTCAGTTAACCCTTTAAATTACATTGATTCAATTAAATTTTGAACACATATTTCCAGATTATGGTTATTACTTTGTTCCTTTAGTATATAAAATTAGAAGTTGCAGTAATCAAATGAAGTTGTATGAATGCTTGTAGAATTTATTTATTTTTTCATAGATGTAGATCTGAAGTTGCCACAATTTCTATCATCTTATTACACCCATGAATAGCGTGGGGGCAGTTTGTTTTTCTCATTTCCACCTAATATTGTTCGATACCGCTTCTTGTTGGAAATTTATACTAAAAACATACTTTATGTATTTGTCTGACTAATTCATTTTTAATATATTTTATCTTCTAATCTAAATGAGATTTTGTATGGGCAAGTGATTACATTGTTTATTATTATGCATGTGAGTGTCTTTTATTCTGTAAAGTAGACAAGTTGGTGTATAGAGTTTTGCTTACACACAGAAGACTTATTTGTCGGTTCTTATAGAATATAAGTTATAGTTCACAATCCAGATGGATTTGGACACACCATCGGTACGATTGTAGCAAGATGTTTCAACAGGCTTGTCTTGGCTGCGGGAAATGGTATAGTTTCGACTCATTATGCTAGTACACTATGTGTGTATTGAATAAGATTGTGTTTTTGGGTTTATTGTCTTTATACTGACTATATAAGATGATGAACATCCAAATGGTTATTATGAGTGCTTGTACTCTTAATCCCGATATAAATAATAGACACATACATTTGGTATTTGGCATTTTGATTTACAAAGGAGTGAAATCTTTTGTGGGTCAACAATCTCAGTGAATTGGATGACTACACTATGTGTATGGTGGATATTAGTTTATTGACGGAATCTACGTTCCGTGATAGGGATTGATGATATCCCCTTGATTAAGCTTATAAGTTTTGATTATGTCAAACCCTGCAGGTGGACTTTGTGTCCGACATATCAAATAAGTTAATTGTAAGGTCTCAAGGAATTATAAAGATATGGATTAAATATAGTAGTCAGTAATTATTTAATCGATGGATATCTGAAATCTTAACGTGGGGAGATTAATGAGCATTTAATAACAAGAAGCTCGAATTATAATTTTGAGAATAAGGACTGGAGTGCAATTACAATTCTTTAGTGGACTGAATTGTAATTTATGGAACTAAGATTCTAATTTGGGTCGAATTAGGGTTTCCTACTTCCATAAGGAGCCTATCCTTATTTGCTTCTTAAGGTCCCTATTGTAGCCTATAAATATGCATTACTACTCTCTTGGTTTAGAACACAAGAATAGTAAAGAGATTTCGATTTTGAGAGAGCAAGGAGAATTTGCAGAAGAGGCCCACTCCCTGGTGCGAGTTCGAACATATAGGAATACAGTAGAAGACTTTGAGGTTTTCAAGTTGCTGTAAGTTCGAGATCGGATCAAAGAGATTCCGTAGGTATGATTTAATCATATTCATTCATAATAATTTACATAGTAATCTGTACGCAATATCTAGAGATCCTGGTTTCTACTCGCTTCTAACACTTCTATACTCTATGTAGTTATTGTTTGCGCAAGAACATGGCTATGCCAAAAAAAGGAACTCCCAGATCTTGACTTCAGCTCTACTTCGCGCGCCAAACTACGATTTCCTTAGGATAACTGAGGACATTCTCCACATGAGTTTAAATGGAAAGATTACAGGCCCTTGGTTTTCAGGTTCTCATGTTCTCTTCTCCAGTCATCCTTTTTTTTTTTTTTTTTTTTGGCACAAATGAAGATTTTCGTTCTTGAATTTTGTTATTTGCTAGGACTTCCATCCAAAGGGGAGTAAAGCGCTCCAAAGTGGGACTATGCTGCTCGGTGTGGCTAGCAAACAAAGAAATGTTTGTTCTGCCTTCGACTTTTATCATAAACTAGTATACTCATAAGCACTGTAACTATAAGAGTGCAATGAATGATCTGCTCCTCAAACCACAATAAACCAGTGTATAGAGTGCTAAAATGATGGATAAAATTTCCCTACTTTGATTTCTGTATCATGAATAAAACAATAAACGTATAAAATGCATAAATTTTGAAGTAATCTTAACTCTATGTTATCACTGACAGTTGACTGGTTTATTGTGCAGTTCTCACTATGTTGTCATGGAATTTTTATCCTTGAATCAAGTGAAATTACTTCTAGAAGATTTATGCAAGAACAAAATTTCAAAATTCTTATTAAGGTAAAATTTGTGTTTTATGATTTTATTATTTAATGAGGCAGTACAATATTATTGTAATGCGGCAGTATCATCAAGAGTTCTACTATTAAAACTCTAACAAAGCTATGTCCTTATTTCCGATCTTTCAGATCATGCTGCAAATATCTCTCTCTCTCTCTCTCCATGTGTGCGCGCGCTTGTGCATGTAAGTGCATACATTATAGTAAATGAGATTTCTTGGAGGTTAAGTCATCCAAGAGGTCTGCGAATCATCTAAAGGATTTCTCTTATATTTATATATTAGTTTTTACCATTCTTTACATTTTGAAAAGATACACATTCCAGTCTAGGTGGCTTCTTAGTACTTAGAATTAGATGTTCCTCAATCTAGGTCTGCTTTTTTGCATATTATTTTTTCTGAATACTTTACAAAAAATTATTTAAGTATTATGATGATGCTGCATACTTTATGGTGTCTCTCTCTCTCTCTCTCTCTCTCTCTCTCTCTCTCTCTCTCTCTTTTCTGTAATTAGACTCCGCATATCAGTATCTGGTTCTGACACATACCAGAATGCATGCAACTCATTATAATCTAGTTGACTTACATTGAAAAAATGATTTGTTTACTAAGAAAATAAAACCATTTATCCCAAATAATTTAGGAACAAATTGAAACACAATTATGCCAAGCTTTGTTGAAGGAGAATTTTCTCCTACAAGCAGCAGGACGCAGAAGTTTCCATCCTCACCCTCCATTAGGTGGAACCACCCCTCTGCTTTTCAATGCTAGGACTGATGAAAGCACTGGTCCATTTTTTCTGCATCTGTTGCTCGCAGGAGAGAATCTTCCATATGTATCATGATTTTTGTAGCTAGATGTGATAAGTTTTCAATAATGATGGCAATAACAATGCTATTATTAAGATCATATAATAACATGTGACCTTAATCAGTCTGAAATATATCATCTAAAGGAAGAAACATTTTCAAGGTTGTTAATGTGTATGCTCATTTCATGTTTTGTAGGCTGTTAACATGTGCTGGTTATTTATTTACATTATGCAATTCTAGGAATCTGCAGGAGCTTGACAAGATTGACACGACTGACTACATGCTTTCTATTTGCAGTAATGAAACCTAAAGAGAGCTAACTTCTCCTGGGAAAAGTGGCTGCCTGCTTTATTTTTCCCATGATGATAGATTTGTCAAAGACTATGCGCAAATCTGAAATCAAGGTATTCCATATTCAAAATGTAGATTCTTTGGTGCACCATAGTACAGTAGTTTGTTTGGCTTCAATCATTTCTTTGAAATGAATGAGCATTCTTACTATCTTATAGCATTTGACTATAACTTTCTTGGCATTTTAGATGTTGGATATTAGAAATCTTCTGTTGATGATATACATGTCATGGTTCTTGTGTTAGGTGGGATGCGGTGGCATGGTGGTCATAATCATTATCATCAAAGCCTTGTTGCAACTATATTTATAAATTTTGTTTCTCCATTCTATACCATCCTAGGCCAAATCCGTGTCCCAACTATGTTGGCAGTGGCCTGTCTGGGATTAGAGTAAATTGGGGATATTAATATTATGCTAACAGGGCCACAAGGGCTCAAAACTGTCGGTAAATGCAGAAACTGTCACGAATAAGCAAGGAAGGTCTTAATACAAAACGAGACTTAATGGAATTGGATGATCTGTCACGAGGATCCATCACTGTATTTATAAGTCAGAGATGCCCAATTTGGGCTACAATTACAGTCTATCAAATCTCCTAGTTTAGTATGTCTTGGTGTATAAGTCTAACTAGTATCCATCTATGTTTAGTATGTATTGCTGTACAACTCTATAATAAGGTGGACTGAGCAGATGGGTCGTGGATGGGCCCAACTGATATTATAATGGGCCTTTATTAACACCCCCACTCAAATTGATGATGTGGAATCAGTAAGCATCAATTTGCTGGATAAGAATTGATGACGTGGGCGAGGAAGTCCCTTCCTGAAGATGTCCGCAATCTGGAGGCCAGAGGAAATGAACAGTAAGGAAATGACATCTCGTAGATATTCATCACGAATGAAATGACAATCAACTTCGATGTGCTTGGTCCGTTCATGAAAGACTGGATTTTCTGTAATACGAATAGCACTAGTGTTGTCAGCATGGAGAGGTATAGGTGAGCTTTGAGGAAAACCGAGATCGGAGAGTAGCCCACGGAGCCAAAGTATTTCAGAACAGGTAGCAGACATGGCTCGATATTCTGCTTCTGTGGAAGATCTTGAAACCTTATCTTGTTTCTTACATTTCCAGGATATCAACGCATCGCCAAGCTACATGCACCACCTAGTTGTGGAGCGACGGGTGTCAGGACTACCCGCCCAGTCAGCATCAGAAAAAGCAATGAGATTTAGTGGAGAGCCTGCAGGGAAGAATAGACCACGAGCAGTCGTACCAAGAAGGTAACGAATAATTCGTCGGGCAGCTGCCAAATGAAGATGCCTCGGTTGAGTCATAAACTGGCTGACAAGATTAACAGCAAAGGAAATATCGGGGCGGGTATGAGTCAAGTAGATCAAGCTACCAACCAATTGCCGATAGAGCGTGGCATCGGGAAGAAGATCCCCACTATCCTTGGAAAGCTTCAAGTTCACTTCAAGAGGAGTATCAACTGGAGTTGAGTGCTGGAGTCCTACTAGTTCAATTAGGTCTAGAGCATATTTGTGTTGGTGTAAGATGATGCCTCTGTTTGATGAACTTCAAGACCTAAGAAGTAGGTTAAGGGACCTAAGTCTTTCATATGGAATGATTTATGCACTGAGGATTGAAGCTTAGATATCATTGCTGAATCAGTTCCAGTAATAATGATGTCATCAACATAAACAAGAAGGATAGTGATACCGCTTGGAGACTTATGTAAAAACAACAATGGATCATACGGACTTTGCTGGAAGGCCAACAGAAGCAAGGCGTCCCGAAATTTTTCAAACCAAGCGCGAGGAGCTTGTTTAAGGCCATAGAGGGAACGCTTTAGTTTAGCCACATCTGAACTACTGGAAGGGGAATACCCGTGAGGAAGATCACCATGAAGAAAGGCAATCTTTACATCAAACTGAAGAATGGGCCAAGCTTGAGATGCTGCAATGGCAATAATCATCCGGACAGTAGTCATCTTTGCAACCGGAGCAAATGTTTCATCATAGTCAATGCCATATTCTTGGCAATTACCAAGAGCGACTAGGTAAGCCTTGTATCGATCGAGAGAGCCATCAGATTTCAGTTTGACCGAGTAAACCCATTTACACCCAATAGGTCAAACTGTAGGTGGGTAGGTAACCACATCTCATGTATGATTAGTCTATAGAGCTTCTAATTCCTCGGACATAGCTTGCCGCCAACATTCATGTTTCACAGCTTGAGAGTAGGAAGTGAGAATGTTAACAGAAGCGAGAGTGGCAAGAAAAGCTGAATGAGAATACCCATATCTATCAGGAGGCTGAGAAACACGCGTGGTGCGTCGAAGAGTGGGCATGATAGCTTGTTCTAATGTAGTGGCTAGGGGAGTTGGATCACGTGGGTCTGGTGATCGTCGGCCCCAAGTGCAAGGCCGCGATTGTAGTAATAACTCGGTGAAGTCCGAGGTCGTTCCACTGGGAGTAAGTAATCGCATAAAACCTGTCCTATTGAAAAACTAATCTAGCCTATCGAAAATCTATATAACTAAATATCTACAAAACTGAAATTGAAATTTATTACAAATCCAAAATAAAAAATTCAATCCAAAATAAAAATTCCTAATCTAAAAATCCTAGTCTAAATACTGCAAAAACATAAAAGTCATCAAACCACCAATTGCATAAAAGTAAATAAATCATGTATTAAAATAAAAATTCATTAATAATCTCATTCATAAAGAAGAATAAAAAGAAATTCTAAATATTATTATTATTGGAAGTCACACATTATATTGGCAAAAATTAATAAAAGACTGCAAAAAACACCACACCAAGTGCGTACTGTCACTACCCACAAACACGCGATGCCGATCCAAGGCGGGACACCTTGACCTCACTAATTGCGTCTTTAAATTAAATTGAACCAATAAACTAGTAATCTCCTAACAATAATCAAAATTGAAAAAAAAATAAATCTTTCTTACCCTAGATCAAACACATCAAGAAAATAGGACTTGCGCATAATCCCATCTTCAAGTCTTCAATCCCTCACCAATGGAGAATTGAATGGCTGGTTGATGATGGATCGACGGAGCAACGGCGGCGGCGTGGCGGCGTATAAATCCAAGTGGTGGTAGCCTTAGGGAAAGGCCTTGGATGAGGTGGTAATGGAAGAAGAGAAAGATGGATGAAAAAAATTGGAAAAAGGGAGGAACGGGTGCTGGTCGTCCAAGGTGGAATTGGGAGAGTAATTCACGTGAGTCCCTTTTTGGCTTCTTTATGTATTTTTCATTACTTGGGTTGCAAGGTTTTTGGTTTGGGTAAGGATTAGTAGTGTGGGGTCCAAGTTGGATTAGGATTAGGAGGGTTTTTGGGAGAGTTTCAAGGGATTTTCCACTTCTTGGATTTTTTTGGCACACAATCCTACTAAAGATAGGATTTTTATATCTCATGCAACTTCCTTTCTTGGGCCCCACTTTGAAAAGAAACTTGCAAACTTGAAATATTCAGATTTAACCCCTAATTTTTTGGACGTGTGATAGCTTCCTTGAAAAGTCTTGGACGTGTGAATCTTTGGAGAGGTTCTTGGTTTGCAAGATTTCAAATCTTTAGGCCTATCTTTTAGGAGATTTATTTAACAACTTGATGCTAAAGGCTTGGATTCTTTGAATTTGTTTCCATCTTGGGTTGCTAATCAAAATCTTCTAATTTCTTTGAACTCTTCATGGCTGGAAAATATCCTTAGATGGACCCACTTTCTCTCCTTAGAATTTATGCCAAGTGTAGATAGGTCCCATAGTGCATTTGATTCATTAATTCTCTTCCGCGGGCCCCAATTTCTGAAATTCCCTACAAAAAAATAAAAACAAGTGTCAGAATAATTATTCATATAGGAAAGGAATTATGCAAGATGTGGGTCCACTTCACACTAACTAGATGCATTAAATGTCACCATTTTATTAAATCATCAATTAAATCAATGGTGCATATAAAATTCATCATTTTATTTGTGAATAAAAAGTAATGAGAAATTTATGATTTTCAATGCCAAAAATAGAGAACTTCATGATTTTATGTGAAAATGCAATTTTGGATTAATTTTGATTGGAATTTAGACTTTGATGCCCAAAAACATAAAATCATGATTTTTTACTAAAATGGTTCATAATCTGATGATTAAGTCCTTAATTAATTCTAAATTGATGATGAAATTATGCATTTTTAAGGACTTATCATCTGGAATGGGCTGTATCGTAGCAGTGATTGGTTCCGTGCGTCGCCTATATACAATTCCAGGTTTGAACCTTTCAACAGAAGATGAAGAAGTATCGGATGAAAAAGGTGGTAATATAGCCATGGGAAGTGAAGTGAAAGAATCAGTTGTGTGAGGAAAAAAATATAGAAATTTTCAAAAAACACAACATTTCGAGAAACATTAATTCTTTTGAGAGATGGATCATAACAAACAAATCCTTTTTGATGAGTTGCGTAACCAAGAAAAACGCATCTGATAGCTTGCGCAGACAATTTTGTCCTTTCAGGAGGAGGAAGATGAATAAAACAAACACATCCAAAAGGACGAAGATGTGTATATGTAGGATGAGAGTTAAATAGATGGCAATATGGAGACTGATTTTGAAGTTTGGAAGAGGGAAGCCGATTAATAAGATGAACGGAAGTGGATAAAGCTTCCGGCCAAAATCTAGGGGGAACAGATGATTCATGTAGCAAGCAACGAACCATATCAAGTAAATGGCGATTTTTCCATTCAGCAATGCCATTTTGCTGTGGAGTATGATGACATATTCGTTGAGAGATAATCCCCTTCGATTGGAGGAATTCTTGAAAACTGTGTGACACATATTCTCCTCCTGAATCAGATCTAGGAATCTTTATGTAGGTGGAGAATTGTGTTTCAACATAGGCTAGGAATGTTTTAAAAACCTCAAACACCTCTGATTTAGCCCTTAAAAAATAAACCCAAGTGAATCTGCTATGATCATCGATGAATGTGACAAAGTATTGAAAGTGAGAATGAGAAATAACAGGTGTTAAACCCCAAACGTCATTATGAATCAAATCAAAACAATTTTTCTGATATAGAGGTATGCACAGAAAATGGAAGGGCTTTACTTTTTCCGAATTTGCAAACAAAACAATCAATATTGACATCAAAAGTAGAAAATTGCATTTTATTAATCAAACCAGAATTTTTCAAAGATAACAATATGTTAGAATTAGGATGTCCTAATTTTTTATGCCACAGATGCACATTATTTTGAAGAACACATGAAAAAACTGAAGTAGATTCATCCCTAGGTTGCATAGGCAGACTAAGTGGAAACAACCGGCCACACTTAGGCCCCTTCGCGATAACTTGTCCCGTCCCCTGATCTTGTACAACACAACCAGAAGAAGAGAATGACACATTACAATGATTATCTACGAGTTGTCCAACATATAACAAATTTGTAGAGTGGCAGGTAAAGGAAAAACATGATTCAAAGGCAATTTGTGTGGAATATCTCCTATGGCAGTGATAGGTAAATGACCCCCATTGGCGGTTTGAACTTGGAGTTTCCCATCATATGATTGAATATTAGTCATGAGTTTGGAAGAGAAAGTCATATGATTTGATGCTCCAGAATCAAAATACCACATGGAAGGAGATGGAAAAAGATTTTACCTGAGAGGCCCAAGGTGGAGAATCATTTGTTGAATCATTTCAGGGTTGATAGGAGGACTGGGTGCAAATTGTTGTGAAGACATAGATGAAGACGGAGAAGCAGGTGCCGCAGAGTGAGAATCTGAAGAAGCAATATCAGAATAAGCACGCGAATTTCGATTTTCTAGTCGTTTCTTGCATTCAGAAATGATATGCCCGCTAGCTTTGCAGTAGTTACAAACTTTTCTCTTGCACTAAGAAGAATAATGTCCATACTCCTTACAAGTGAAGCATTGGCATTCAGAAATGATATGCCAGCTAGCTTTGCAGTAGTTACAAACTTTTCTCTTGCACTAAGAAGAATAATGTCCATACTCCTTACAGGTGAAGCATTGAATTTTGCTCAAATCTTGGGTCGAAGTGTCACGTCTGGGAGGTTTTCCTTTTGCCACATAAGCAACCTCAGCCGGACCAATGGATGATTGTTGGGATAGTTGATGCTGAGTGACTATCCGTTGTTCTTCGCGGAGCACTTCATTGAGACATGTATCCAAAGAGGGAGATGGATGTCGACTCATAAGATTGGATCGAACGTTTTCAAATTCAGGCCGAAGTTTCATTAAGAATTGATCTCGCTGAGTAATTTTATGAACTTCCTAAACCCCAGATAGAGTGTCTCCGATGATAGTAACGTAGGCAATATCCGTGTATTCAGTCCAAAGGACAAAGAAACCGGAGTAATACTCCTGAACAGTCATCTGTCCTTGAGAATATTGAGCAATTTCATGTTCTAATTGGAACCGACGGGCTGAATTCTCTTGGTGATATATGCGTTTCAGATAACCCCATTTATCCTGAGCACTTTTATAGGGCTTAAGATGTAAAAAAAAATTGTGGTTCCATTGCGCCCAATATCCAGCTCATAATTTGTGCTTCTTTGGTTTCCCAATTATCCAATTTTGCAATATCCGTTGGCTTTTTCATAGAACCAGAAATGTGTCCCCATAATTTTTTGCCTTTCAGATATAACTCAAACTGATAGGCTCAAGCAGAATAGTTTTTCCCATTAAATTTGATCGATTGCATTTCATTCTTGTCCATTTCCAACCCACAGATGTCAATAGTAATATACAGACAGTAGTAAAAAACCACAAACAAGAAGAGTAGTAACCAGACAGAAACCAAACAGCCCAGAGAAACTTTAGATCATGCAGAAAGTGCAGATGAAACAGAGGTAACAATACCAGAGAACCAAGGAACAGCCCAAAAACTGTTTGGAAGCAACAAATCACAATAGATCTCAGATCTGTATAAAAAAAACACAATTTTGGTCCAGGCGACCAAAATTTTCTGCAAAAAACAGTAGGTGGGGCCCACTAATGATTCAATCTATCAAATCAGAGTGATCAGATAGATACTTCACAAAAATATTGAACCAACCTAGCGGAGATTGCAGCAATCGGATATTTGAGCTAAAAGATGGACGGATCTGATGAAATTATATTGCAGAAACAGGAAAAAACATGTGATAAAAAACCCTACCTCTGATTCTTCAAAAATTCTGAAAAAATAGCCAAAAACTCCTAGAAAGTCAAGCGACTAGGGCTATGGTTTCCTTCTGATCAGATCTGATCTGCAGATGATGGCCCTTTGTTGATCTCCACACCCTGTTCGCTTGTAACTCTTGTTCAAAACAATCGACAGAGGAACTCTCCTTGAGATCTTTAAGCAAGAGAGATTAGATGACTCTTAATCTCTCTATTGCACCAAGGTTGGCTCTGATACCATGTCACGAATAAGCAAGAAAGGTCTTAATACAAAACGAGACTTAATGAAATTGGATGATCTGTCACGAGGATCCATCACTGTATTTATAACTTAGAGATGCCCAATTTGGGCTACAATTACAGTCTATCAAATCTCCTAGTTTAGTATGTCTTGCTGTACAAGTTTGACTGGTATCCATCTATGTTTAGTATGTATTGCTGTACAAGTCTATAATAAGATGGGCTGAGCAGATGGGTCGTGGATGGGCCCAACTGATATTATAATGGGCCTTTGTTAACAGAAACTACGCTTAATGTCAAGTCATAAGCAGCTTTTAAACTATTTAGACGGCTCTGTCTAATCTCAAGTAAACAGATCCTCAGCTCAGTCAAATTTAGGCACAGAAAGTCAACTACTACTAAACACACCCAAGATCTCTCTACTTGGCCTCCAGCCTCATATCAGCTGGAGAAGTAATTCAATAAAACAACATCCTCTCAGTATTAAGATTCTTAATGCTTTTGGTGTATCAGTTGCAGTTGGGTAATATCCAGTAAGCTTGCTTCTATTACATTGTCGAAGTGTGGAGACATGAGTTGTTCTAACCTCAGTTTGATACTTTAGTTATTTTCATTTTGTTTATATTTTTATCCTTTTGTGTGTAATTTAATGTAGTAGTTTCTTCTACTCTAGATCTTTTACTAATAATTTAGCCTATTGCAAATCCCTGTTTTATGTCAAATCATAGGCCTTCCTAAATTTGGAAAGCATAAAGTCCCAATAAGGATTTATTTTAATTGGAAATAGGGAACCAGGCCATACTTGCACAATAAAGTCCTAATAGGACTTTCCTTTTTTGGATGACTTAGAATGATTCTTTTATTATGCTACTCTTGTCACTGACTAGTTTGACATGCTTCCTCTACCTCTGTTTTCTCTCATTTCATTCACTTTGATGTTTCAAACTTTAACTTTAATGATGATCCAATGTTAAAATCAAGCAAACAATATTTGTTGTATATTGAGCTAACCATTACTTTTTCCATGTATCAGTGCATAGGTAATATTGGAGATGCTACCAAACTACAATTGGCATGTTAAAAACTATAGGAACACTTTGTTAACTAAATTCGATGGACTTCATGTTGTGACACCGTTTGGAGGTCATAATTAGAACAGCTTCTCAATGTGTTTATATTCGACAGTACATGAAAAATGAGTGTTATTATAGTGCATGTGTAAGGTGTAAGTGATCCAGTTGAGAAGACTTCTCATGAGTCATGACGCTCGTGAGAAGTGGTATTTGTGTCTGTTTGGCCCACTTCTACCCAATAGTCACCATTGGATGGGATGTGCACTATGGATTGCAAATAGCTCCAGAATGAGTAAATAACACTGATTGGATGACCATATGCAGGTAATTAAGTCCCTGCAAAGTAGATGGTTACCCATGTATCATCCAATGGTTCGCCAAGCCATTATGTGCCCCATCTGGGCCTAACAGTGCATTTTCTTTATGGACCAGATCTTTTCTTTGTGGGGAAAAAAAGCATTTTTTGTTTCTTGGGCATTACCCTTTTTTTGCGGGAGCATGCATATCAATGATTCAATTGCTTCCTATAAATTTGCTAAACGATATTCCATGGACAGGTTCGCTTTGTTGTGATGGGGAACATACTTTGTTTAGATCTACACATTCATAAGCGTTTTGGTCTCAAAGGCTCATCGCAAGGACGTTGTGTCAGCAAAGTGGAAGTTGACGAAAGAACCACATTCAAGGATCTTGAGTTGAATTACGCTTTTTACCTTGATCCATCAATGCGAAACCAGCTTTTAAAGTAAGAATCCTAAGCTTTGACAGTGCCATGACTGTTATTGAATCATATTTAATTCTCTAGGCACTGGTTTTTTTTCTTCTGAGTCATAATTCATGTTGATGAGTGAAATTTGCTCGTTCATCATCATCATCAGCGTCGTCGTCGTCGTCATCTTCATCATCGTCGTCTTCATCATCATCATCACAAGCATAATCATCATAAAGCCTTGTCCCAACTATGTTGGGTTCGGCTACATGAATTTTGTTTCTCCGTTCAGATTCATCCTAAGCCAAATCATCATCATCATCACTATCATCTAAGCCTTGTCCCTGCCATGTTGGGGTCCACTACATGAATTTTTTTCTCTATTCAAAACTTTCTTGAGCCAAATCCTCAAATAGATTGCACTTTTTCAAATTTATTTTAACTACTTCCAACCACATCTTCTTCGGCCTAGCCCTTCCATTCACATCATTTTTTGCTCACCCCTAATCTGGAAATTAGAGTGATCAGATATCTTAACAGCTATTTTTGCATCAACTGTGGATTGTATATCAATTTTTTGACAAGTTTACACTATCTTACACAATCCAACAGCTACCAAGTCACTTCATTATGAGTTCCACTTGATAATTTAATGTACAATATCATGATACAAATCTCATGAATGTACAAAATAAACAATGAATTAACTACCCTTAATCAATTTGATACATAATATCAGTGTACAATTCCCTTAAATTTTAATATTATGCAATTGGTTATTGACATTGTTTGCTTACAAATTTTATGACAAAGCATAGCTTTCTTAATATAATGTTCGTTTCGTAATGGGTATTTGAACTATTTTTTTTTTCTTTTTCCTTCTGGCTTTCTGGCAGAACAAGCAAGACTGCAATTTTCTGGAAGCAGAAGGCATCATGGATTACAGTCTCCTGTTAGGAGTGCACATGCACTCAACACCTCCTCATGGTAGTCTTGCTGGAGGTTTGACTAACCTCAGTAGTCTTTTTACTAGCATCTGGGGTCATGGTTCAGTGTCCACATGCATGTAGATGAGGTGTTATAGGTAGGTAGGTTGGGTCTAGTTTGGATCCATGGTGGATGCAGACCTAACTCTAGACCCCACTCAAAACTAGTATTATGACATATCATAAATTTTACGTTACTTGCAATATATTTTAAATTAGTATATTATATAATCGGGTACGTGTGATGGGAATTTGGGTATGGATCTGACTGGATGCAGACCCAGACCCGAGAACTTGGTCCAAATTTTTTAGGTTGGGTCCTTTGGATAGGGGTAACTAGGTAACAGAAGATCCATTGACATCCCTCATTAGAGTTCTAGGGTGGTGATAATATATGTGTGTGAGGAATTCTACAAAAAGCCTTCTTTAAAAAGGGACATTTCTGCCCCGTTGAATGTCCAATGAGAGAGTGCTTGCAGAGATATTTTCTTCTTCATTAATGGGAACATTGATTACCTTCTCCAATTGTTTTTCTTCTTTCAAAATGAGGAATTTGAAAGCTTCTAGCTAAATAGATCTAGATATGAGTTTTACTAGCAATGATAACGTCCTACCATTGATTTCCGAAATTAGTTGGGTCTTATGTGATTACAAACAAGTATCCTAGTATTGCTCGCAAAAAGGGCTCCACAATGATAAGAACCATGTTAGTGTGATTTTAAATACTAATCAAACAATATCACAATGACAAAAAAATAGAATGGACCCCACTATGATTACTGACATTGGATGAATCCCATTGGAATTGCCATAATGGCTCCACTTTGATATTTTTATAATCTCATGATGGACACAACTCCTATAGAAGTGTTTATTTATTTTGAAAAGACCTATTGAAGTGACGGAGCCCTCTATGTTGATTGATTTAAATCTTTTACTTTCAATGGGCCCCAAAGGAGAGTCACTAATTTCGCAAGTTTGAAAATCATAGTACTTCATCTCACGGTGGGCATCTCATTAAATGCCCTTTTGAAAAAGAAAAAAATGATATCTCTAGCAATGGAGTCTTCTATGTCTCACAAATTTAAAAATAAAAATACTTATTTTTCTCTCTAAAGCTTGTAACATTAACAATTACATTTAGTGGGAGAGAATAACTTTCCATAAATCCATTTTTTATCATTACAGTGTCAGTTTTATTATATACAAATCAATCATGATGACAATCAACACTTGTACTTAGAATTAGTTATAATTAATCCAATCCGTGCACGACCCACTATTGGATTCATGTAAGTTTCAAAATATAGGATTAGGCTTCATGTGCATGACAGATTTATTGAGAGAGAGAGACCTTTGGGACTTGGGATAAAATAATGGTATCTATTTTAAATAATAACTCATTTTTGTTTAATTATTGCAAGGCAAAGTTATCATTTTTATAAAAATTCAATACAAACCTTATGGTAGGTGCCCATTCTCATTAGTAATACTGATTTTAGGAGCATGGAAGGTATTAAAATAAAACAAATAGGGGCCTATTTATAAATACTGAAACTACATGGACCTATTTATAAATATTAGAAACCTTAAGGGGGTGTATACAAAAACCTCCTTTTGTTTTGAATGTAGGAACAATTCATTGCCATGCCTTTTATTTCATTCGTTTAACACAAGGGACATTTTTTTTTTCCCAAAATGCCCAAGTGTTTAAGATATATATATATATATATATATATATGGGAGATGCTCCTATGAGAGCATCTCTCACCTTACTATGAAGTTATGGGTGGGGGCCCTCACAGTTAAGTTGTTGGCATTGGATATGGATGTGAGAGCTCCCACCTTTTCTCTCATAGTAAGGTGAGAGATGCTCTCATAGGAGCATCTCCCTATATATATATATATATATATATATATATATATATATATAGGGAGATGCTCCTATGAGAGCATCTCTCATCTGACTATGAGAGATAAGGTGGGAGCCCTTACATTTAAGTTGTTGGCATTGGATATGGACGTGAGAGCCCCCACCTTATCTCTCATAAATAAAGCGAGAGATACTCTCATAGTAGTATCTCCCATATATATATATATATATATATATATATATATATATATATATATATAGGGGCTAGCTCTCCTAAGCTACAGCTTAGCTTATCCTAAGCTGAAACAGGGCTGGTCCTACAACATCAAAGTCGATTTTGCTCTTTTTTGGATGATGATCGTCTCCAAAATCAAGATAAATCCAATAAAAAATGGATTTTTCAATTCCATTATGCAAAAAACAGATATAATCAAGTTTGATTTATGGGACCAGCACTATTCCAGCGTAGGATAAGCTAAGCTGTAGCTTAAGATAGCCCTGCTCATATATATATATATATCCATTATCCCGTGGGCGAGTTGTTTGTGCGCGCCTTACTGTGGGGCCCACATGTTGAGCCACCTCTGGATGGGACCCAGGGTGATTTGAAGATCTTCCTGGGCCCGTCCTATGGACAAAATATCAGCCTCATCCAATCATCCTAACCTTATCATTTTGGGGCCCACAAGTTCAGTCCATTCGAATGAGTGTTCAATCAATCCAACGGTCGAATCCATTGAGGGGGGTGTTGGTCTACCCAAGTGGACCAGTAGGTGGCCCCACTAGGGGTGAGCATGAGGTGCATGATATATAGCATGCAGATATGGTGAATTTGGACCATCCATCTTCATGTTTCATTTTCATGGATTAACCGTGGTAGGAAAATGACATTAGCCATCATCTTTCCCATCTACCTTGCTAAATATGAACCTTCAATTTTTTTTCTTGTTTTTCTTAAGACCATCAATCAAAGGGCTAGAATCATCCAATCAATGTGATCCATTCCAATAATTATTGAAAAGTTCTAATCCACTGTCCCCTGCCTTGAGGATCATGGAAGGTGGTTGAAATTGTAATAGAGATGTTTCTAGCTCCACTCAAGTAACCTTACATGTTGAATCAGTGAACATATTATTATCATTTCACATCTCATTACATAGGACTAAATCAGATGCAGTCCTCATTCCTCTCCAATAATATGTTGTGCACATCTTTTCTTTAATTATCTTCTGCAACTGTGAATGAATTGCAGATGCAAAACATTTCCTTACGAATGGTAATTGAAAATCACTTTTTTTTTCAGCAAAACTAAAGCATGATGACATATGATTTTCATTTCTACATGTACAGGATCATTTAATGATAGGATTCTCACAAGACTTCAGTTCCGGCCAACTCTTTCCAAAGAGAAGTACCCATGCATCGAGGTGATGATCTGCCACTTTGTTGCTCTAAAGGGTAAGGCCTATTTATTAGTTTCTATTGCTCGGGATCATTCTCAACACATTTTGTTCGGTATGCAATAATCTGATTATATGATACAGAAATTTTCTTCTAAGAGTGAGCCCATACTTTTCATATGTGGCCCAACCACTGGGTCCACCATTAATCAGTGTAACCCTCTTCACAATCACCATCCCCTCCACCCTGGCTTTAGTTAGCACGAGGCCCAATTTGACCCTCGTCTGACCTTTACTAACCATTGGATGATGTAAAGAAGTTTGCAGTTAATGACTGTTAAAAGCTTTGAGAATCTGATGGTGCTGACCTTCTGCCTGACCTTATCCATTATGAGAACTTTCCATTCCCCACCCCCCCTCATAGGGAATGCATCTTGGGCCCCACAGCTGGACTGTATCTGAGTGGTATGTTATATGCTTGTAGGAGAAGATTCTATTAATTGACCAAACACAACCTACCTTGTCAAAGGGCCTGTTTGGCATCACTCTGGGACTACTTCATTCTAAGAATGAATGAAGAAAAACTTGTTGGCTGGCATTCTCTCCTTTTCTCACATCTATAAAATATCTCCCTCTGTCTCTGTAGATTTTCTCTCTCACAAAATGACTGCCAAACAAGTTTTCTCATAATGAAACATTCTCAGAGTAATGCCAGCCAAACAGGCTGCTAATTACTGTTCTTGCAATTACATAATGACTTTCATTTATGCAGGTCTGTTCATAAGCTTAGCATCAAAATGCCGGCCCATGCCATTCGGGTCAATAGAATTGCAGGTGGAAGTGTGTCAACTCATCATAGAGTGATAGCAAAGGAAGATTACAATGTTGTATCTGGAAAATAGATATTCTTCAGAATTACAACATGGTGAAGCGCTTGTAACATGTCTACAAGTCTCTGCCATTTGACTCCCAATCAATCTCAGCTGTAAATCCATTTTCAGAACTTTCTTTGCAATGTATTTCCAGCAAAAGGCCTGGATGTCTTTACTTGATGTACTGTTGAATCTTCCATCCAGGACATGTATAAGAAACTAGTTTATTTGAGACTGCAATAGCATTAATGAAATATTGTTGTTTTGCAATAAGAGATTTTCAAATTTCATATACTTTAATGGAGAGCAATGAGGACTATAATTTTGCTTTCTTTTTAAATTATATATTAATCTCGGGCTGGGCTCGGGCTTACACTTTTTCAATCGGGCTGGGCTTGGGCCAACTCCTTAGAGCTTGATTCGGGATGGGGCTGGACTTGGACAAACCGTTTAAAAGCTAGGCCAGACTTGGATTTTCCTTAGCTCGGCCCGGCCTGGCCCATGAACACTCTTAATAATATTAGGGTCTAGGCCTGTTAATGGGCCGGGCCTGGGCATGTGTTGTCCAACCCTGACCCGAATATTGGACGGGGCCTATCAGGGATTGTCCAATCCCGGCCCTAAATTAAGCGGGCCAATGTAAAATCACATCCTGTATGGGCTCGTGGAGACGTCTTTTTTCTTCTTAAAGGGTGAAGCTCATCTTAATAAAAATGGTAATGATGGTCGGATAAGGGGCAGACCAAATTTAAGCTTGATCAAATTTCAAAATGTCTAGATACTAGATAGTAGGTATTAAGTCTTCAAAATGAAGGGTGATTAATCTATAAGAAAATTCAAACCTAAACTCAATAGTGGATCTAGTCTGAGTATCAAATTGAGTCCACTGTCAATTCATGGTGAGTTTTTAGTGTGGAGTGAGAAGTGATTGAATTCATCAGAAATGGTGGAGGGAAGAGACATTTTAGAGGGTTCCCATTGAAATATGTAAAAATTAGTAAAATAACATTGCAAGCGGGCCGGGTCGGGCATGAACGGGCTGAGCATGCTCTATCCATTCCCAATTCCATTTTAACCGAGCTTTAATCTTTTTAACAGCCCTATATTTTCGGGCTTGGAACTGGCCGGTCTGACCTAGATATCTATTTCAACGGGCTAAATTGACAAGCCTATTAAGGCCCTAGCTTCACATCTTACAAAGAAATGATGAGGAGATATGATATAATTCAACTTTGTCATCATACTAGTTCACACAGCCACTCATCATTTGCCAACATTCAAATCATCATTTGCCAACATTCAAATCTGCTTCTGACAACTCTTGCTAAATTATTAGCAATAAATATTCTGTTTCTCGCAAGTATGGATACGGTATACGATATGATATGGACATGGTACGTCAAAACCTAAATAATAAAGATACATATGGTCATAATATAATAAAATATATTAATATAATTTTATTATATGTAATAATTGTAAATTTGAAACCAATTCAACCGATTCACTCATTTACTTGGATAATCCAATAGGGTAGCAGTGAAAGTAACCTTCAATGACTTCTTTTTTTGTAAATCATCTCTTTCTACGGTATCTCCCTATATTTGATTGTTTCCACTCTCGTATCTCCCATATCCTAAAATTTATAAAAAATAAATTTTGGTAAAATTCCCTGAAACACACTATGCGTGCCAATTTGTCCCCTCAAATTAAGATTAATTTTTACAATTCACCCCTTGAATTAAAGAAATTGAATTGATGTCACTTTGCTTCAATTGACGGGCGGTGTTGCAATTTCCATCAAATAATGACAAAATGTCACGCATGAGTTAAGAGATATATATATTTTTTATAACAGAGGGTGTCCTGGTAATGTAATTTCGAACCCTCAACCTCTGAGTGCAAACCATGGCCCTAAGCCAACTCATCTACCCCTCGGGATTAGGACAAAACAATAATTAAGGTCAAAATTTAATAATTTAGAAATCTTTTTTGTAAATTAAAGTTTAATTTAAAATACTTGTTTCCATTTTTCTTCCTTCGTCTTCCTCATCCCTCTCGACACAAACACATACAATGCAGCACACGCATTAGGGAGACCCATTTGACAGGAAAGCAAAACAAAAGATCATGAACACCATTGGTGCTGATGACGCCACAAGATGACAAGAATTCTAAGAAGATGTTATAGCAAAAGACGGCTCGAAGAAAGGCGCAAAACCTGGACGGATACTGAATTATTCAAAACCACCCCCACCCCCCCAATCCATGACTGAGTTTTGTATTCTGCATGCATGCACTAAGGCTTTCCTTGAATTTGGCATTACCAACAATACAACCTTAACCTAGAGGAGGGAGAAGAAGGCTATTTGGGATGGATGGGTTTGAGGTTGTCCTATTTATAAATAGGAGGTTGGTTTTGATGCCACTGACCCTGGGCGTAAAATTCTAACTAAATAGATTATGAGAGTGGCTATCTACACACTGTAAATACCTCTCCACATACTACATTTAAAAATTAAAAAAACAAAATGAAAAAAATTCCTAAACCACCCCTATCCCTCTCCTAGTTCTCTCTTTCTCTCCCTGCTCCGGCAACCCCGCCAGCCGCCGCCCCATCTCCCTCTCTTCCTCTCCTTGCTCCGATAGCCCCCACCCACAGCCCCATCTCCCCCGCCAGCCGCCGCCCTTCCCTCTCTCTTCCTCTCCTACTCCGGCAGCCCCCACCCGCAGCCCCATCTCCCTCTCTTCTTCTCCTTGCTCCGGCAGCACCCACCCGCAGCCCCATCTCCCCCACCCTTCCCTCTCTCTTCCTCTCCTGCTCCAGCAGCCCCCACCTGCCCTCATCCCCATCCCTAGCCCACCCCCATCCCTCCGCAGCCCTTCCCTCTCCTGCTCCGGCAACCCCCACCGGTCCTCGACCTCATCCTCATCCCCATCCCCAGCCCTTCCCTCTCTCTTCCACTTGCACTCATCCCCACCCCCAACCCTTCCCTCTCTCTTCCACCCACCCCCCTCCCCATCCCACCCCAACCCTACCCCCACCATCCACGAAACGAGAGATAGGGAGAGGAAGGAGAGCGAAAGGGATTGCGTCGGGCAGGAGAGGTGGCCAGAGCAGGGAGAGGGAGAGGGATATGGATAGTTTAGGAACTTTATTATTATTTTAAAAAATACATTGTGGAAAGGTATTTGCACTATGCAAGTAGCAGCACTCATAGATTATTGGTGCAAATCTACACGAGGGAGGGAGAAGGCTACTTGGATGGGTTTGAGGATGTCCTTTTTAGGAATAAGGGTGGTTTTGATGCAAATGACCTTTGGCTGGAACGTGGCTATTATTATTATTATTATTATTATTATTATTATTATCATTTATTATTATTATTATTTTGACATCAAAATATGTTCAAGTGTTCAAACACTTGACATCAGCACGTTTTGTGCAATCAAAGAAGGATATCATAACCAAACTATATGAATACGCATGTTCAAATTTCAAGTGACGAAATCACATTCTAACGGGCCGAAAATAGTTCTATAGTCAAAATCTCTAAATCATGTATCATTCTCTTTTCCTGAATCAATCCACCAATTTTTGTCATTGGTGTCCACCATCATAGACTCTGTGACCATCTCAATATAATCACAACGCTCTTTGATCACTTTACCTTGCTAGCTATTCTCACCCCTTTTCTTTCTGCATTGAGAAGTGCCCAGGCTTCCAACAGTTAAAGCAAACACCATTTTTAGACCCGTTCCATTTTTCATTGCCTTCGAATTTCCTTTTATTTTTCATATTGACGGTTAACGCACCATTATTATTTTTAGTTTTAGCAATCACGACAAAGTTTGTAAGTGTTACACCGCAGGCGACTTGCCTTTGTCCTTCATCAACCAATCTAGCTTCAACCTTACTGAGAGTTACACTCTTTCGGAAGCTAAGGGTCTGAGACATATTCTCCCTTCAAGATGGAACACTCATCAGCAATTGATGGATTTGGATGCGGAAACTCCGAAACCTTGTCTTTTACTAAGCTTCTAATCATGAACCAGCCAAGCTTTAGTCCCCGCATTGACAACGGCCTTCGACAAGATTTCGTCCTGCCACTAATACTTTCAGACCGAAGAAAGAAAAGTAAATGAATAAATAGAAGCATCACCAATAAATACCAACACAATACAACATCGGAAATATAGCCAACACCCTACAAGCAACCACTTAAACAACATGACCATTATACACTACAAAGTGATAAGACGCATGCCATCAAACTCAAATATAAAGCCCCCAATACCAACAGTTTATGCTACATGGGCTTTTCAAAGTGCACTAGGTAACCATAACAAAACGTCCCATGGGAGGGCGTACGAAATATGTATGTCTTGTGAGACATGCACCCAACAAGCAAGTCCTGTTAACTCTAGTTCATTCTGTACACAACTGATGGAAAATCAAAATTCGTATTGGACTTTGGACATTGATTAATCCTCGGTGATCTAAGAATATAGAAGTTAAAAGAACCTGCTAATTTTACAAATTTCCTAGACATGAACAAAAATTGTTGTTTCATTGGTCATCAAGTTTCGAGGATATTGTTTGGGACTTACTGGTAATCCTTAGTGATCTGAAATAGTGTACGCATTTCATAGTCTCACTAATTTCCTAATTTTGCTGTCCTAGTCCAAATAGTGAAGAATGAGGTCGAGCTACCTGAAAATACTTAGAGCAATTCTAACAGTTGCTATGAATCATGCTAAAGCTAAAATTTAGCACGATGGATAGCAAATCCTATCTCCAGCAGTGTGCTATCCATCGTGCTAAATTTAGCAGGATGAATAGTATCGTGCTATCATGACAAAGATACGCCTTAGCAACCAAAATCCAATAAAATGCCAGAGCTATTATTCACAGGTGACTGACTCTTCATTGCACAATACTGTCCCTGAATAACCCTTTAAAAGTTTCTCATCTATACTATCAAAACACTAACCAGCTAGAGGTCTATTAAAATACGGAGGTCTTTCAAGCCTCAATACTACTGTCTCCAAGGTCTAGCTACTCTAACTATGTTTACTATGAAATATCAACAGTGATAATGGATGAAATGATCAAATGAGTTCCCCATCAGTATAGAGTTACACTAAGGGTCAGCCTCGAGTCCTTACCTATTGGCTCTACTTATGAATGAAATGATTAAGCATATTGTCATGACCCAAGCCCGAGATCAGAGTAGTCGGGACTAATTCCGGGTCATGAAATCAATCATACTTACTCCCGTAAATCCTGAGTTAACCGAAGTTAAGACAAGACTCACAATGGATCTAACACACGTACCTAGGGGTGCACGGCGGGCAGCTTGGGCGGTTATTGGGCGGTTTTGTTTTATGACGGTTTGTAAAAAGTAGAAACTGTAACTGCCCAAAGTATAGGCAGTTTGGGCGATTTTTTTAGCGGGCGACTTGGGCGACATGTTGGGCGGTTTGGTATTTGCACCTATCTATCTCTTTCTTATTTTATTTTATTTTTTTTAATAGAATGTAACTAAAGTTTCAAAGTACTTAACATAAAGAATAAAAATTAAACATGATTTTTAATAAAAGTCAATAATCGATAATAAACAAAATTTTCAACTAAGTATATTAATGTAAAATTAAAGTCCAAAGGCATCACCAAAATTAAAAAAATACAATCACTTATATAATCTAACGTCCAAAAGTCAAAAATCTAATTCTGAATATGAAGCGTTTTTTTAGTAACCATATATTTTTTGAAAGATACGTGAAGTCTTTGAAGAATAGATGAAGAGTTTTTTTTTTTTTTTAAAAATGAGCGGGCATGACGGTTTGAAACCGCCTACTCAAATGTGAAACCGTAACCGCCCGCTCATTAGTACGGATTGAAACCGCCCCGCCCGCCTAAAAGCGGTTTTGATGTATATCCACTTGTAGCGGGGCAGGGTGGGGCGGAGCGGAGCGGGTGGGTTGGCGGGTTATGGTTATTTTTGTGCAGCCCTACACGTACCTGTCCATGTACATTTTTGCGGAATACAGATGCTGATAAACAAATTAAAACGATGAGTTCCTTACGTTAAAAGTCAAGTCTATATATACATATCTTCAACTTAACAAAGTTCACCACTGCATAACCAATACATAATGCATGGGACACCATATACAATTCCCAAAATGGATAATTACACAAAAATATCTCCCAAAATATTTCCAAAATATTCAAATTCATTCGCCCTCCGATTTATGTCCATTCTATCAATCCTCCTGGAGGATTCGGATTTGCTTCCTCCACTGGCGGCGCGTCCTCTACAAGGCAGGGAGGGCAACTGGGCCTGTAATGCCATCAATAACACTATGAACACGACGGTTCAACAATGTATAAACAAATCTATGATAATTCATACTAAATTTGTCTATTTCTCAACGTAACAACTCTAGACAATTAAATATAGAACAGTACAATATCCTGTACAGTAAAACCAATCAATAATCAATGACTAAATTACAACTACAATAGTATTATTCTCATTCAATTCAGTTTCCTCCCAAGGGTGGTAGTTAGTCACTTCATTTCATTCATTTCACTCATTCATTGATTACATTGAGTATTTATTAGATGGCTTATGGGACTCTTTAGTCCAATACTATTAGGTGGCTTATCAATTCAGTGACTTTTCAGTCTAATATGTGGGATCTACCAGCGTCTTAATCAGAAGTCACTGGCATCACTACGGAGCTCCGGAACACCCCATCCATCTACTACAGTAGGATTAATCATTATATTGTTACCTTTAATTACCGCTCATTAGTTTATTGCATTTCTTACTAATAGTCCCAAATGAGTTAGAGAAATTATTAATCATTTATGGTTCTATTTGACTCTACCTCAAATCTAAGACAACTATTTAGGTATAATCATCGGTTACCACATGCACGTGTTATTTTCGATGGACATTACATTTATATTTGATGTATGCATTGTAGTTCCCATGATTACCACCCATAACTCCAAAATTCACTGGCTTGCATGGTAGTTCCCATGATTATCACCCATAACTCCATTTTTTTTTACTTATAATAATTATTTGGCTGGCATTCAGGTTCACTCGCACAGACTCCCAGTTCGCTCAAGCAGACTCAAACAGACAGGGGATTCGCTCGAGCGGGCCCAAGTTCGCTCGAGCGAACGTCTCACAGAACGTTGGTCGCGCGAGCGACCAACATGACTCTCTCTCTCGCGAAGACAGAGACCTTCAGACAGAACCTCCATCACTCGAGCGCACATATGTTTGCTCGAGCGGACACTTACAGATGACATTTCGTACCATACAGTAACTCGTTCGCTCGAGCGTACTCCCAGTTCGCTCGAGCGAACTGTCCAGAATCCCAATTCCGGAATTCTGAACATACTCCCTTTTCAATCCAAATCCACTTCAAACCTGCAATAAAGACTTGGAACCTCCTGTTCCCTCCTTCATTGTCACTCCACATACATCAACAACCACACTTCCATTCCATAATCCCATCAATCCACAACAATCTCCATTCTATAACAAAGAAAGGGTTTGAGAACCCAACTCTCATAATTCAATAAAACTTGTAAACTAGCATTTCAATCATAGATGTACATTTATACTTGCCTCTTGAACTCAATTAACTAGAAGCCCTTACTTAGCTTGAACTTGAGATGAGAAATCCCCAATTTCAAACCCTAATTCCATAAAAACATGAAAAACACATTCCTATAAGTTATTTGTGCTAAATGCTACTTCAAACTACCCAATAGACTTGGAAATCCTAAGATAATACCATTTACTTACTTGTAGATCCAAGTAGAAGAGATCTTGAGCTCTTCCTCAAGTTCCAAACACTCCAAAAATGGAAAATAAGTTAAGGAAGGAGATGAAGAAGATGAAACTTCTTCAAAACCTACTTGAAACACTGAAAATCTCTCTTTTGATGAAGAATGGAAAAAGGGAGGAGAATTGGTGCCTAGGGCTTCTACTTTAATGGAGTTGGGTGGAATGAACTCAAGGGAGTTCATGTAACATATATTAGTCCTCTTTTTGCACCCAAGTCCACCCTATTAAGGTTATTTTCACTTTGAGTCAAATGGAGGGTCATTTGGCCAATTTCTCGTCAAACGACTTCGAGTCTCTTACGAAAGTTAATGTACTCATCGAGATACGCGTGTTGGTATCAAGAGTTTCCGTATTCGATAAAATACGTACAAATCCGTATGTACGAAAAAGTCCTTGTTCTCTTAATTTAGGCTTAAAACTCATTCAAGTCACTTAAATCTCTTTCATTAACATTTCCTTAAGTTCATTTGAGACTAATCTCATTGAGATTGGTCATTAATTATCATTAGTCTAATTAAACATGATTAACTATCATTAATTTCAATTAATTAGAGTTAATCTTGATTAACTCGGGACAGAGCCTGACACATACCCAAGATGATGTACCATGGTGCAATGCAGTTTTTTGCTTCTTGGAATCACCCTTGACATACTCTATAGCATGTTCAGCACGCTTCTTCAAGTCTTCACAATTGTCAAGAAAACAAACACCATTGGTACACAGAGAGAGAATACAAGAGACCAAAAGAGATTTGAAATACATACAGCAAAAACACTACATTTTTTTTTATAGGAAACAACAATTTTATTAAATAAAATATGGAAAGAGTACAAAGGAATGGAGAACAATAAGTCCTCCAACATCACTACAAGATACAACGGTACAAAATACGTTGGTATTCAACTCACAACGGCCCTCCAATTCAAAAGAATAAAAAAGAATGGAATTCCTCTAAAATGTTTCAACACCGAGGCCTGCAAAAAACCTTCATTAGACTTCAGGCTTAGAAGTTCTATTAGGCATATCAACTACGTGACGAATAATTATTATCTAAGTCCAGTATAAGAGAAGAATAAATATTTAGTTTCAACAGTGAGAGTTATCATAGAATCATTTCCATTCACTGCCTGCATTAAAATAAGTCAGCCAAAACACTAGAAATAACTTGGTGATAGAGTCACTTAGAAAAATTAAGAAGTGGGGTGGTGGTACCGAAAGGTGCTCTGATGGTACAAATGTCGGCGTGTCCCCGTAAGTGCACCATTCAGTGCTAAGTGTCGGTGTCCCTAGCACTGTTCAGTCACTTAACCTCCAAACAAAACTCATATGTGGTTACTAATATTTCAAACCAAATATCACCAAATCATACAAAATCTAGAGTTACCAAAAATAACTAAAATACGTCAGGTCAAATCAGTGTTTTCATTTTAATTTCTACAGCGAAATTAGCGATACTTAGAACCCAAAAGGATCTGGACCCTTCATTACAGCCACCCATGCTGAAACCTCCAACTATGGCCCAGCTCTGCACACTCTCCTTCGCCAATGCAGGTGCACGTGTCTCGCTAGAATCCCCACCACCAACAGACATCTCTATGATAGTGGAGCCTATTCTTGCATGATCTAACTTATACCTATTTACACAAATACCTCGACGAGTCCCGCCTGTTTATACATGAATCCAATAAGCACAGCTTGAGTTGGTACAGAAATGGGATCCCCAATAGCACAGACACACGATTCATATGAGAAAACATACGTAAACTGGCCTCAAAAAGCTTGAGTTAGGACACCACCTAACCCGAATTAAGAGTCCGAACCAGCCCCTTAGATTAGCAGCTTGTGAATATGACTAGCATCTCTCATCAACCAGCCCCTCGCCTTATGATGTTTCCATCTCACTCCAGCAATATCCACCCAACACCCACCAAAAACAGCTTTTGAAAAACAAACAATTGAATTTCCGGGAGCAAAACTAATTTTCCATTATTGGATAATCTATGGAAAAAAGGTATAGTTCATTTTCCTTTCTATGCATCCTGTGAATTACATGTCTGATAACTTCACCAATCAATACTAAAAGGGGTAATTTGTTTTTACTTCCTTGTAGTTTGGCCGGGAAACACATTACCTCCCTAATAGTTAAAAATACAACTATAACCTACTTGTGTTTGTGGACCACAGTGAAATATGTAACTCCACTAACGGACAAATTGATCGCGAGAGAGAGAGAGAGAGAGTGTAACTCCACTAACGGACAAATTGAGAGAGAGAGAGAGAGAGAGAGAGAGGGAGAGAACCTAAGGGAGAGTGAAGAATCACAAGCATTTTAGACAGAGACGGAGTTTTAGAGAGAACGAGGAATCCATCGCGAGAGAAAGAAACTTTCACAAGTGCCGCCATTCTACCACTCTACATAACACCGTAAGAGGTTTCACTTATATCGCCACAGTGTTCAGCAGTGGCACCACAGTGGCACCACGGTAGAGAGGCAGTGGTGCTTGTGGGTTTGAAGGTGGAGTCACGGCAGCATATAAACTGGGTTCGACTTCTTTTCAGCATTTGTCACCATTGAAGAGAGAAAATTCAGTCATAAGGGTAAAAAAAGGAGATGGTGGCCACAACGAAGTTTATTGATCTGTTCACATGGGCTCAATCATTTTATTGTAGCATTTTCTTCTTTTATTCATTATCCATTGGGGTACAGTAACATAGAGATTGATATAATGGTACATTGGTGGCGCTTCTATGGATTGAGATTGACCACTGGTCGTGATTAGGAGTTCACCTAACACAAACATCAGGAGATTAGAAGCTTTCAGCTACATATTGGATTCAGATTTGGATGTTGTGTACTTTAACACTGCATCTTTTTAAAGATTTAAATCCCAGTCATGAAAATTTCCATCTTTGTCCAATTGGGATAGCCAATCGTGCAGGAATTGAACTGCGAAACATCATGCCCAACACCTCGCCATGGTTAACAGTGTAGTGCATCTTGTGACAATGGGAGGGCGGGACAGGGTAGTTCCCTGTTAAGAATATGAGAGGGGATAGGTAAGTGTTACTGTTTACATGTTCTGGTTCTGGTAGGGCTGGTAATCGACAGGCTCGGCTCAAGTTTGTTCAAACTAACGAACCGAGCTTGAGCTTTGAAAAAGGCTCGTTATCGGCTTGGGCTCTCCTCGAAAGCTCATTAGAGAGAATACATATACACACACATACATGCAAGGTTCAATAACTAAAGATTGTATAAGTGATTTGAGCATAAATATTTTAGAGAGGACTTTGCCAAGTTTTTTTGTTGTTCAATTAGATGAAATTAAGCACGCACGCACACATACACATATATATGTTTTTGTATATGTATATGCACTGTGTATGAGTGTATTGATAGTTGAACATGAGATTAGGCGTCAATTAGAAGAAATTATGGTTTATGTTGATTCTTAGGGTCAGATCTAGGGCTTGAGTTTGAAATTGCTTTGATTTGAAGTTCGAATTTTTAATTCTATTTGAAAGCTCAGTAAGGCTCGAGTCGAGCTCGGCTCGGGCTCACGACGAGCCAAGCTCAAACCTATTTTTACGCTCATTTTGTTAACAAGCCAAGCTTGAGAATCTTGAAGCTCGACACGTTACCGCCCCTAGGTTACTTCAACAATCCAGTACCCTTCCCATGCTTCAAAGAAGAATGGGGGCTCACAATTTTGTTAAAGGGGCATTTTTGTCATTAAAAATGAATAATTTGAAGGAAAACAATTTCCTCCTACACCAACATCACATATGTGGCGAGTGTGCTACATCTTCCATCAATTTGGACCGAAAATGTAACGATTTCAATTTGGTCCGAAAACAATAGGGTTTATGAGTATTTTTTAAACATTATGGAGGTAATGTTTTCCTGGACCAAATCATAAGGTGGAAAAAAGTAATTATCCCCATACAAAATTGTAGCCAAGTTGACAGTTAATGGGAAGAGCCCGATAAGTTAATCACTTGCTAGAAAAAGATCCGCTAACAGAAATATCTATGGCAGTAATAAATGCTATATCAAACACAATTGTGCACAACCTAAAAGTAAACACAAGGCAAGCCCAGATAACCACCAAATGCCTCACACAAGAGTGATGCAGTCACAATTTCTTCCATTGTTCATCCTATCCAAGCTAGTCTATGTTGCTATACTGCTCAATTTCATAAACAAAGGGAATGCCACATACAAGATAATTATCGAATTACAAATAGGTTGCATACTCATAACAATATTATAAAATTCATAATGGAATCTAATAACGCCTAAAATGACCACTAATAAACGAAATTACAGAGAACAGACCTATACGATCTTGAACTTGCATCAGCCTCAATATCACTCTTGTTCTAATGATCACACCTATAAAAAATAAAAAAATAAAAAAAGTCTCAACGCTCATCAAGTACATGCCATACAATAATCTATACATCATCACCGCCATACCATGGTAAAAAATTAATAATAATTTTTTGAAATACAAGAGGGTAGGGGAGTTTTAAATATTTGCTTACACGAAGACGGAGTAAATCAATGGATCATAATCATTCCATGATCGGAGCTCATAAGAGTAGAGAGTCCCACGATGTACCACAGGACGGTCACCCACTGTGGTTATGGAAACCCTAAAGACATCCACACGTATAGTCCAATGAATGCCCTCATTCAAGCCGTTAAACAGTAAACACATACGGCCACCACCGAGATGGGTGAGGAAGGCCCCTGGTAAGGATAAAGTAAAGGAGGACCCAGGAACACCTCAGAAAGCTCATCCAGCACCCAATGAGCGTTGAGGTGCCCACCGGCGTCCAAATCATAAGCAACGACAACATTGATGTCATTGGACACGGCATATAAAATGCCCTTGAACACCATGCGGATAAGGCACAGATTTGTCGGCAAACTGTCTTAGGAGCCAGTGCCCTTTCGTCCATTCCTCATCCTTGGCGTCAAAAATGAAGTAATCTGGTGGCGCCAATACGAGCTTGTGGCCCCAAGCAAAGTAGTCATCGGCAGGAGTAGGATAAGGTTTCGTGTAGGGGGGGTAATCATGGAGGATTTTCCATGATGGGATTGGGAGGTTGGGATCAAAAACCTCAAAAAAGGGCCGATGCATTCTGTTCAGGGGGTCAATAGTTCCGATCAAGCCACCCATGCATGGTTTTGTGGATAAAAGATAGAACTTCCCCTCAAGTATGACCACGAGAGGACAGGTCTTAGGAGCATTCAAACTGGGAACGGCACCGTCACGGACAAGAACCAATCGATCCTCTAACTTGGTGGGATCAAAGGCATAAACATTATCTGAATTGAGCCAATTTATTTCATCCCGATCAAGCAGCATGCTGCCCTCTTTGGTGTTCTCTGACAAATCGATGATTACAGAACATGGAGGAAAATAACTCTCAGCTTGTATTATTTCTGTGTGTTTCCTTTGGAGATCGAGCCCCAATATATAGAGTAATACATGCCTCAATCAAGGCTTCTAAGTTAGGAAATTAGCTAATTACATCAATTACTATTCTAACTTTAGGAAACTAATTAATTACAAGAGAAAATCTAATTAAGAGATTATGTACAGCTGTTACAAGTTGACCCAATCAACATCCACGTGAGATATGATATTCTGTAACGGATCTGCTCATGGGCCTTTAGTCTGTTTAACACCCCCACTCAAATTGATGCGGGAGAATCAACAAGCATCAATTTACCAACCAAGAACTGATGGCGTGGTCGTGGAAGACCTTTGGTGAGAATATCAGCAAGTTGAAGTTCAGTGGAGACATGCGGAAGGCTGTCAACATCACGTTTAAACTCATCTCGTATGAAGTGACAATCAACCTCGATGTGTTTGGTGCGTTACTGAAAAATTGGATTTTCAGTAATCCGAATGGCACTTGTATTATCTGCTTAGAGAGGGGTAGCTCCTTCTGCTAGAAAACCAATGTCAAAGAGTAGACCTCGGAGCCAAAGAATTTCGGAGCATGCAGAAGACATGGCTCGGTACTCAGCCTCGGTAGAGGATTTGGAAACTTTTTCATGTTTCTTGTATTTCCAGGAAATTAGACTATCACCCAAAAACATGCACCATCCTGTTGTTGATCTGCGAGTATCTGGATAACCAACCCAATCAACATCTGAATAAACTTTGAGATAGAGGATTGTTGGATAGAAAAAACAACCCGCGAGTCAGTGTGCAAATACGGTACCGAATGATGCGGCGAACAACAGTCATATGAAGATGACGAGGAGCAGTCATAAACTGACTCATTAGGTTGACCGCATAGGAGATATCATGATGAGTGATCGTGAGGTAGATCAAGCTACCAACTAACTGGCGATATGTGATAGGATCTGGAAGAAGGTCACCTTTCTCTTTACTGAATTTGACATTCAGTTCGACCGGCGTATCTACTTGAGCTGAAGCAGTAAGGCCAGCCAAGTCAATGAGGTCAACCGTGTATTTGTGTTGATTGAGAACTATACCTTTAGTCGATTGATGAACTTCAAGACCAAGAAAATAATTTAAGGGGCCAAGATCTTTCTTGTGAAATGTCTTATTAAGAGAAGCTTGGAGTTCCTGAATCATATGTGCATTGGGACCAGTAATTACAATGTCATCAACGTAGACCAGTAGCACAGTAATCCCTGACGGAGCATGATGTAAGAACATAGAAGGATCATACTGCCTCGGATGAAAATCCAAGCGAAGAAAGGCATCTTGAAATTTCTCAAACCATACGCGAGGAGCTTGCTTCAGACCATAGAGGGAGCGACGGAGTTTATCAACCATACCCTTCCTGGATGAGTACCCCTGAGGCACACATATAAACGTCTTCTTTGAGATCACCATGCAGAAACGCATTTTTAACATTCATTTGATATAGAGGTCAAGACTGAGATGCAGCAACAGCAAGAATGGTATGTACGGTGGTCATCTTGGCGACTGGAGCAAAGGTTTCATCATAATCAATACCATATTCCTACCGATTTCCAAGAGCGACAAGACGGGCCTTATAGCGATATAATGTGCCATCAGATTTTAACTTGAGAGAAAAAATCCACTTACAACCAATCGGTTTGACACCCACAGGAGGCTGAACAACATCCCACGTATGGTTTTGTTCTAAAGCCGCCAATTTATCTTGTATAGCCTGGTTCCAACATTGGTGCTGCACAGCCTGAGAATAGGATTGTGGAATGGAAGATGACGACAAAGTTTCCATTAAGGAAGTATGAGAGAACCCATAGCGGTCTGGGGAAACCAAAATGAGAGCGGAGCGGCGCAATGAAGGAGGGCCAGAAGGACCAAGGGCCTGAGATGGACCAGATGCTAAAGGAAGATCAGGAGAGGGATTGCCTGGAAGCGCTTCTTTATTCCGTCTGTGATACAAAAAGTTAGGATTAAATCTAACAATAGATGTGTCGTCAGAAAAACCAGGTAAGGCAACTAATGAGGAGTCGTCCGGAGGATCAAAATGTGTTTGAAAAAAATACTTGTTTTCAAAACACACGACATTCCTAGAGGTATGGATGCGATGAATGTGGGGATCATAGCAAAGGAATCCTTTCTGGAAGGGTGTATATCCTAAAAAAACACACTAAGCGGATTGAGCTGTAAGTTTGGTCTATTCAGAAGGAGGCAAATGCACAAAGCAAACTAAGCCAAAAACATGAAGATCATCATAGGATGGAGATGTCTTGTATAGTCGATAATGTGGGCTCTGATTTTCAATCGAAGGGCATGGCATACGATTAATAAGATGAGCTACAGTAGCCAATGCCTCAACCAAAAAACGGGTAGGAACCGATGATTCAAGGAGAAGGGAACGAGTGACATCAAGGAAATGTCTATTTTTTCTTTCAACAACTCCATTCTACTGTGGAGTATAAGGACAAGTTCTTTGAGAAATAATACCTGCAAAAACTGTTGAAAATCATAGGACATATATTCCCCGCCTGAATCAGATCGCAGGATTTTAATGCAGGTGGAAAATTTATTTTCGACATAAGCCAAAAAAATTTTAAAAACATGAAAAACATCAGATTTGGAATGCAAAAAGTAAACCCATGTGAACCGACTGAAATCATCAATAAAAGTCACAAAGTATTTATAGTGAGCATTAGAAAGAGCTGGAGCAATTCCCCATACATCGCTATGAACCAAATCAAAACACTAAGTGCTTTGTGAAGTGGAAATAGGAAAAGGAAGAGTTTTGCTCTTTCCCATTTTGCAAGTAGCACAATCAAAAGGCACACAAGAAGATAAACCGGTAATCTTATTTAATAAACCAGAATTGAACATAAGGGACAAAGCTTTTGAATTAGGGTGTCCAAGTCTTTTATGCCACAATTGGCAGTTATATCTAATGGAAAAACAAAACATATCATTGTCAAATTTATTCCTAGAAGTCTCAGAAAAATCCAGCGGAAAAACAAACGTCCACACTTAGGTCCCCTCGCGATCTCCTTCCTGGACATCTAGTCCTGCACAACACAACCAAAAAAAGAAAAAGAGATGTTACAATTATTCTCAACAAGCTGCCCGACTGACAAAAGGTTGGAAGTTAAATTTGGACACAGATAAATATTTTTCAATGGAATGGGACTAAGGATGTCACCGACAACAGTAATGGGAACATGGTCCCCGTTAGCAGTTTGTATTTGAAGATGACCATTGTATCTTTGCACATTTGAGAGTGGGGCACGGGAAGATGTTATATGATTAGACGCCCCGAAATCAATGAACCAAGTGGAAGATGGAGGGTATGCACCTGAGAGACCAAAAGCAGAGAGAGCATTGACAATCATCTGTTGGACCAATTCAGGAGTGAGAGATGATGAGGGCTCAGGTTGTGAGGGTGCCGATGTAGGAGCAGGCATAACCGAAGAAGCAACATACGCATGCGAAGTCTGAGACTATGGTGATGGACGTTGTGGGCGGCGACGACATTCAGAGATGATATGTCCCTACTTTTTATAGTAACTGCAAACCTTCTGCTTGTATTGAGTTGCAATGTGCCCAAATTTTTGACAACTGTAACATTGCATTTTGCTCAAGTCTCAAGGCAGAGGCTGAGAAGTCCTATTAGCAGAGAATGTGACAGAATAAATCTCAAGTCTTTGATTGAGCTATATGAGCCGAGGTCGCAATGCGCTATTCTTCACGTAGGAGTTCATTCAAGCAGACATCCAACGAGTGGCGTCTGATTCATCAGGGCAGATCGGACAGTCTCGTATGCATTCCGCAATTTCATCAAAAACAGATCCCTTTGACTAAAGGCCAAGATCTTGAATTACTGTCAACACATTGTCAGCCATATCTGCATATTTAATACTATCGAATTCCAACCACAGTGTACGGAATCCGGAATAGTAGTCTTGGATTGACAAGGTCCTTTGTGCATAGTCAGCAATCGCACACTCAAGATAAAATTGACGTGCAGAGTTATCTTGATGGTATACCTTTTTCAAATATCCCCACATGACTTTAGAGGTGGGGTAAGGTTTGAGATTCATAATCAGATGTGGCTCAACGGATCCTAGAATCCATGATTTGACTTTTGCATCTTTAATGAGCCAAGAGGAGATCTTCTTCTCATCTTCAGTGGATTTAGGGTCAGCGCCAGAAACATATCCCCACAATTCCTTAGCTTCTAGGTATATTTGAAATTGGAAAGACCAAGCAGAGTAATTTTTTCCAGTGAATTTGATCAAAGTAACCTCAGATTTTTCCATCTCAATGTTAGATTGGAAAAAATTGGATTGAAGCAATGAAAAACAGTAATCAAAACAAGCAACAATTGTACGAAAAGCTGTCTGTGAGTGCAGAATGCAAGATCCAACCAGCAGAGAAGAAAAAGACGAAGTCATACTAATACCAATAAAAAGATCCCACTGACGACCTTGAATGGTGCTGCAGATCCTTTATGTGGGCCCCATAGATGGATCTGACCACTGATCAGATATTTGATTTGAGAAGCCATGGTATTTTCGCACCTACTGGAACAGGTTTAAACTTATTCCGCTAAAAATCCAAGATTCTGGACGGTCTTGATTGAAACTGGTGTAATCTTTTGAAATAACACGAGAAAGAGCAGAAGGACTACCTGGAGGTGCTGAAAAATCCTGAAAAAATTGCTAATAATCCTAAAAATATCGAGCGACCATGTATGTGTGGTTTTTGGAAATTGATTTGATGATCAGGGGTGGGCCACCTTCAAGATGGAACTGTCGCAGATGGTGGGTGACGCTGGAATTCCTTGAACAGATACCTGGATCTGTTTTATGCACGGGAGAGAGATTTACTCCTCTCTATCCTATTGCCTAGATGCTTTGGAAGAGGAGACTAGATGTTCTCGAGCCCTGCTCTGATACCATGATAAATCGATGATTACAAAACATGGAGGAAAATAACTCTCAGCTTGTATTATTTCTGTATGTTTCCTTTGGAGATCGAGCCCCTATATATAGAGTAATACATGCCTCAATCAAGGCTTTTAAGTTAGGAAATTAGCTAATTACATCAATTACTATTCTAACTTTAGGAAAATAACTAATTACAAGAGAAAATCTAATTAAGAGATTATGTACAGTTGTTACAAGTTGACCCAATCAACATCCACGTGAGATATGATATTCTGGAACGGATCTGTTCATGGGCCTTGGGCCTGTTTAACATTCTCACCCCCCACCATATATATTTTGGAACCCACAACCATACATCCCATCCCAATCGGCACTCTACCATCAGAATAATCATGCGCAACTTCCAAATCAGGCCGAGAAGAAGAGCCACTTTCGCCGCATAAGTCACTCAGATTTAAACAGCATAACAGATGCATCGACTGCACGTACAAATACCACTCCTTCCTCGCCATCTTCTTCCCTGTGCCCACTTCCTTCCTTCCTACTCGTTCTCGGAACCCTAACCTCTCTCCCTCTAGTCTTTTAATATAGCGATCCCAAATATGCTTGCACAACATATCTCTCACACACTTTCATTCACCCACATCCCTGTAAATATACAACTCACACTAGTGCTAGGGCTATCCATGGAAGGATCATAAATCATGGCGTGGCCCTTAAAAAGGGCCTGGGCCATGTTTTTCAGCATGTTGAAATTCTGGACTAGATCAGAGCTGAGGTTATTGGCCCGTGACCTGCCCGACCCATCTGTTTTTAAAATTTTTTTTATCTTATATATATATATATTAACATATTAACCTCAAAGACTCAATCCCTATAATTTGTGGTGAATCTGATGTTACTATTATTATAAGGCCTTGTTGGTTTGTTTGATTTAGTTTGACAGTCAGTATGGTAGGTCTAAGCGTGTGTAGAAGATATATGGAGGGATAAGGCTTCTGGAGCTTGAATTAAGCAAGGAAAAAACGAGTTTGATGGGTGTTGTGGTGCTATGACCAGTACCTAAGAAAAGCGATTTTGGTTTTATTGGGTCTTAACCGCACAGAAAGTAAAGCAAAAAAAGAAAAAAGAAGTCTAGAGAAGCACAGTTACAAGGGTTAGGCAATTACACAACAAAATCATAATCCCTCCTAGTGCAGTACTTTAATAAATAGATAGAAAGGAGCAATAGATATCTACAAGTTAATGGATTCTCCTAATGCTTTGAGGATTAAGACTCTAAAATTAGGAAAGATTAATTAAATACATTAATAAAATACATATACTTTAGGCCTTTCAGTCAATGAGATTCATTTAAATATCCGAGTCAAATCCAGATTCGCTACAGCTACAGGGTGTTTGACTTCTCAGATTCATGGATCACCAATATCTCAATAATGCATGATCATAGGTTTATGCAACAAACTTAAACTTCGATATAGGACAACCAAGCTATGATCCTGATCTGATTAAAGAACATAATATAATATATGAGTACAAGAAACATCTATTATATATATATATATATATATATGTGGCAGATTAGCCAAAACAAGACAGTAAATACGTCATAATTAGTTGAGCAACTAAGAGATTTTGGGGCATGTTCGGTACAATCCATAAGTAATTTCCTTCTCTAAACATTTCGCTGAAAATGGTTTTTAAACATTTCGCTTGTGGGCTTGAAGGCGGAGTCATGACAGCATCTAAACTGGGTTTGACTTCTTTTCAGCATTTGTCACCATTGAAGAGGGAAAATTCAGTCATAAGGGTAAAAAAGGAGATGGTGGCCACAGCAAAGTTTATTGCTCTGTTCACATGGGCTCAATCGTTTTCTTGTAGTAGTTTCTTCTTTTATTCATTATCCATTGGGTTACAGTAACATAGAGACTGGTATAATGGTACATTTGTGGTGCTTCTATGGATTGAGATTCACCACTGGTCGTGATTAGGAGTTCACCTAACACAAACATCAGGAGCTTAGAAGCTTTCAGCTACATATTGGATTCAGATTTGGATGTTGTCTACTTTAACACTGCATCTTTTTAAAGATTTAAATCCCAGTCATGAAAATTTCCATCTTTGTCCACTTGGGATATTCAATAGTGCAGGAATTGAACTACAAAACATCATGCCCAACACCTCGCCATGGCTACCATGGTAGTGCATCTTGTGACAATGGGAGGGCGGGACAGGGTAGTTCCCTGTAAAGAATATGAGGGGTTAGGTAGGTGTTATTGTTTACATGTTTTGGTTCTGGTAGGGCTGGTAATCGACAGGCTCGGCTTGAGTTTGTTCGAACTAACGAACCAAACTTGAGCTTTAAAAAAGGCTCGATGTCGGCTCGGGCTCGGCTCAAAAGCTCATTAGAGAGAATACATATACACACACATACATGCAAGGTTCAATAACTTAAAATTGTATGAGTGATTTGAGCGTAAATATTTTAGGGAAGACTTTGCCAAGTTTTTTTGTCGTTCAATTAGATGAAATTAGGTGCGCGCGCACACACATATATGTTTTTGTATATGTATATGTACTGTGTATGAGTGTATTGGTAGTTGAACATGAGATTAGGCATCAATTAGAAGAAACTATGGTTTATGTTGACTCTTAGGGTCAGATCTAAGGTTCGAGTTTGGAATTTCTTTGATTTGAAGTTTGAATTTTTATTTCTGTTTGAAAGCTCGGTAAGGCTCGAGTCGAGCTCGGCTCGGGCTCTCGACGAGCCAAGCTCAAGCCTATTTTTAAGCTCATTTTGTTAACGAGCCAAGCTTGAGAATCTTGAAGCTCGACTCACTACCGCCCCTAGGTTCCAGCTTTTGGTTGCTTCAATGATCCAGTACCCTTCCCATGCTCCAAAGAAGAATGGGGGCTCACAATTTTGTTAAAGGGGCATTTTTGTCATTAAAAATGAATAATTTGGATGAAAACAATTTCCTCCTACACCAACATCACATATGTGGCGAGTGTGCTACATCTTCCATCAATTTGGACCGAAAATCTAACGATTTCAATTTGGTCCGAAAACAATAGGGGGTTATGAGAATTTTTCAAACACTAGGGAGGTAATGTTTTCCTGGACCAAACCACAAGGTGAAAAAAAGTAATTATCCCCATACAAAATTGTAGCGAAGTTGACACTTAATGGGAAGAGCCCGATAAGTTAATCACTTGTTACAAAAAAGATCCACTCACAGAAATATCTATGGCAGTAATAAATGCTATATCAAACACAAATGTGCACGACCTAAAAGTAAACACAAGGCAAGCCTTGTAACCACCAAATGCCTCTCACAAGAGTGATGCAGTCACAATTTCTTCTATTGCTCATCCTATCCAAGCTAGTCTATGTTGCTATACTGCTCACATTACAAGAAAATACATTTTTAGCATCGAACTTATAGCGGCAGCCTGATGCGCCGCTATAAGATACCAAGTCTAGCCCCCGCTGCAAGGCAATTTCTAAGTTTCTCCTAACGGCGTCCTTCGTTACGGCCGTCGGTAAAAACCTTGATCCAACGGCGCCAACGATCCGCGGGAAATTTTTTGTGTTTTTACCGTCCCATATACAGCGGTGGCCAACATTTTCGAGGTAAAATGGATTTTTAGTGTCCATCCTCAACAGCCGGCACTAAAAATTATTAGCGGCAGCCATAAGTGGCCCCGGTATAGTTATATTCCAAATCGCCCTTTATGACCTAATCTTCCCTCTCACGCTCTCATATCCCTCTCCCTCTATGGCTCTCTCCCTCTCTGGCCCTCATCTCCCTCTCTCACTCTCATCTCCCTCTCTCGCCTCGCCCTCATCTTCTCTAGACGCTCTCATATCCCTCTCTCCAGACGCAGCACAACAAAAAACCTGGTGCCCCCTTTTCCGGTCATCTTCTCCAAAGCCAGCACGAGTTCAACCCCTTTTTCCGGTTGTCTTCTCCAGCCACAGTGACCCTCTTCTGCTCTATCTCTCTAATAGAGAATCAGAAAAGGAGCAGGAATAGATCCAAGTATTTCAGTTTGCTCTCAAAACCCTAAATATATCCGAGAAAGTGTCCAATGTCTTGTTCGATTGAAGGGTAAAGCCCTAGTTGTTTGTGGGTTGTTCTAAAAATGCAATATTGGGAAGTGAGATGCGTTCTCCTCTGAATCCAGATATCTACGGCTTTGAGTTTCAGATAACAAGCGGTTAAGAAGGCTAACAAAGACCATGAGGAACAAAGAGGCATGGAAGATGAGAAGAAGCAAGCTTTGCTCCCGATGAAGCAAAAAGACAATGTCAGTAGCACATTGTGGGACTCAAAGTGGATGTGGGTCAAATGTAGAAATTACTGTGATCATATGGCCTATGTGCATTGGTTAGATTGTCAGAATCAAATGCCTGGTTTGGGGCTTCAGGCGGACGCATGTATAAGGATGTTGTGGCTTCAACCTCCACCCACGGGAAAAAAACTCATTTGGGCTATGCAGCCCATTTGGTGTAAAACAACCATTTGAGGCCCCACATCCAACTCCAAAACCCCTAAATCTCTCCCTCTCTATCCATAGAGAATAATGATGGGTCTTTTCCTTTTTTTTTCTCAACTGCTTGGAAACATTTGGTTGGGGTTATGAGACGAATAATGTTATCGTGTTGGGTTGGGGTTAGTGGTATTTGTATTGGGAATAGAATAGATACAGGAATGGCAAGTTACTTTACTTTTACATTACTTTTATTTTACAGTTTTATGGTACGGGGAGTGGCTTTTGTAGCATTATTACACTGGAGGGAAAGATTTCTCTTCAGCAAGATTCAATCTCCATTTATTACTGTTTAGGGCCATCAGATTAGGTTCACCTTGCTGCACAATTAAACATTTGTTGTCATGTGAGTGGTATGGAATATGGATGGCTTTATTGAGCAGTCACAAATGAACAACTGTTTTTCCAATGTTTGCAAGTGAAAGCTTGAATTGATTTGGAAATGTTAGATCTAATTTTATTTTGGATTAAGTTAAAGGTGTTGATTTTGATTAAATTGAGTGAGTTTAACTAATGGTCTTTGTTTTATAACTTAGGGTGAGATTGAATTTGAAGACTTATTAGATGTAATTGAGTTAGAAGCCAACAATTACTTCCATGAAATATTGCCTGGGCAGTTAACCATTGAAGAGATGGTTCAAATGCTTGACCATTTCAAAGAATCTGTTGAAAAAAGGTGAGCTTTCTTACTGGAAAATGCTTTCATTAGATTTGTGTATTCCATGAATGACAAATGATTAAAGTCCAGAGAACAATCATGCATTTGGTTTCTTTTGTAGCAACCAACAAAGAGATGCTAGAGCGAAGGGTGAAAAGTGTGGCTCCCATAACAAATCTAAAACCTCCACCTTCAGAAAAAGCGATGAGCGAGAGAGTGCATGGTAACAATGGGTCTGGAAAAGGCTAAAAGCCCCTATAACTGCAACTTCCTACTCTGTTGCCTCTCTACAAGTTGCTACAAACAGCTTTAGTCGAGAATGCCTTGTTGGTGAAGGCTCCCTTGGCATGAGTTGCGCATGAATTGATGATGGAACATAGGGAAGCATGGAGTACCCTGGGAATTCTATAGGGTAAAGGAATCTTTTTCACTAAAGAAGTCTCAAACATGTGTTTTTCAAAATTTTTTGGGGTGTTTCCTCATCCACCCTTGCACTTGTGAGCATTCTCAATGTTCTCTTTCTGTTTCTTTGTAGTGGTATGGCATGCAAGCACTACACCAAAAATAAAAAACAAAGATTCAAGGCCTGTTACTTATGCGTGTCTTCAGATTTATGATTTAGAGTTACTTATACTTGTTTTCAGATTTATGGTTTACTTATACATGGCCTGTTACTTATACTTGGAATGGGCCCAACATGCTACTTTTTTGTTTTTCTTTTGTTTAAGCTCTCTGATCTAGCAGCAACAAATATATATATATCTATATATATATATATATATATATATATATATATATCAGAGAGAGTGAAAGAAACAATAGTAGCATTGCAATTTCAATGGATATGATGACAAGGACCTCATACCCTCCTGCAATTTACAGAACTGTCTCGGCCACTACCATAGGTAAAAAACAAGGCAACACCTTCTTTGTATATTAGGTTAAGGGCTTTGTTATTTTCTTTGACTCACGTATTTTTATCCATCTTGTCCATTAGTCTATTCTTTTGCACTTTATGTTGTGGTTACACAGTTACACTTCTCAGTCCATTTTTGGACTCTGTAATGTTGACTAATGCAACTACAGACCTATCTTGACTTTTGTAACTAAAGAGTCCTCTCTCACCCCAAAGTAGTTTCATCATTTAAAAAAAGTGTTGACTTTTGCAATTGTGGATAAATAGAACAACTCTGCATTCATTCTCCTTTGATGCTTCCCTCACTGATGGGTTCTAACCAGCCCTAAACTCTAAAGATATATGCATCTTTAACAACCAAGAATTTGCTATATATCTTGAAGTTGTTAAACTACAAGCCTAACTTCACACCCTGAATGGCAAACCAAAAGACATGTATGTAGTCTGTAAGACGACCAAATCACATCTGTTTTGCATTGCCCAAATCCCTGTGACTAAGGTTTCAAATGCTACATGAAGAGCACCATGGTACCATTGCCTCTCTACTGTAAAGATGTGGATCTTTCCCTGTTCCATATATTGGAGACAAAAATGTTTGTGTGTGTGAGAGAGAGCAAGATAGAAAAAGAGAGACCTTTTAACTACGTACCATTACCGAAACTTCTTTCAAGAGAATTCCTTTGCTGACATTCTGCACTCCTGTTCCCAAGATTCCCATTCCCACCTTCTTCCTCCCTTTCCACACTCTCTAACAAGATGGAATGATCATGGTGGGCCACGATCATGTATATATATACTTTTACACTTGTATTTTAAATGGTTGGATTTATGGCCTGTTTCTTTAGTGGAATTCCTGGAATTTCTGTCTGGGGAATTCCTAAATTCCCAGACATAGTGGAATTCCTGAAGTCCCCTTGGGCTTGAGCATCCAGGAATTCCACACAAATGCAAAGGGAGTGAAATTCCTGGATTCCCAAAGGTCAAAAGAGAACTTTCAAGTGGCTTGAATCCAGAAATGCTACTGAAGAAACATGGGATTCAGAAATTCTAGGGGACAACATGTCACATCATGTCTAGGAATTCCTGGACATGGTGAATTCCTGGCAAAAATTCCTGGAAAGAAACAGGGCCTTAGTGATTTTTTGGATGAAGCCCTGAAAATGTTGACAGATTTTCTGAATTCAAAGTGACATTGGAAGTGTGGATTTCACTATTCTTTAAAAAGAGGAACATGGTATTTTTCTGATTTCTATGTTGAGGAGAATGACCAATTTTTAGTCATGTGAGTCATATCGCAAGTTGCAACAGTATGCTGACCTTACACATTTGGTTTTTCAGAGATTTTGCAGCAAAATCTTCCCTGTCTAATGATTTGAATCTGATGGTTCAAATCAGTGATTAAGTTAGTTTGTTTTTTTAATTTGTTAATAGCTTTAGTTTTTTAAATCAATGTGGTTAATGGTGATTTCTTTGGATGTGTATTGGAGATGAGGATGTGTGAAGATGTTATTTTTTCCTTCTCATACGACCATTTAAGTATATTAATCTCACTATATATATGATGAGGTTTACAGTTGGATCAGCTCTATTTCAAACATTTTTATCGTTTCAATCGTGCGCTTTACTTTGTGTCCTTGTTTTTCTTGATAAGTTGTTACATTGCATATGGAGTTGAATTCAATTTATCTGGATGTTGGAGAAGCCAAAAACTCTGCAAGCATGAGGTAAGAAGTGTCATCCAACTTTTTCAATGGAATGTTTTTTGTTATTAATTTGCTTTAATTAAATTCCGTCATAAGCTTTGGGGTTGCATTTAGAAGAGTTTGCATGTCAAGATTCAAGAATCCCAATATATTTTGAAGTGTATTATAACTCTTCGCAATAGATTTTTTTCTTTTCTTCTCTCTCTCATGGTTATTTATAATATGAAGCATTATTGTGTAAAAACATATGATCACTATACCTGGAGAGAGGCACCCATCTCTAGAAAATCTGTCAGATCTGGGTGAGTGAACAAGATATAAAGTTATCTCCTTACATTCAGCCTGTGCCATATCCAGATACTAGGATTGCTCTGTCACATTCCATCCCAAGATTATCACCAAATGAATGCACCAATATCTTCTATTATAAAAAAAATATAACCTTAATCCCAATATCTCACGCTTTGAAACAGTCTACACGCCTGAGAATCATCGATTTAAATGCTGAAAACTTTAAAAAAAATCCAGTCACCACAATGCACCCACTTTATAATGCTGCACCAATAAGGAAACCTAGTAAAGTTTAAGTTTTACAGGCCTCAGTTTTCACCTATGTAAGATCCTACTTAAAATGAATGCTTGCATCAGAAAAATATGACATTAACATCTATTGGAACATTAAGAAATAAAAACAAGAAGAAAAACAGAAGCCAGATGAACAAAATCCACTGTAATTAGATACTTAGCAACATTACCTTTTTCTAATTAAAAATTCACCAGATGAATAAGACTCTATTATATTGCCACTACCCTTTCCCAAGCATATTTCCCTCTTAAACAAGATGCAACATGATGCAAAAGTCCACGAAGATTCCCAAATAAAATAATTCTTTAAATTCAATGGCCTATGAAAAGAATAAGAATTACTAATACTTTATTGCTAGTCCAACACTCGACACAAATTACTGAGAGAGAGAAGGCTGGATTCAAAACTCTTATTACCTGTTTGACCACTATTAGTGCAGTAGTACCACTGTGGAAGCTATCCAGCCTGCGATTTTTCTCTAGCTCCTTGTCTATAACAGCACAAGTTTTTATATACGACTGCCTCCAGGCATCACATTGATGAACCTTTTTATCTTGTTCCAGATCAAAATCTGAATCAAGGGAAGTCAGGGTGAGAGTTTCCTGCCAATTGAAGGCATTTCCTCAATAAAGAAATGTGGGTTCTTTTTGTTGCTGGTTTCCAAGTTATATACCCAAATGCTGATTCTGGGTCAGATATACTCGCATGAACTTGCTCAGAAATCTTTATATGAAAACTAGCTGAAAGAAGGTTACATTCATCTCAGATTTCCCAGTTCTAGTTAGACCAAAAGCTCTTTGGTTGAACTTTTGAGGGTTAATTCATTTCCTTTTCTTTCTTTGCTTCTTTTCCTTTAACTAATTATTATTTTCTGCCCCCAAGGAACTTATGAAATTGTGTTTTCTATTTTGCATCTTAGGAATCCGAAATGATGGGATCATTTCTCACCAGAGGGCTTGTGTATGTCACATTGCTACTTACTGAAATGCTTCACTTGTCTTGTTATTATCTCCATTGTGTGAATTTCTATTTGGTGGGTGAATTTCTGTTTGCACGATGGTTCTGGGATATACATATCCAGCTTATGAGTGCTTTAATGCCATACATGAGAATTTGTGGAAATTGAATTTTTGATGTATATGAATTTTATGTTTTGATGTCAGATGTTTAGATGAAATTTGTGGAAATTTAATTTCATATGTTCAGATTTTGTTTGTATAAATTTCAACTCATATGTTCAATTTTTGTATGCAAGTTGTTTTTGACACTTGCAAGTAGATATTTCACTTGGACTTTGCACCTGATATATTGAAGACAAATTATTCAGAAAGCATGTTTGCAAAATGGTTTCTAAGTTTGATGTTTTATGTTAACTTTTGTACAGAATGATGGGGATGCTTGCATATTTACCTATTATTTGTAAAAAAAAAAAAAAAAAATACTGCTTTTAGCGGTGGCCGTGTGACCGCCGCTAAAACAAAACTGGTTTTTAGCAGCAGCCATTTTTACTATTACCGGCGGCCTATGAAAAAAAACACTACTTTTAGTGGCGGCCGTGTGACCGGCGCTAAAACAAAACTGGTTTTTACCGGCAGCCATTGTTACTATTACCGGCAGCCAACAGCCTCCGCTAAAACATTCTTTCGTCGTCTTACCAGCCCACGGATTTCTTTGACCAACGGTTAGGGCCGCCGCAATAAAAAACAATAGCGGTGATCACCGGCCGCCGGTAAAACCTTTACCCACCCGAGGAATACCGTCGCCAAGCGGCAGCTACTCCAACAACTGCTAATTGTTTTACCGGCGGCCAGAAGCACTTTTACGCTGGCCGCCGCTAAAAGCAATTTTTCTTGTAGTGGATCAATTTCATAAACAAGGGGAATGCCACATACAAGATAATTATCGAATTACGAATAGGTTGCATACTCATAACCAAACCAAACCAAACCAAGCCTTTTCCCACTAGGTGGGGTCGGCTATATGGATTTGACGACACCAATCAAGTCTGTTTAGGGCCATGTCCTCCGTTAGATCCATGCAGGCAAGGTCATGTTTAATAGTTTCTTTCCAACTTCTCTTGGGTCTCCCTCTCCCTCTCCTACTCCTGGCAATCTCTATGCCTTCACATTTTAACAGGTGCTTCCATTGAACGCCTTTTACCATGGCCAAACCATCTTAGTCGATTTTCTCTCATTTTATCTCCAATCGCTGCTATTCCTACTTTGCCCCTAATCTCCTCATTCCTAATCCTATCTCTCCTTGTGATCCCGCACATCCATCTTAGCATTCTCATCTCCGCAACTTCCATCTTCTTAACATGATTATGCTTTACTGCCCAACACTCTGATCCATATAACAATGCTGGTCTTACCGCCACCTTATAATACTTTCCTTTAACCCTGAAGGGAACTTTCCGATCACACAAGACCCCCGAAGCACTCCTCCATTTGGTCCACCCGGCCTGAATCCTGTGACTTACATCAGTATCAATCCCTGCATCATGTTGCACCATCGATCCAAGGTACCTAAAGTTTTCTTTCTCTACAATCTTTTGTGTGCCTAGACTTACTTCTATGTTACCAAGTGTCCTAATTTGGCTAAACTTGCACTCCATATATTCCGTCTTGCATCGACTTAGCCTAAACCCTTGTCTCTAACGTTTTCCGCCATACTTCTTGCTTAGCATTCACTCCTTCTCTCGTCTCATCTACTAAAACAATGTCATCTGCAAATAACATACACCACGGCACCTCATCCTGAATATGTCTTGTAATCTCATCGATAACTAGGGCAAACAAGTACGGGCTTAACGCTGAGCCTTAGTGTAGACCAATCGTGATAGGAAACTCCTTAGTCTCTCCGCCAGTCGTCCTTATAGATGGAATCTATAATAAAATTCAGGATGGAATCTAATAACACCTAAAATGACCACTAATAAACAAAATTACAAAGAACAGACCTATTCGATCCGGAACTTGCATCAGCCTCAATATCACTCTTGTTCGAGTGATCACACCTATAAAAAAAATAAAAATAAAAAGTCTCAGTGCTCATCAAGTACATGCCATACAATAATCTATACATCATCACCACCATACCATAGTAAAAAAAATAATTACGAAATACAAAGAGAACATAAAAGAGGGAAGGGGTGTTATAAATATTTGCTTACACAAAGACACAGTAAATCAATGGATTATAATCATTCCATGATCCGAGCTGATAAGAGTGGAGACTCCCGCGACGTACCACAGGACGGTCGCCAACTGTGGTTATGGAAACCTGAAAGACCTCCACACGTATAGTCCAATCAATGCCCTCATTCAGGCCGTTAAACAGTAAACACATACGGCCACCACCGAGATGGGTGAGGAAGGCCCCCTGGGAAGGATAGAGTAAAGGAGGACCCTGGAACACCTCGGAAAGCTCATCCAGCACCCAATGAGCGTTGAGGTGCCCACCGGCGTCCAAATCATAAGCAACGACAGCATTGATGTCATTGGACACTGCAAATAAAATGCCCTTGAATTCTACAGCAACACCATGCGGATAAGGCGCAGATTTGTCGAAAAACTGTCTTAGGAGACCGTGCCCATTCGTCTATTCCTCATCCTTGGCGTCAAAAATGAAGTAATCTGGTGGCTCCAATACGAACTTGTGGCCCCAAGCAAAGTAGTCATGGACAAAAGTACGACGAGGTTTCGTGTAGGGGGGTACTCGGGGAGGATTTTCCACGATGGGATTGGGAGGGTGGGATCAAAACGCTCAAAATTTATGTTCAGGGGGTCAACACCTACGATCAGGAGACCCAGGCATGGTTTTGTGGATAGAAGATAGAACTTCCCCTCAAGTGGGACCACGAGAGGACAGATCTTAGGAGCATTCAAACTGGGAACGGCACCGTCACGGACGAGAACCAATCGATCCTCTGACTTGGTGGGATCAAAGGCATAAACATTATCTGAATTGAACCAATTTTTTTCATCCCGCTTGAGCGGCATGCTGCCCTCTTTGGTGTTCTCACCCCCCACCATATATATTTTGGAACCCACAACTATACATCCCATCCCGACCGGCACTCTACCATCGGAATAATCATGCGCAACTTCCAAATCAGGCTGAGAAGAAGAGCCACTATCGCCGCATAAGTCACTCAGATTTAAACGCAATAACCGATGCATCGACTGCACGTACAAATACCACTCCTTCCTCGCCATCGAATTCCCTGTGCCCCCTTCCTTCCTTCCTTTCTGCTCGTTGTCGGAACCCTAACCTCTCTCCCTCTTCTCTTGTGATATATCGATCTCAAAACTGCTTGCACAACGAATCTCTCTCACGCACACATTCATTCGCCCTCGCCCCTGTAAATATACAACTCACGCTAGGGCTAGGGCTAGGGCTATCCATGGAAGGACCATAAATCGTGGCGTGGCCCTTTAAGAATTCCCTGTGCCCCCTTCCTTCCTTCCTTTCTGCTCGTTGTCGGAACCCTATCCCCTCTCCCTCTTCTCTTGTAATATATCGATCTCAAAACTGCTTGCACAACGAATCTCTCTCACGCACACATTCATTCTCCCTCGCCCCTGTAAATATACAACTCACGCTAGGGCTAGGGCTAGGGCTAGGGGTATCCATGGAAGGACCATAAATCGTGGCGTGGCCCTTAAGAATGATCTGGGCCATGTTTTTCAGCCCGTTGAAATTCTGGGCTAGGTCAAGCTGAGGCAATTGGCCGGCGACCTGCCCGACCCATCTGTTTTTGAGAATTTTTTTTATCTTTTATATATATATAAACCTTATAACCTATAGCCTACCATTATTGTCCTTAGGCTCGTTCATTTACAACCACTCATTTGAGGATACTTTAATCATTAAATATGAATACCAAAATTACCATACTCCTTATCCTTCAATTCTATTAGCAACCAAGGACCCTTTGGTCATTCCATTTAAATCTTCCCCAAATACCGCTACCTTTATCGTAAACTTACACTCACAAGAGAGGGCACCTTAGACATAGGCCCAAAGATCTAAGAGTTTCTTAGAGGAGATATCTTCTGGCCCCATCATTTTAAGATTTGTGATTTACACAATCTTAGTTAAGAAATAAAATAAGAGAGGGGGGGGGGGGGGGGGGGGGGGCGGTGTGGTTGGCGAGGAAAGGAAAGGCAACCTACAGCCAAGGGACTAGGTAGAGGATCTTCTTCCATTCTTCCCTGCTCTGCGACTAAATCGCAGAGATCCTCGTGCAGTCTCGCCCATCCCCCACGCCCAACAAGCAGCAACCCTCCCTCTGCAAGCCAGCACAGCAGCACCTCCGCCCAGTAGGCAGAAACCTTTCTACTGTTGTTAAAGCCTGTAATAAAAAAAAAAAAAAGACCCTCATTCTTATATTCTAAAATCTAAAAGCCATTTTCACTTTCTCAACCGATCCGCACGGCAGCATCGCGATCCACGCTATCAGCGGCAATCACGACCGAAAGCCGCCTCTTCCTCTCCTCTCCCCCCACCTGTATCTCATCACTACCATCGGTCCCAAACTACTAGGTACAAATCCCTAACTTGAAGTCGTCAGTCGTCATCTTGTTTCAACATTAAGTGTTATTTGACTTAGTTTTATTTTTTGAATTGTTAATTATCACATTGTATTTTTCCATGTGTCATGTGTCATGTACATCCCATCCCGACCGGCACTCTACCATCGGAATAATCATGCGCAACTTCCAAATCAGGCCGAGAAGAAGAGCCACTATCGCCGCATAAGTCACTCAGATTTAAACGCAATAACCGATGCATCGACTACACGTACAAATACCACTCCTTCCTCGCCATTGAATTCCCTATGCCCCCTTCCTTCCTTCCTTCCGACTCGTTGTCGGAACCCTAACCTCTCTCCCTCTTCTCTTTTAATATATCGATCTCAAATCTGCTTGCACAACAAATCTCCCTCACACACACATTCATTCGCCCTCGCCCCTGTAAATATACAAGTCATGCTAGGGCTAGGGCTATCCAAGGAAGGACCATAAATCGTGGCGTGGCCCTTAAGAATGACCTGAGCCATGTTTTTCAGCCCGTTGAAATTCTGGGCTAGGTCAGGCTAAGGTAATTGGCCGGCGACCTGCCCGACCCATCTGTTTTTGAGAATTTTTTTTATCTTATATTATGAGAGAGAGGGGTGCAGCTTAGGGGAAAATCAGCTGTTCTGTGCTTACTGCACGTGTAACAGCCCACAGCCCACTAAAAAAAAAAAAAAAAACCAGCCAGCTCATCCCTTCTCATTTTTCCCTCCATTCCAACAGAGAACCCACTCTCATCTCTCACTCGGTCTGGTCCCAAGTTCGTTTGGATTTCTCCCGGTCGTCATCGATCTCTCCGGTGAGGGCAGCCCACTTCGCGCGAACTCTCCGGCGTTCGGCCGGTTGCCCTTTTGTTTCAGTTTTCATTTTCCTCCCTTTCCAACCTAATCCCCATTCTCACTCCCACTCTCGTCTCTCTCTCGGTCTCTCCCCAACTCGCGCGAAAATCTCCCGGTCGCCACTCTCGTCGCTCGATCTCTCCGACGAAGCCGTTCTAGCAGGAGTTCTGATAGGAACATACGACGCTGGCAGATCCCAAATCTTATATCCTTCTTGTGGGAACATCGCGTCGAGTTCATCATCAGTCAGTGGCATGCTCCTTTCTCCAATGTCCCTCTCCCATCTCAGAAGATTGTACTGCTCAGGCGTGATAGCACCTCGAAGATTGATAGCTCCAAGGGTTGGAGTTGTGAGGTCGGTTCCACCAACAGGGGTGGCTCCACCGGCAGCTGGGGTCGCATCAGAATCAGCCAGGCGGCCTGGTGTTGGTGTCTCATCCCAACGATTCCGCCAGGAAAGTGACGGGGTAGCATCAGCCACCCTCCCTGGAGTTGGGGTAGCATCCGATCTCCCAATCCCCGGCTGATGGGTCACTTTGGAGCTGGTCCAAAACCCCCAGCCCTAGCCCATTTCCGTCACACCCGGCCCCTGTTCTCCTTTTTTTTTTTCATTTATTTTCATTGAATGAATTTGAATGTGTAAATGGTGAATGATTTAAATGCTGCTTATGATGGGTGAAATTGTGTTATTTCAGCCCTAGCCCATTTCCGTCACACCCGGCCCCTGTTCTCCTTTTTTTTTCATTTATTTTCATTGAATGAATTTGAATGTGTAAATGGTGAATGATTTAAATGCTGCTTATGATGGGTGAAATTGTGTTATTTCATCGATATTCTTAAAGAAGTGGGTTGAAGGGTATACATATTTTTGGATGTATTCATCTCCCCAAGGAAGTTGGAGTTGTACATGGAAAAGGAAGTTGGGTTTAATGTACATGAATGGATTGGAAGTTGGATGTACTGGTTTTGTAATTTAACATAAGTTTTTAGTTGGTAATTTTGATTTAATTTTGAATTTTGTACATGGTGCTGAATTTAGTTTCAGTTGAATCATGGAATGGAAATACTTTTTTTTGGCCTATACTTCTATTGTTGTGACCTTCAGGTTTGGAATGGTGGTGCAAGTTGAAAATGCATGTACAGGTTGGAAGTTGTTGATGTATGTTGAATTTGAACTGAGGTTAGAGTCATTTTCTATGAGTTACAACTTGTTAAGGGTTGAGTTTGTTGCAGGTGGGGGCAGTTGCATTTGTAGAGAGTACAAGGTATAGATGGATGGGAGAGGATGTTGGAATGAATGATGGAGTTTTTTTTTTTTTTTTTTTTTCCTTCAATGGGTTTAAATGTTGAAATTGTGGAGTTTTCATTGAATGAATTTGAGTGTTGAAATGGTGGAAATGGTTTAAGTGATGAAATGAATGGTGCTGGCGATGCTGCTCTCTTTGTTCATATCTTATTAGAGAAATGAAATGTACCCTTTCTTTGTTCATATCTTATTAGAGAAATGAAATGTACCCTTTCTTTGTTCATATCTCTTTGTTCTTTGCACAACATCTCAGTATTAGAAAAAATAGTTAAATTGAAATTGGGGACTGGGAATGGCTTCTTTATTACTTTAGTGTAAGTAGACATAAAACAACAGGAATGGTGAGCTCATTGTCAATTTTCTTTAATTATCGTTCCTGTAGATTTTCTTAACCAAGTTGAAAACATTGCAAACGTGATTGTAATAATTGCAAAATAGCAGATTTTAAGTTCATAGTATGGACTTCGAAACCCCCAAATTTCAAAAAAAAAAAAAAAAAAACCCTCGGGAAGTGATCTAAAAAGTGTCCTAAACAGGGGTACTCAGCAAGATTTCAGCAGATTTGACCGACAGGATAGGAAAAGTGCGCGAGTTGAAAACGAGGCAAACGCAATCGATTCCTATCCAAAAATTGCAGATTTGAAGTTCATCATATGGACTTCGAAACCCCAAATTTCGTCCAAAAACTCCCTCGGGAAGTGGGTTAACCAGTGCCATAAACAGGGGTACTCAACAAGATTTCAGCAGATTTTCCCAACAGGATAGGAAAAGTAAGCGAGTTGAAAATGAGGCAAACGCCATTGATTCCTTCCCAAAAATTGCATATTAGAAGTTCATCATATGGAATTCGAAACCTCCAAATTTTGACAAAAAACTCCCTTGGGAAGTGGGTTAACCAGTGCCCTAAACAGGGGTACTCAACAAGATTTCAGCAGATTTTCCCAACAGGATAGGAAAAGTAAGTGAGTTGAAAATGAGGCAAACGAGATTGTCTTCGACCGAAAATTTGTAGATTTAAAGTTCAGTATATGGACTTTGAAACCCCGAAATTTCGTCCAAAAAATCCATCGGGAAGTGGGTTAACCAGAGCCCCAGACAGGGGTACTCAGCAAGGTTTCAGCAGATTTTACCTACTGAGTTGGAAAAGTGAGCGAATTGAAAATGAGGCAAACACAATTATCTTCGACCGAAAAATTGTAGATTTAAAGTCCAGTAAATGGACTTTAAAACCCCAAATTTCATCCAAAAACTCCCTCGGGAAGTGGGTTAACCAAAGCCCCAAACAGGGGTACTCAGCTCGGTTTCAGCAAATTTTACAGACTGAGTTGGAAAAGTGAGCGAGTTGAAAAGTAGGCAAACGCGATTGTCTTCAACCGAAAAATTGTAGATTTAAAGTTCAGTATATGGACTTTGAAACCCCAAAATTTCGTCCAAAAACTCCCTCGGGAAGTGGGTGAACCTGAGCCCCAAACAGGGGTACTCAGCCAGGTTTCAGCAGATTTTACCTACTGAGTTGGAAAAGTGAGCGAATTGAAAATGAGGCAAACGCAAATATCTTCGACCGAAAAATTGCAGATTTAAAGTCCACTATATGGACTTCAAAACGTCCAGATTTCATCAAAAAACTCCCTCGGGAAATGGGTTAACCAGAGCCCCAAACAGGGGTACTCAGCACGGTTTCAGCAGATTTTATCGACTGAGTTGGAAAAGTGAGCTAGTTGAAAAGTAGGCAAACGAGATTGTCTTCGACAGAAAAATTGTAGATTTAAAGTTCAGTATATGGACTTTGAAACCCCCAAATTTCGTCAAAAGAATCCCCCGGGAAGTGGGTTAACCAGAGCCCCAAATAGGGGTACTTAGCAAGGTTTCAGCACATTTTACGATTGAGTTGGAAAAGTGAGCGAGTTGAAAAGGAGGCAAACGCGATTGTATTCGACCGAAAAATTACAGATTTAAAGTTCAGTATATGGACTTTGAAACCCCCAAATTTCGTCCAAAAACTCCCCCGGGAAGTGGGTTAACCAGTGTCCCAAACAGGGGTACTCAGCACGGTTTCAGCAGATTTTACCGACTGAGTTGGAAAAGTGAGAGAGTTGAAAAGTAGGCAAACGAGATTGTCTTCGACCGAAAATTTTCATATTTAAAGTTCATTATATGGACTTTGAAACCCCCAAATTTCGTCGAAAAACTCCCCCGGGAAGTGGGTTAACCAAAGCCCCAAACAGGGGTACTCAGCAAGGTTTCAGCACATTTTACCGACTGAGTTGGAAAAGTGAGCAAGTTGAAAAGGAGGCAAACGCGATTGTCTTCGACCGAAAAATTGCACATTTAAAGTTCAGTATATGGACTTTGAAACCCCCAGATTTCGTCCAAAAAATCCCTCGAGAAGTACGTGAACTAGAGCCCCAAACAGGGGTACTCAGCAAGGTTTCAGCACATTTTACCGACTGAGTTGGAAAAGTGAGCGAGTTGAAAAGGAGGCAAACGCGATTGTCTTCGACTGAAAAATTGCAGATTTAAAGTTCAGTAAATGGACTTTGAAACTCCCAAATCTCGTCAAAAAACTTGCCCGGGAAGTGGGTTAACCAGTGTCCCAAACAGGGATACTCAGCATCACTTTAACAAAACAACCTGTTTTTGCCCATCACTTAAAACATCAGCATTCACCATTCTTATTCAACATCAAACCAACCATTTACCTATAACTTCCAAATTCAAACTCAACCTGTTTTGTCCATCACCTATAACATTCAACATCAACATAAACTATTGTTATTGAATATCAAGGAACATCAACATTATCATTCACATGCAACATCTACACAGGCATTCAGATTAATCACCAACATCACCATTCTTACTCAACATTAACAAATATTCATCACCTTCAACATCATGCACCATGCTCATGCTCATCCTGAGCAAGGCCAACAACACTTATGTAGGAACCATTCAACATGATACACATATCAACATGGGACAAAAAGAAATCCAACATGATCATTCAACATTCACATTAGAGCATCGACATCAACATCAACTATTTTAAAGTCAACATTGAACATAAATCAACTTCATCAACAATAGGATTGGAGTGACTTCAAAAATGGTTTGTCATCTAATGCATGCATATTTGAAGCGTTGCTTTTAACAAGTGAGCCGGAGTTGTCTTTTGATGTACTTGGAGTAACTGCAAAAATCTTGATAGCGCCTCTGAAATGTAAACAAGCAAGGCATAATTAATGAAACAATTGAAAAAAATAAAATTGACCAATGTGAAAAACACACACCCACCCCAAAAATTTACGGCCAAGAGGTCACAACATGAGACACTAATACTCGTTGGACACCTTGAAATTTTGGGTTTGGCTGGTAGGTAACTTGATGGAGCTGGATCACGATTAGTTGGACGTCAAATAGCATGCATCTTTTTAACTCTTTTGTGGATCAGGTTATTCTTTGTTATTGGAGTCCTTTCTTTTTAACTCTTTGATGGTTATATTCAAACTTCTCTTTTCAAATCGACGATCCATTGAACACATTCAGCTGTCCAATCTAAACAAATAATTTGGACAATCAATGAATGAGATGATATGAAAAGTTGATCTGGCTCCACAAAGAAACTTTGATTATCTAATTTTTAAAAGTTAGAGCATCATGCATTCCAATAGAGGACCAATATAATTCTGAAAGTAAGAAATGAATTACCATTGTAAGTCAATGCATTTCTTCATTAGAGCTTTCTCTAATTTCGCTACTTCCAAGGTTAGAGTACAGTGACTGGCTTGGATCAGCATCAACTAACCTGTTGGGAGATAACAGACATGAAATAAGTAATAGTTTTATATGCAATGTAAGAGATAACAAGAAAACTATCCTGAAATAAATTGTTTACCTGTTCAACAACACCAGACAGTTTCGCTTGTCATGTGATACACCGCGCTTGTTGCAGCCCTTACAAAGACACCCTTTTGTTGCCTTTTCCTTCGATGATTTAAATCTCTTAGTGCGTCCTTTTGTCACAACATGCGATGGCTCATGATATTCCACCACATTACAGTCCACAAGTCCTTTTCCAGTATCAATGCTTGTGTTTGTTGGGTTACTTAACGTCACCTGCCTTAATCTCATTTCCAATTCAGCATGACCGTCAACCAAACATTCGAAACCTTCTCTGGATTGACTAGCTATGTCAACAAGCCTTGCGAACATACATGACAAGTGACTATGTCGGGCCAAACATGAGTTAACACCGGCATATCCAATTTCAACATTGTCAACATATATTTCTTTGGTTACACCCTTCGTCCATTGCTTCAAAATGTAATGCTCTGGCAAAAATAGTATAGATAGATGCTTCAAGACAGACAATATATGACGATAAGGGATGCCTTCAAATTCAAACTTCTTACATGAACAATATACATGCATCTCATCTTTTTTCCATAAAACATCTCTATCAATTTCCTTCTCATCGAGGTAATTTTTCACAACAAACTTACAAGTCACATCATCCTCGTAAACAAGCTTTTCACCAAGTGACATGGTGATGAATAACTCATCTTGAAACTTATAAAATAAGTTTCTTGTGTAGATTTTGGCCATTTGCTTTTCCATTCGTGAGCACATTTTCAATTTAGGCCTCCCGTTGCTATTCTCGAAATCCTCTTTCTTTTCAAGATATCGCAAACGTTCAACCCCGGCGTCAAAATGCAATATGAAATCAAGTAATGAATTTTTGTACTCCACGTACTGTTTCACAAATGCATTCATGCTTTCACTTCTTTGAGTGGTTGACATGCCTCCAAAGAAATTCTCCTTCAAGTATGCCGGAACCCACATATGACGAATCTTGAATATATCTGCCAACCAGTCATTGTCACTAAGATTATTACACGTTATGATATGATTCCAAAAACTCTCAAAATGAGAAGAAGTGTCAGAGTTATGAACACATTTTTTAATCTTTTCAATTAAACCCTCATTATGAATATGAACCCCTCCTAAATTCGATGGCAATTTATCCAAAATGTGCCATAGGCAATACCGATGAATTGTGTTTGGCATGATATTCTTAATGGCTTTTGTCATCGCCAAATCTTGATCAATTATAATTCCCTTTGGTGGACTAAATGACATGGCCTCAAGCCATTTTGTAAACAGCCACTCAAATGACTCCGTTTTCTCATTTGGTAGAAACCCACAACCAAATAAAGTTGTTTGGCCATGGTGATTACAACCTACAAATGCAGCAAAAATTAGTCCATAACAATTTGTCTTATATGTTGTATCGAAAGTCACAACATCACCAAAAACTTTGTAAGCCGAACGGAATGCCCCGTTTGCCCAAAAAACATGTGTTATCTTTTTATCTCCATCTCGCTCAATGGTATATGTGAAGAGACTGCACATCTCTTTGCGATTTTCAAAGAGTTGAAATAACAACTGACCATCTAAACCCTTTTTCTTTTCCTTCTCATCCCTACGGTGATTCTTTGCATCAGTATCTATAAATCCAATATTATCAAGTCCCCTCGATTGCGATGCAAACACTTGCATTTGTTGTTTGCTTCCCACATTTGCTGAATCATCTTGTATTTATAATCTATCGCTTTGATTCTGGCACTTCACGATGTGACCTCAACATAAATCTCTTACTAGGAATAGTGGGGGCATGGGAGTGTTGAGGAACAAACTTGGATACTACATAACCACATAATTTATCAATTTTCACTTGCATCTGAGCCTTACAATCGAATCTTATTTCCATGCGACGCCTTTGAACAAGTTCCTTATCAATCCAGTGTTTCTCATCTGTTTTACCCTGCTTTGAACAGACAAATCGTTTCCAAACTACCTCCCCATCTTTACCTCTGTTGGTAGATTCTTTTCATATACTAAACCCAGCAAGTTTTCCATAAGCATTGTAGAAGTTATATGCCTCATCTAAATCATCAAAATGCATGCCCAATTTCGATGTCATATTTTCATCTACAACCGGATAGTGGACAGAAGGTGATGATGAGGAGGACACATCCATTTGCAATCTGAACTACAAATAATAAAAACATGGTCATGAATTAGAGCTGGATTTGTTTGCAGCAAATATGTGTTGATTGGTCTAAAAAAAATTTAGTTCTGGGATTTAACATGGCCATATGTTCATCCTATTTCATTACATAATAGAACAGAATCAATACCGCCAAACTATTTCAAATAGCATGTCAATTCTTCCATTTGGACATATTAAAAAAATCAGTTTATCAAGCTCACTTGGAGATATGTATTACATCAATTTATGTCAAATTTGCATAAATAGCTTCAAGAAACAATAATCAAGCAAAAAAGAAGTGGTTTCTTAACTCAAAGTTCGCATGACCAAAGGTATCATAATTCATAGAGACAAAATGACAGATTTAGGGTGTATTTCAATGTTTCCATAGTAGTAAGCAGTTCTAATGTTTTGTAAGAGAGGTTTTCTTTTTATTTTTTTCCCTTTTGTACTAGCATTAGGAGTGGCGCAGAAACTAGTATTCACGTTTGGTGGGTACTTTTTTCTACTTTCTGTCATCAATGTGAACTGCTAATATCGATTTCCGGCAAAGAAAAAAACTCAGCTTGACCACAAGATAATTTCCAAAAAGAAATGAAGATTTCCATTTCCAACACCAGCCAAACACCAGAAGGGTTTTATATTTCACTGATAAAAAAGGTTGGTTTCACAAAGGTATATTATTTGACTTCAAAAATTCTTGTTTTTTCACCATTGTAACAACTTTGAGTCCACATATTGTTAAAAACAACTAAATAAATAAACATTGTTAAACTGAATGGCCATTTCTCACATGGGTAAGGAAGGATTGATGCAACACCCAGTTTGCATGTTTGAGTATGGTATCCCTCAGATCCCAATGACAAGGAAATTAAGCAATTCAACAAAACATTCAACCATAGTTGTTGAAAATAATCAGCTCCTGTTGGACTGAGGATATATCACACATGGAGTGTTTTGAGAAAAATTGAATCATTGGGGAATCAGTTGATTAATTAATGGGGGCAAAAAGCCTACTTTCATAATAATTACATTCATACAACACTCATTCAAAGACAATGAGATTCACATATTTGGTGGTTTGGAACAATGCCCCTTAGTTCACTGACAAATCTCTGGTTTGTTAAATGATTTTACAACCCAGAATCAAATCTTTAAACTCACACATTCCAATTGTTGAATCACAATCATAAAAACATTGGATCTTCTTTTCACAAATGAGTGTGAAATCAATATAAAAGGGGATTAATTGCACAAAACTATATACAGTAAGGTAGTAGGGGTGAGGGGCTAGCAGCAACTCCTTTCAAATCCAGAGTCTGTTCAATCTCTAGACCAAACACAATCCTCCATATACAATTTGAATGTCAGTAGGGGGGAAAACAAGGTATAAATCATGCAAAAACCATTATAATTAGCGTATGCACTAATGCACACACAATCTAAGAAAAGAGCAAGGTGCTTCTTTCTTTCTTTATCATTCTAATTTTTCAAATCATGACAAAGCCTTGATTTGCTACTGGCTCATACGCATAGGCCCACATATCATTTGTCAACCATCAAATTCCAAAATAGAGAAGCAAACCTCATGGTGGTGGGGTTGCTTGAGATTGATTGGCATCACATTACAGTCATAAAAGGAAAAAACATGCATCAAACCCCACATCAGAAAGAAAAGAGAAAAAAAAAACAGAGTTCAAAAAAATCTCACCAAGGTTGGGCTCTGCAGTCCGGCGCAGTCCAAAGAGGGAGAGAGAGGCTTTGTCAATCTGGGTCTATCATGCCTGAGTAGTACAATCTTCTGAGATAGGAGAGGGGCATTGAAGAAAGGAACAGGCCGCTGACTTATGATGAACTCGCCGCGATGTTCCCACAAGAAGGATATAAGATTCTGGATCCTCCAGCATCGTATGTTCCTATCAGAACTCCTGCTAGAACGCCTTCGTCGGAGAGATCGAGCGACAAGAGTGGCGACCGGGAGATTTTTGCGCGAGCTGGGGAGAGACCGAGAGAGAGACGAGAGTGGGAGTGAGAATGGGGATTAGGTTGGAAAGGGGGGAAAATGAAAGTGAAACAAAAGGGCAGCCGGCCGACCGGGAGAGACGCCGGAGAGTTCACGCGAAGTGGGCTGCCCTCGCCGGAGAGATCGATGATGACCGGGAGAAATCCAAACGAACTTGGGACCAGACCGAGAGAGAGACGAGAGTGGGTTCTCTGTTGGAATGGAGGGAAAAATGAGAAGGGATGAGCGGGCTGGTTTTTTTTTTTAGTGGCTGTGGGCTGTTACACGTGCAGTACACTCGGATCAGCTAATTTTCCCCTAAGCTGCAGCTTAGGGGAACCCCTCTCTCTCTCTATATATATAAACCTTATAACCTATAGCCTACCATTATTGTCGTTAGGTTCCTTCATTTACAACCACTCATTTGAGGATACTTTAATGATTAAATATGAATACCAAGATTACCATACTCCTTATCCTTCAATTCTATTAGCAACCAAGGACCCTTTGGCATTCCATTTAAATCTTCCCCAAATACCCCTACCCTTATCCTAAATTTACACTTACAAGAGAGGGCACCTTAGACATAGGCCCAAAGATCTAAGAGTTTCTTAGAGGAGATATCTTCTGGCCCCATCATTTTAAGATTTGTGATTTACACAATCTTGGTTGTGATTCCCAATATTTTAGGTGTAAAACAAAGAAATTAAATAAAAAATTGGGGGGGGGGGGGGGGGTGGGTGTTGGCAAGGAAAGGAAAGGCAACCTGCAGCCAAGGGACTAGGAAGAGGATCTTCTTCCATTCTTCCCTGCTCTGCGACTAAATCGCAGAGATCCTCGTGCAGTCTCACCCATCCCCCACGCCCAACAGGTAGCAACCCTCCCTCGGCAAGCCAGCACAGCAGCACCTCCGCGCAGAAACCTTTCTACTGTTGTTGAAGCCTGTAATAAAAAAAATCCCATTTTATTCCAAAAGTCTCTAGAATAAAAAAAAAGACCTTCATTCTTATTCTAGAAATCTAAGAGCCATTTTCACTTTCTCAACCGATCCGCACGGCCACATCGCAATCCACGCTATCAGCGGCAATCACGACCGAAAGCCGCCTCTTCCTCTCCTCTCCCCCCACCTGTATCTCATCACCACCATCGGTCCCAAATTACTAGGTACAAATCCCTAACTTGAAGTCGTCAGTCATCATCTTTTTTCAACATTAAGTGTTATTTGACTTAGTTTTATTTTTTGAATTGTTAATTGTCACATTGTATTTTTCCATGTGTCATGTAGATCAATCAATTGGATATTTGTGCATTACTGTGTTTTCTTTATTTTATAGTAATGAGTTGAGTTCCATTTATTTTTTTCATTTACTGCAGTTAATAATAATTTTATAAATTTTTTATATAATTTTAATTTTTGATTTTTTTATAGGAGTCCTGACCATGGTTAAATCATCAACTATTGATTCATTTTTTAAAAGGAAAAATGCTCAAGATTTAGAGGATAGTACAATATCGCCCTCTAGTACCAATGATTTATCTCATGAATCACAAAGTTCACGCCCTTCAAAATCTCCAAGAGTTGAATTTTCAGAAATTAATATTGCTTCTTTAGAGCGTGATCCAAGATTGTGCCATCAAATTTGGAAATATCCTGTTGATCAACAAGATGAAATTAGACGTGCTTACATCAAAGCTGGGCGTTATCAACATATTCTTTCTATTTATCCACTTTCTGGATCAGAAAAACATCCACGGCGATTTCAATCTTCCTGATTTAGAATGTTTCCTTCTTGGTTAGAGTATTCTCCTGTGAAAGATGCATCATCTTGTCTTCCATGCTTTCTTTTTAATAAAGAGACATTTGGGCGTTTTGGAGCAAGTGCATTTACTGTTGAAGGATTTCGTAACTGGAAGAAAATCAATGATGGAAAAAAGTGTGCTTTCTTAAGTCATATAGGAAAAAATCCAAACTCACCACATAATGCATCTGAACAATCTTGTAGAGATTTGATGAATCAATTACAACATATTGAGAAGGCACTTCATACACAATCTTTTACCCAAATTGCAAACAGATTGCGACTGAAGACCTCTATAGATATTGTTCGATGGCTTACTTTTCAAGCGTGTGCTTTTGGAGGCAAGGTCACAATGAACATTCAAACTCTAAGAACCACAGTAATTTCATTGAAATGATTAAAATTCTGGCATCCTATTATTGACACCAAAAAAGTCACTTTGCCTCCTCAACATCAAGAAGCCACATGAAGCTGCATCCTACTACAAACATGTAGCTACTTCAAGCATCAAAACTTTGATCAAAGCCTACGGATGGTTCCAAAATACCTCCAAAAGGCTCCTTGTCAAATTTCAAGTCAAACCAACAACGTTTGACCCTCCATCAACCCTTGAGCAGCAAAATCAAGCCTCTCGACAGCGAGAACCACCGAGGCCATCACTCATCCAACAAAGTACATGAGTGGCTTCAACATGCTTCCGAAGGGCTGTACGTTGAATTTCAGGTCATTCTGACAATGTTTAACTAGACTTCAACGCTCCGAAACAAAATCAAGCCTACCGGCGACGGAGCACCCCAGGACCATGACATCCAAATCAGAGCTAATGGATCATCTCAAAATGACTCTAATAGGCTCCCTGTCAAATTTCAAGTCAATCGGACATCGATTGACCGCACATCACAGCGCGACATCTTCCTCATGACAAAATCAAGTCTAGCACCGACAAGACCCCAAACGGCTTTAAAACTCAAATAAAAGCCCATGGTTGGTCCTATCCACTGCTCAAGAGGCTTCACCTCAAATTTCGACTTAGTTTCGACTCTTAACTGAAAATCGGCAACAAAGTCTTCGGCTTTTCCAAAAAATGGGAAACTTTGTGCTCATGTTTGCGCGGATTCTCGTCAAGTTTTCTTCAGAAAAATCAAGTCAATAATTGAGGAAAAATGTCAAGAAAAACACAGGAGAAAAAAGGAAAGAAAAAGGTGAAGAAACGGCCGAAAAACGGCGACAAAAAGGGGACAAATCCCCATGGTCGCGGTGACCATGGAAATCCGGGTCATCGAATTTTCCGCCAGGTGGCCCGTTTTCCGATCCTTTTTGCGTTTCGAGAGTTCCAGCCCCTGTGATTTTCCAAAAATCCAATTCTTGATGCTTGGAAACGACTGATCTTCGCCAAAATCTCGAAGAGCATAAAATCATCATTGATCGATCTAAGATCGCCAACCGGCTGACGAAGAAAGTACACTTTCTATCCGACCGATCGAGAAATCGACAAGACAGATGTCACCGGCCCACTGACATCAATCAATGTTTGAAATTACATCGCCATCCGACGTCAAACAACATGTGGATCCATCGGCGATCGTCACCTGAAGAATTCCAAAAGACGCGGCGCGGCCCGCGACTCTTCAAATGCCTCGACGACCACTTAATGATATTAAGTGACCCGTATTATAACAACTTAATGTGGTCATTAACCCATTATTTTGGACGGCCCAATCAGATTCAAGGAAAAAAGAGTTACAAGTCCAAGCAATCATGGCATTAAAGCTATGAAACTCCCCTTATCATGGAGATTAAAGGCGATTAAATGCCCATCATTCTCCATCGGCCAATCACAAGCCAAGGAAAAGGAGTTACAAAATAAAGAAATAAAAACTTGTAACTCCTTCCATCATGGAGCATCAATGCCATCAATCCTCTCATCATGGCCATCAATGCTCATAAACCACCCCATGGCTACCAAAAGCCTATAAAAGGGGGTTCATTCCAAAGAAACACACCTAGACACCAAGACATCTCTACACACATCCACAACAAGAAGGCCGGAGTCTGGAAAATCTCAGAGAAATTCTGAAGAAGTCCCGCTACTCTGCTACAAGAGACACCATAAGGTGATCGAAGTCCCTTTGGGGGCCACCCCCAAAGGCAAAGCTCTTCCTCTCCTTCTATCCAACATGGCCTAAACGCGGCTTTTCAGCCCGTTTACTCGGTTTTTTATTGGATATAGGACCTCTACTTGGTCTTTGTCCTATAAAAACCTGAGGTTAGAGCCAAGCCAAAAGAATCAAAGCATCAAGCGTTCTCATCTGAAGGACGATGGCAAAGTCTATACATGACTTGCGACCGTCGATTTGAACAAGTCTCCACAATCTCCTGAGAAGTTAGATCCCTTTTCTTTCTTTTCTATTGTATTTTGTATTTTTTAAAGAGACAAAAAATCACAATTCTTGTCTTTCATTATTGATGAAATTTGTAAATCCCCTTTCACGGAAAAAATCGCCTTTCACGGCACCAAATCGCCTTTCACGGCAAACAAACAAAAAACCACCTCCCACGGCATTCAAAAATCTTGTCTCTTTTCTTAAATATTTATGCAATTTGAAAAGTTAGAAAAAAGGATTGATTTCCTTTCTACTTGTGAAGGTGAATCACCACTTCAAATTCCAAGTAGAATAGAAAATTTGGCATACCCGTACAAAAAATGTTGATACCTGCTTTTCTCCTATGCCGGACCCCGGCAGCCCCCGAGGCGGAAGGAGAGGACGAAAGCCGGGTCCATTGCCTATAATGAAAAAGTTGCGGATGTTGTGTTAGATAAAGCCGCTGGAAATACTACATATACTTCCCCTAAAACCCAAAAAGATATCTTACATATTTTTGAAAGAAAGTTCGAAATGTAGTGATGCAAAATTCTGTATTATTGTGAAGGAAGCTCGAGATCAATCTGAGAGAGAGCAAATGGCTCTTGTTTTAAGATTTGTTGACAAAAAAAGGTTTTATACATGAGAGATTTTTTAGTTTTGTTCATGTTAAAAATACAACATCAAAAACTCTCAAAAAAGATATATCAGCGGTCCTTTCTCGTTATAATCTAAGCATTCAAAATATTCGGGGGCAAAGATATGATGGTGCAAGTAACATGCGCGGGGAATGGAATGGGTTTCAGGCTTTATTTTTGAATAATTGTCCATATGCATACTATGTTCTTTGTTTGGCTCATCATCTCCACTTGACATTGGTTGTGGCTTCCAAAAATGTTATTCCTATCCACTAGTTTTTCTCAAAACTAAATTTTATCATCAATATTGTTGGTGTATCTTGCAAGCGTCATGATGAATTACAAGCTACTCAAGTTGCTAAACTTAAACGTATGATTGCCATTGATAAAGTTGAAACTGTTAAAGGGCTTAATCAAATTGGCACTTTGCAACGGCCAGGCGATACTCATTGGAGTTCTCATTATAACTCTTTTTGCAACTTATTAAATATGTATAATGCAACATATTCAGTTCTTAAGAATATCATTGATGATGGATCTACATATACTCAATGTGAGGATGCAGATTCAGCTTATGATAGGATCACATTTTTTAAGTTCATCTTTAATATGCATCTTATGAAAGAAATATTATGAGTAACTAATGATTTGTGCCAAGCTTTACAACTCAAATTTCAAGATATTTTAAATGCTATGCACTTAGTCCACTACACCAGTTCAGGACATACCTAACGGTCCAAAACCGTTACTAAAAAAATTTGTAACGGTTTTTTTGGGTCACAGTTTGGGCATTTCTAATCTGTTATAAACATCCCTAACAGTTATAAACCGTTACAAACGTATTAATTGTAACGCTTTATTTCCGTTACTGAAATTAGTTCCTAACGGTTTTAATACTCATTTGTATTAATAATTTTTAATAAAACAGTAACAGTTTTGCAAGTTTTGTAACGGTATTTTACACTTAAATATTTGTAACGGTTTTGTAATCTGTAACGTTTTTTTCGTGCCAAATTTGTGTTACTGATTCATAACATTCCTAACGGTTGTGAAATCTTTTGTAACGTGTTTAAGTGTTGCTATTCGCACAAATTAGTAACGGTTTATAACCGTTACAAAACTTTTTCATGTATAAAAAAAATTAGCCAAAAACCACCCCATGGGCAGTCGTTTAATGGCTTTAAAAACGATGGCCCAAAGCCGTCGTTTTTATTTTTTTGAATTTGAAAAAAATATATTGAAAAACCAGGGCATGCCTAGGTTTTTCAATACATTTTTTTTAAAGCCTGAAAATTCATTAGAATCACTTAAAATCTTTAAACTTCTTTAATAAGCAATATACGTTCATAAATGTATCCTTGAGTTCCGAATATGTATTATCTCTTTGCTTAACTCAGAAATATGATTTATCACCTTGACGCCTTGTAGCGGAGTAAAAATCCAATTCATTAGTCAAGTAGTCAAAAATAAATAGCTCTAGTTTCATTTTTCAACTAAAAATTTCAGGCAAAATTAGATTTAATGACTATATCATGTGAAAAAAAAAAAAAAAAGAGAGTCAAAGACAAACATAGCCATTAACATTAAAATCAACCAACCTGGCCAATAGGACCCATTTTGAGTATGTTCTGGAATTGCTCATACATTATACATATAGTAAAGTTCCCTTCAGAAAGTTTCTGTAGAAGTTCTGGCTGTTGATCCATAGGCACAACTTCGTGAATTTTATCCATAAATCCAGACCAATAACCCATCCCTATATTATTTCAAATGCAGAACAGTAAATAAATGAAATAATAAAAGTATAATAACAACTTTGCAAGTGTGAAAGCATAGTAACAAAAAAGGGCCTCGTTTCTGCTTTACCTAGAAGACGACTAACAAAGGGCTTTATATCAAACACTTCAAATTCATCCATGTGTTCTCCAGTTCCAATGAATATCACTGGACTCTTCGTGGCAGCAACACTGTGGTACATGAAGCATAATAGTTTATACATGGGCTATTCAAATACTAATTGACAAGCACGCAGTAGAGAAGATCTATACAATGAATAATTCATAGGTAATATGTAATGCTTATGTTACTCCATAAGCAAGAGATTACTAACTGTTAACATTGTCGCAAATATATATTTTTTAGATACGATAAAATTGCCAAGAACTAGATTGGTACCAACGGATGCATATTCCTTCTTAAATAGATTATAAATAGATTTTATCTCCGAAGCCATTATATATGCTCCTCAATTACAATATGGTGGCCGATTTGAATTGAAGTCCTGCCTTGGTTTAGGATATCCTATGTGTTTCCCACTTGTAAGCTTTTAACTCATGCATATATAAGGACACACCATACAGTTCAATGGTATTCTCAAGTGCCACAAAAGCATTATCTTTGAAATATAAAAACAACATAACACAATTTAAGAAGATTCTACATCAATGTGAAAGAAGATAAACCATGCACATAATATTAACACTTACGCACTAAGTGCACCACCACCTTTTGCATGACCATCCATTTTAGTAACAATCACAGCACCAACTGCAACACTTTGCTTAAATGCTTGAGCTTGGTCAAATGCAGCTTGACCGATACTACTATCCATAACAAATATAACAAGATCGGGTTTCTGAAACATCAAAGAAAGGACAATTAGGGCATATTGGCATCAACACAAATTGAAAAGAGAAATAGGCATGAAGGTAAAAAGATACCGTTGCTTCAGAAACTTGACACATTTATTCAAAGAGGGCAGCTTCTTGTTTGTGGCGTCCACTTGTGTCGACAATTATAAGATCACAATTCTCCTTTTTAAATGTTTCCACACCTTCCTGTGCAATTTTGACAGGATCTGATTCCATATAGCTGAGGATGCAAAGTAAAAAGGGTTAGTAATGTGAAATGCCAAAGGACGAAAGAATGCAATAACCACTTTAGGAAGGTAAAAAGAGTTTTAATTTGAAGGATGCAAAAGATGCAAAAGATGCTCCTATACCTTGAATCTTGTGAGGACCTGCATGCAAAAGATGGCACTGGTCAGAAGGATGCACCAAATTCACCATTTAAAAACAGATGACATGGGAGGTATCACCAAAAAACTAAGAAAATGATGCATCTTCTGGAGTTACCTGCTTATATTTCTTGTAGATTTGCTTGGTTACTATGTTCTTGGATTCAAGGTAATAAACCAATAAATACCAAAACACCCACCTGCACAGATGCACCAAATAAATTGAATATTTGATTTCTCAGAATGAAATACCACAGATGCTCTCATCTTTTGAACTACATTAGAAAAAAAATCGAAAAGAAAAGGAAAAGAGAAATTTCTCCTCTTCCACTACCTGCACACACCCACCTGCTGCACCACCGTACACAGACCCACCTGCACACCCACTGCCTCCTCTTCTTCCACCACCTGCATATCCACCTGCCCACCTGCTGCACCACCCTGCATAGCCCACCTGCTGCACCACCCTGCACACACCCACCCTGCACAACCCACCTGCTGCACCACCCTGCACACACCCACCCTGCACAGCCCACCTGCCGCACCACCCTGCACACACCCACCTGCCGCACCACCCTGCACGGCCCACCTGCTGCACCACCCTGTACACACCCACCCTGCACACACCCACCTGCTGCACCACCCTGCACACACCCACCTGCTGCACCACCCTACACACACCCACCCTGCACAACCCACCTGCTGCACCCGGCCACCTGCTGCACCACCTTGCACACACCCACCCTGCACAGCCCACCTGCTGCACCACCCTGCACACACCCGGCCACCTGCTGCACCACCCTGCACACACCCACCTGCTAATAGATTAATCCACTGCATTATATATTTCAGTGTCTTCAACTCCACATAGAGGAACAACAGCTTAAAGAAAGCATCAGGAAAGCAAATGCATAGCGAAGATGGTTTCTGTTATTTTCTCTTCAAGCCTATTAGCAGGAGGAACATAGTAATGTAATCAAAGTTATAGGCTGCTCTTAGGAATCGAAGCTTGTAATCATTTGATGAGAATGAAAAATGATATATTTTTCTCCATTAATATTTAGTCCTTTGTATCTATTTGATGTCCAATTGCACTAATTATTCTTATATTTTGATTTAGGATGCAAATGGAGGCATTAAGTGCAAAACAAAGCTAATTGGGCGACTCTGGACAGTTTGGACAGCGCTTCGTAATCTGGGGATAACTCTCTCATCTGAGCTCCAATTGAGATGATTCAAGATGCTATGGAACGCCAAGAAAAAGATCTACAACTTTCATGTTTTGAGTTTTGAGAAATACTGGCTGCATCAAGGTCGAAATCGGGCTTGAAGTTACTGCTCGTACCTGATGCTAATTGGATGAAAAATCAAGCAGAATGGCATTATGGTAAATTTGAAGAAATCAGGAGTTCGTCGAAACATATCCAATATTGGGCTCATATTGTGCAGAACGAAAAATAGTGCAACTTTAATTCTTGGGTCGAGTCCAACAGAAGCCCGAGCGAGAAGATATGGTCAAGAAGAAGATTTTGACTAAGTTAGAATTTAATTGATTATTCTATTAATTTCCATCTCCAATTCCAACGCCACCTCATCTCTCAAATCCATCTTTCCCTCTAATATCACACCAGCCACAGCCACTGTCCTTATCTAATTGTACTTTCTACCTTTTCTCTTTTCTCTCTAATTCTTATCCATCTTCACTTCTCTTTCCCATCATGCAACGAACACATCACCTAACTTCTCTCCTCTCTCTAACCTAACTCTCCACTATAAATAACCCATCCCATATCCAACGTAGAGTACCTTCTCCTCTCTGACGAAGTCTCTCTCTCTCTTTCTTCATTCTTCTTCTTCTTTTCTTTTATTAATTTTGCAAGTCTTTTTATGGCCCTGCGTGGCTAATTTTTTATTGGTCGAAGGAGACTGAAGCCTCGGAATAAATACTGTGAGATCTAATTTATTCTCATTGTTCAATTTATGCTTTGAATATGGGTTGTTCTTCTGTGCTTAATTTGTTATCATGTTTGTTTCGTTTAATTACTAGGAGGCCTACTAGTTTATTTTTCGTTGCAATCTACTGCTGAATTAGAAATCAAATCCGTAATTGTTTGGTCCCTCTAATTTGTGAAGCAACTGATTTTTGATAATTTACTGCGTCAGTGATTATTAAATATTAG
>JAPQWN010000010.1:0-2500 GCA_028538565.1 Umbellularia californica | reverse complement strand
TAGGGTTTAGGGTTTAGGGTTTAGGGTTTAGGGTTTAGGGTTTAGGGTTTAGGGTTTAGGGTTTAGGGTTTAGGGTTTAGGGTTTAGGGTTTAGGGTTTAGGGTTTAGGGTTTAGGGTTTAGGGTTTAGGGTTTAGGGTTTAGGGTTTAGGGTTTAGGGTTTAGGGTTTAGGGTTTAGGGTTTAGGGTTTAGGGTTTAGGGTTTAGGGTTTAGGGTTTAGGGTTTAGGGTTTAGGGTTTAGGGTTTAGGGTTTAGGGTTTAGGGTTTAGGGTTTAGGGTTTAGGGTTTAGGGTTTAGGGTTTAGGGTTTAGGGTTTAGGGTTTAGGGTTTAGGGTTTAGGGTTTAGGGTTTAGGGTTTAGGGTTTAGGGTTTAGGGTTTAGGGTTTAGGGTTTAGGGTTTAGGGTTTAGGGTTTAGGGTTTAGGGTTTAGGGTTTAGGGTTTAGGGTTTAGGGTTTAGGGTTTAGGGTTTAGGGTTTAGGGTTTAGGGTTTAGGGTTTAGGGTTTAGGGTTTAGGGTTTAGGGTTTAGGGTTTAGGGTTTAGGGTTTAGGGTTTAGGGTTTAGGGTTTAGGGTTTAGGGTTTAGGGTTTAGGGTTTAGGGTTTAGGGTTTAGGGTTTAGGGTTTAGGGTTTAGGGTTTAGGGTTTAGGGTTTAGGGTTTAGGGTTTAGGGTTTAGGGTTTAGGGTTTAGGGTTTAGGGTTTAGGGTTTAGGGTTTAGGGTTTAGGGTTTAGGGTTTAGGGTTTAGGGTTTAGGGTTTAGGGTTTAGGGTTTAGGGTTTAGGGTTTAGGGTTTAGGGTTTAGGGTTTAGGGTTTAGGGTTTAGGGTTTAGGGTTTAGGGTTTAGGGTTTAGGGTTTAGGGTTTAGGGTTTAGGGTTTAGGGTTTAGGGTTTAGGGTTTAGGGTTTAGGGTTTAGGGTTTAGGGTTTAGGGTTTAGGGTTTAGGGTTTAGGGTTTAGGGTTTAGGGTTTAGGGTTTAGGGTTTAGGGTTTAGGGTTTAGGGTTTAGGGTTTAGGGTTTAGGGTTTAGGGTTTAGGGTTTAGGGTTTAGGGTTTAGGGTTTAGGGTTTAGGGTTTAGGGTTTAGGGTTTAGGGTTTAGGGTTTAGGGTTTAGGGTTTAGGGTTTAGGGTTTAGGGTTTAGGGTTTAGGGTTTAGGGTTTAGGGTTTAGGGTTTAGGGTTTAGGGTTTAGGGTTTAGGGTTTAGGGTTTAGGGTTTAGGGTTTAGGGTTTAGGGTTTAGGGTTTAGGGTTTAGGGTTTAGGGTTTAGGGTTTAGGGTTTAGGGTTTAGGGTTTAGGGTTTAGGGTTTAGGGTTTAGGGTTTAGGGTTTAGGGTTTAGGGTTTAGGGTTTAGGGTTTAGGGTTTAGGGTTTAGGGTTTAGGGTTTAGGGTTTAGGGTTTAGGGTTTAGGGTTTAGGGTTTAGGGTTTAGGGTTTAGGGTTTAGGGTTTAGGGTTTAGGGTTTAGGGTTTAGGGTTTAGGGTTTAGGGTTTAGGGTTTAGGGTTTAGGGTTTAGGGTTTAGGGTTTAGGGTTTAGGGTTTAGGGTTTAGGGTTTAGGGTTTAGGGTTTAGGGTTTAGGGTTTAGGGTTTAGGGTTTAGGGTTTAGGGTTTAGGGTTTAGGGTTTAGGGTTTAGGGTTTAGGGTTTAGGGTTTAGGGTTTAGGGTTTAGGGTTTAGGGTTTAGGGTTTAGGGTTTAGGGTTTAGGGTTTAGGGTTTAGGGTTTAGGGTTTAGGGTTTAGGGTTTAGGGTTTAGGGTTTAGGGTTTAGGGTTTAGGGTTTAGGGTTTAGGGTTTAGGGTTTAGGGTTTAGGGTTTAGGGTTTAGGGTTTAGGGTTTAGGGTTTAGGGTTTAGGGTTTAGGGTTTAGGGTTTAGGGTTTAGGGTTTAGGGTTTAGGGTTTAGGGTTTAGGGTTTAGGGTTTAGGGTTTAGGGTTTAGGGTTTAGGGTTTAGGGTTTAGGGTTTAGGGTTTAGGGTTTAGGGTTTAGGGTTTAGGGTTTAGGGTTTAGGGTTTAGGGTTTAGGGTTTAGGGTTTAGGGTTTAGGGTTTAGGGTTTAGGGTTTAGGGTTTAGGGTTTAGGGTTTAGGGTTTAGGGTTTAGGGTTTAGGGTTTAGGGTTTAGGGTTTAGGGTTTAGGGTTTAGGGTTTAGGGTTTAGGGTTTAGGGTTTAGGGTTTAGGGTTTAGGGTTTAGGGTTTAGGGTTTAGGGTTTAGGGTTTAGGGTTTAGGGTTTAGGGTTTAGGGTTTAGGGTTTAGGGTTTAGGGTTTAGGGTTTAGGGTTTAGGGTTTAGGGTTTAGGGTTTAGGGTTTAGGGTTTAGGGTTTAGGGTTTAGGGTTTAGGGTTTAGGGTTTAGGGTTTAGGGTTTAGGGTTTAGGGTTTAGGGTTTAGGGTTTAGGGTTTAGGGTTTAGGGTTTAGGGTTTAGGGTTTAGGGTTTAGGGTTTAGGGTTTAGGGTTTAGGGTTTAGGGTTTAGGGTTTAGGGTTTAGGGTTTAGGGTTTAGGGTTTAGGGTTT
>JAPQWN010000001.1:113755145-113760518 GCA_028538565.1 Umbellularia californica | reverse complement strand
AAACCCTAAACCCTAAACCCTAAACCCTAAACCCTAAACCCTAAACCCTAAACCCTAAACCCTAAACCCTAAACCCTAAACCCTAAACCCTAAACCCTAAACCCTAAACCCTAAACCCTAAACCCTAAACCCTAAACCCTAAACCCTAAACCCTAAACCCTAAACCCTAAACCCTAAACCCTAAACCCTAAACCCTAAACCCTAAACCCTAAACCCTAAACCCTAAACCCTAAACCCTAAACCCTAAACCCTAAACCCTAAACCCTAAACCCTAAACCCTAAACCCTAAACCCTAAACCCTAAACCCTAAACCCTAAACCCTAAACCCTAAACCCTAAACCCTAAACCCTAAACCCTAAACCCTAAACCCTAAACCCTAAACCCTAAACCCTAAACCCTAAACCCTAAACCCTAAACCCTAAACCCTAAACCCTAAACCCTAAACCCTAAACCCTAAACCCTAAACCCTAAACCCTAAACCCTAAACCCTAAACCCTAAACCCTAAACCCTAAACCCTAAACCCTAAACCCTAAACCCTAAACCCTAAACCCTAAACCCTAAACCCTAAACCCTAAACCCTAAACCCTAAACCCTAAACCCTAAACCCTAAACCCTAAACCCTAAACCCTAAACCCTAAACCCTAAACCCTAAACCCTAAACCCTAAACCCTAAACCCTAAACCCTAAACCCTAAACCCTAAACCCTAAACCCTAAACCCTAAACCCTAAACCCTAAACCCTAAACCCTAAACCCTAAACCCTAAACCCTAAACCCTAAACCCTAAACCCTAAACCCTAAACCCTAAACCCTAAACCCTAAACCCTAAACCCTAAACCCTAAACCCTAAACCCTAAACCCTAAACCCTAAACCCTAAACCCTAAACCCTAAACCCTAAACCCTAAACCCTAAACCCTAAACCCTAAACCCTAAACCCTAAACCCTAAACCCTAAACCCTAAACCCTAAACCCTAAACCCTAAACCCTAAACCCTAAACCCTAAACCCTAAACCCTAAACCCTAAACCCTAAACCCTAAACCCTAAACCCTAAACCCTAAACCCTAAACCCTAAACCCTAAACCCTAAACCCTAAACCCTAAACCCTAAACCCTAAACCCTAAACCCTAAACCCTAAACCCTAAACCCTAAACCCTAAACCCTAAACCCTAAACCCTAAACCCTAAACCCTAAACCCATAAACCCTAAACCCTAAACCCTAAACCCTAAACCCTAAACCCTAAACCCTAAACCCTAAACCCTAAACCCTAAACCCTAAACCCTAAACCCTAAACCCTAAACCCTAAACCCTAAACCCTAAACCCTAAACCCTAAACCCTAAACCCTAAACCCTAAACCCTAAACCCTAAACCCTAAACCCTAAACCCTAAACCCTAAACCCTAAACCCTAAACCCTAAACCCTAAACCCTAAACCCTAAACCCTAAACCCTAAACCCTAAACCCTAAACCCTAAACCCTAAACCCTAAACCCTAAACCCTAAACCCTAAACCCTAAACCCTAAACCCTAAACCCTAAACCCTAAACCCTAAACCCTAAACCCTAAACCCTAAACCCTAAACCCTAAACCCTAAACCCTAAACCCTAAACCCTAAACCCTAAACCCTAAACCCTAAACCCTAAACCCTAAACCCTAAACCCTAAACCCTAAACCCTAAACCCTAAACCCTAAACCCTAAACCCTAAACCCTAAACCCTAAACCCTAAACCCTAAACCCTAAACCCTAAACCCTAAACCCTAAACCCTAAACCCTAAACCCTAAACCCTAAACCCTAAACCCTAAACCCTAAACCCTAAACCCTAAACCCTAAACCCTAAACCCTAAACCCTAAACCCTAAACCCTAAACCCTAAACCCTAAACCCTAAACCCTAAACCCTAAACCCTAAACCCTAAACCCTAAACCCTAAACCCTAAACCCTAAACCCTAAACCCTAAACCCTAAACCCTAAACCCTAAACCCTAAACCCTAAACCCTAAACCCTAAACCCTAAACCCTAAACCCTAAACCCTAAACCCTAAACCCTAAACCCTAAACCCTAAACCCTAAACCCTAAACCCTAAACCCTAAACCCTAAACCCTAAACCCTAAACCCTAAACCCTAAACCCTAAACCCTAAACCCTAAACCCTAAACCCTAAACCCTAAACCCTAAACCCTAAACCCTAAACCCTAAACCCTAAACCCTAAACCCTAAACCCTAAACCCTAAACCCTAAACCCTAAACCCTAAACCCTAAACCCTAAACCCTAAACCCTAAACCCTAAACCCTAAACCCTAAACCCTAAACCCTAAACCCTAAACCCTAAACCCTAAACCCTAAACCCTAAACCCTAAACCCTAAACCCTAAACCCTAAACCCTAAACCCTAAACCCTAAACCCTAAACCCTAAACCCTAAACCCTAAACCCTAAACCCTAAACCCTAAACCCTAAACCCTAAACCCTAAACCCTAAACCCTAAACCCTAAACCCTAAACCCTAAACCCTAAACCCTAAACCCTAAACCCTAAACCCTAAACCCTAAACCCTAAACCCTAAACCCTAAACCCTAAACCCTAAACCCTAAACCCTAAACCCTAAACCCTAAACCCTAAACCCTAAACCCTAAACCCTAAACCCTAAACCCTAAACCCTAAACCCTAAACCCTAAACCCTAAACCCTAAACCCTAAACCCTAAACCCTAAACCCTAAACCCTAAACCCTAAACCCTAAACCCTAAACCCTAAACCCTAAACCCTAAACCCTAAACCCTAAACCCTAAACCCTAAACCCTAAACCCTAAACCCTAAACCCTAAACCCTAAACCCTAAACCCTAAACCCTAAACCCTAAACCCTAAACCCTAAACCCTAAACCCTAAACCCTAAACCCTAAACCCTAAACCCTAAACCCTAAACCCTAAACCCTAAACCCTAAACCCTAAACCCTAAACCCTAAACCCTAAACCCTAAACCCTAAACCCTAAACCCTAAACCCTAAACCCTAAACCCTAAACCCTAAACCCTAAACCCTAAACCCTAAACCCTAAACCCTAAACCCTAAACCCTAAACCCTAAACCCTAAACCCTAAACCCTAAACCCTAAACCCTAAACCCTAAACCCTAAACCCTAAACCCTAAACCCTAAACCCTAAACCCTAAACCCTAAACCCTAAACCCTAAACCCTAAACCCTAAACCCTAAACCCTAAACCCTAAACCCTAAACCCTAAACCCTAAACCCTAAACCCTAAACCCTAAACCCTAAACCCTAAACCCTAAACCCTAAACCCTAAACCCTAAACCCTAAACCCTAAACCCTAAACCCTAAACCCTAAACCCTAAACCCTAAACCCTAAACCCTAAACCCTAAACCCTAAACCCTAAACCCTAAACCCTAAACCCTAAACCCTAAACCCTAAACCCTAAACCCTAAACCCTAAACCCTAAACCCTAAACCCTAAACCCTAAACCCTAAACCCTAAACCCTAAACCCTAAACCCTAAACCCTAAACCCTAAACCCTAAACCCTAAACCCTAAACCCTAAACCCTAAACCCTAAACCCTAAACCCTAAACCCTAAACCCTAAACCCTAAACCCTAAACCCTAAACCCTAAACCCTAAACCCTAAACCCTAAACCCTAAACCCTAAACCCTAAACCCTAAACCCTAAACCCTAAACCCTAAACCCTAAACCCTAAACCCTAAACCCTAAACCCTAAACCCTAAACCCTAAACCCTAAACCCTAAACCCTAAACCCTAAACCCTAAACCCTAAACCCTAAACCCTAAACCCTAAACCCTAAACCCTAAACCCTAAACCCTAAACCCTAAACCCTAAACCCTAAACCCTAAACCCTAAACCCTAAACCCTAAACCCTAAACCCTAAACCCTAAACCCTAAACCCTAAACCCTAAACCCTAAACCCTAAACCCTAAACCCTAAACCCTAAACCCTAAACCCTAAACCCTAAACCCTAAACCCTAAACCCTAAACCCTAAACCCTAAACCCTAAACCCTAAACCCTAAACCCTAAACCCTAAACCCTAAACCCTAAACCCTAAACCCTAAACCCTAAACCCTAAACCCTAAACCCTAAACCCTAAACCCTAAACCCTAAACCCTAAACCCTAAACCCTAAACCCTAAACCCTAAACCCTAAACCCTAAACCCTAAACCCTAAACCCTAAACCCTAAACCCTAAACCCTAAACCCTAAACCCTAAACCCTAAACCCTAAACCCTAAACCCTAAACCCTAAACCCTAAACCCTAAACCCTAAACCCTAAACCCTAAACCCTAAACCCTAAACCCTAAACCCTAAACCCTAAACCCTAAACCCTAAACCCTAAACCCTAAACCCTAAACCCTAAACCCTAAACCCTAAACCCTAAACCCTAAACCCTAAACCCTAAACCCTAAACCCTAAACCCTAAACCCTAAACCCTAAACCCTAAACCCTAAACCCTAAACCCTAAACCCTAAACCCTAAACCCTAAACCCTAAACCCTAAACCCTAAACCCTAAACCCTAAACCCTAAACCCTAAACCCTAAACCCTAAACCCTAAACCCTAAACCCTAAACCCTAAACCCTAAACCCTAAACCCTAAACCCTAAACCCTAAACCCTAAACCCTAAACCCTAAACCCTAAACCCTAAACCCTAAACCCTAAACCCTAAACCCTAAACCCTAAACCCTAAACCCTAAACCCTAAACCCTAAACCCTAAACCCTAAACCCTAAACCCTAAACCCTAAACCCTAAACCCTAAACCCTAAACCCTAAACCCTAAACCCTAAACCCTAAACCCTAAACCCTAAACCCTAAACCCTAAACCCTAAACCCTAAACCCTAAACCCTAAACCCTAAACCCTAAACCCTAAACCCTAAACCCTAAACCCTAAACCCTAAACCCTAAACCCTAAACCCTAAACCCTAAACCCTAAACCCTAAACCCTAAACCCTAAACCCTAAACCCTAAACCCTAAACCCTAAACCCTAAACCCTAAACCCTAAACCCTAAACCCTAAACCCTAAACCCTAAACCCTAAACCCTAAACCCTAAACCCTAAACCCTAAACCCTAAACCCTAAACCCTAAACCCTAAACCCTAAACCCTAAACCCTAAACCCTAAACCCTAAACCCTAAACCCTAAACCCTAAACCCTAAACCCTAAACCCTAAACCCTAAACCCTAAACCCTAAACCCTAAACCCTAAACCCTAAACCCTAAACCCTAAACCCTAAACCCTAAACCCTAAACCCTAAACCCTAAACCCTAAACCCTAAACCCTAAACCCTAAACCCTAAACCCTAAACCCTAAACCCTAAACCCTAAACCCTAAACCCTAAACCCTAAACCCTAAACCCTAAA
>JAPQWN010000001.1:113742645-113750145 GCA_028538565.1 Umbellularia californica | reverse complement strand
CTAAACCCTAAACCCTAAACCCTAAACCCTAAACCCTAAACCCTAAACCCTAAACCCTAAACCCTAAACCCTAAACCCTAAACCCTAAACCCTAAACCCTAAACCCTAAACCCTAAACCCTAAACCCTAAACCCTAAACCCTAAACCCTAAACCCTAAACCCTAAACCCTAAACCCTAAACCCTAAACCCTAAACCCTAAACCCTAAACCCTAAACCCTAAACCCTAAACCCTAAACCCTAAACCCTAAACCCTAAACCCTAAACCCTAAACCCTAAACCCTAAACCCTAAACCCTAAACCCTAAACCCTAAACCCTAAACCCTAAACCCTAAACCCTAAACCCTAAACCCTAAACCCTAAACCCTAAACCCTAAACCCTAAACCCTAAACCCTAAACCCTAAACCCTAAACCCTAAACCCTAAACCCTAAACCCTAAACCCTAAACCCTAAACCCTAAACCCTAAACCCTAAACCCTAAACCCTAAACCCTAAACCCTAAACCCTAAACCCTAAACCCTAAACCCTAAACCCTAAACCCTAAACCCTAAACCCTAAACCCTAAACCCTAAACCCTAAACCCTAAACCCTAAACCCTAAACCCTAAACCCTAAACCCTAAACCCTAAACCCTAAACCCTAAACCCTAAACCCTAAACCCTAAACCCTAAACCCTAAACCCTAAACCCTAAACCCTAAACCCTAAACCCTAAACCCTAAACCCTAAACCCTAAACCCTAAACCCTAAACCCTAAACCCTAAACCCTAAACCCTAAACCCTAAACCCTAAACCCTAAACCCTAAACCCTAAACCCTAAACCCTAAACCCTAAACCCTAAACCCTAAACCCTAAACCCTAAACCCTAAACCCTAAACCCTAAACCCTAAACCCTAAACCCTAAACCCTAAACCCTAAACCCTAAACCCTAAACCCTAAACCCTAAACCCTAAACCCTAAACCCTAAACCCTAAACCCTAAACCCTAAACCCTAAACCCTAAACCCTAAACCCTAAACCCTAAACCCTAAACCCTAAACCCTAAACCCTAAACCCTAAACCCTAAACCCTAAACCCTAAACCCTAAACCCTAAACCCTAAACCCTAAACCCTAAACCCTAAACCCTAAACCCTAAACCCTAAACCCTAAACCCTAAACCCTAAACCCTAAACCCTAAACCCTAAACCCTAAACCCTAAACCCTAAACCCTAAACCCTAAACCCTAAACCCTAAACCCTAAACCCTAAACCCTAAACCCTAAACCCTAAACCCTAAACCCTAAACCCTAAACCCTAAACCCTAAACCCTAAACCCTAAACCCTAAACCCTAAACCCTAAACCCTAAACCCTAAACCCTAAACCCTAAACCCTAAACCCTAAACCCTAAACCCTAAACCCTAAACCCTAAACCCTAAACCCTAAACCCTAAACCCTAAACCCTAAACCCTAAACCCTAAACCCTAAACCCTAAACCCTAAACCCTAAACCCTAAACCCTAAACCCTAAACCCTAAACCCTAAACCCTAAACCCTAAACCCTAAACCCTAAACCCTAAACCCTAAACCCTAAACCCTAAACCCTAAACCCTAAACCCTAAACCCTAAACCCTAAACCCTAAACCCTAAACCCTAAACCCTAAACCCTAAACCCTAAACCCTAAACCCTAAACCCTAAACCCTAAACCCTAAACCCTAAACCCTAAACCCTAAACCCTAAACCCTAAACCCTAAACCCTAAACCCTAAACCCTAAACCCTAAACCCTAAACCCTAAACCCTAAACCCTAAACCCTAAACCCTAAACCCTAAACCCTAAACCCTAAACCCTAAACCCTAAACCCTAAACCCTAAACCCTAAACCCTAAACCCTAAACCCTAAACCCTAAACCCTAAACCCTAAACCCTAAACCCTAAACCCTAAACCCTAAACCCTAAACCCTAAACCCTAAACCCTAAACCCTAAACCCTAAACCCTAAACCCTAAACCCTAAACCCTAAACCCTAAACCCTAAACCCTAAACCCTAAACCCTAAACCCTAAACCCTAAACCCTAAACCCTAAACCCTAAACCCTAAACCCTAAACCCTAAACCCTAAACCCTAAACCCTAAACCCTAAACCCTAAACCCTAAACCCTAAACCCTAAACCCTAAACCCTAAACCCTAAACCCTAAACCCTAAACCCTAAACCCTAAACCCTAAACCCTAAACCCTAAACCCTAAACCCTAAACCCTAAACCCTAAACCCTAAACCCTAAACCCTAAACCCTAAACCCTAAACCCTAAACCCTAAACCCTAAACCCTAAACCCTAAACCCTAAACCCTAAACCCTAAACCCTAAACCCTAAACCCTAAACCCTAAACCCTAAACCCTAAACCCTAAACCCTAAACCCTAAACCCTAAACCCTAAACCCTAAACCCTAAACCCTAAACCCTAAACCCTAAACCCTAAACCCTAAACCCTAAACCCTAAACCCTAAACCCTAAACCCTAAACCCTAAACCCTAAACCCTAAACCCTAAACCCTAAACCCTAAACCCTAAACCCTAAACCCTAAACCCTAAACCCTAAACCCTAAACCCTAAACCCTAAACCCTAAACCCTAAACCCTAAACCCTAAACCCTAAACCCTAAACCCTAAACCCTAAACCCTAAACCCTAAACCCTAAACCCTAAACCCTAAACCCTAAACCCTAAACCCTAAACCCTAAACCCTAAACCCTAAACCCTAAACCCTAAACCCTAAACCCTAAACCCTAAACCCTAAACCCTAAACCCTAAACCCTAAACCCTAAACCCTAAACCCTAAACCCTAAACCCTAAACCCTAAACCCTAAACCCTAAACCCTAAACCCTAAACCCTAAACCCTAAACCCTAAACCCTAAACCCTAAACCCTAAACCCTAAACCCTAAACCCTAAACCCTAAACCCTAAACCCTAAACCCTAAACCCTAAACCCTAAACCCTAAACCCTAAACCCTAAACCCTAAACCCTAAACCCTAAACCCTAAACCCTAAACCCTAAACCCTAAACCCTAAACCCTAAACCCTAAACCCTAAACCCTAAACCCTAAACCCTAAACCCTAAACCCTAAACCCTAAACCCTAAACCCTAAACCCTAAACCCTAAACCCTAAACCCTAAACCCTAAACCCTAAACCCTAAACCCTAAACCCTAAACCCTAAACCCTAAACCCTAAACCCTAAACCCTAAACCCTAAACCCTAAACCCTAAACCCTAAACCCTAAACCCTAAACCCTAAACCCTAAACCCTAAACCCTAAACCCTAAACCCTAAACCCTAAACCCTAAACCCTAAACCCTAAACCCTAAACCCTAAACCCTAAACCCTAAACCCTAAACCCTAAACCCTAAACCCTAAACCCTAAACCCTAAACCCTAAACCCTAAACCCTAAACCCTAAACCCTAAACCCTAAACCCTAAACCCTAAACCCTAAACCCTAAACCCTAAACCCTAAACCCTAAACCCTAAACCCTAAACCCTAAACCCTAAACCCTAAACCCTAAACCCTAAACCCTAAACCCTAAACCCTAAACCCTAAACCCTAAACCCTAAACCCTAAACCCTAAACCCTAAACCCTAAACCCTAAACCCTAAACCCTAAACCCTAAACCCTAAACCCTAAACCCTAAACCCTAAACCCTAAACCCTAAACCCTAAACCCTAAACCCTAAACCCTAAACCCTAAACCCTAAACCCTAAACCCTAAACCCTAAACCCTAAACCCTAAACCCTAAACCCTAAACCCTAAACCCTAAACCCTAAACCCTAAACCCTAAACCCTAAACCCTAAACCCTAAACCCTAAACCCTAAACCCTAAACCCTAAACCCTAAACCCTAAACCCTAAACCCTAAACCCTAAACCCTAAACCCTAAACCCTAAACCCTAAACCCTAAACCCTAAACCCTAAACCCTAAACCCTAAACCCTAAACCCTAAACCCTAAACCCTAAACCCTAAACCCTAAACCCTAAACCCTAAACCCTAAACCCTAAACCCTAAACCCTAAACCCTAAACCCTAAACCCTAAACCCTAAACCCTAAACCCTAAACCCTAAACCCTAAACCCTAAACCCTAAACCCTAAACCCTAAACCCTAAACCCTAAACCCTAAACCCTAAACCCTAAACCCTAAACCCTAAACCCTAAACCCTAAACCCTAAACCCTAAACCCTAAACCCTAAACCCTAAACCCTAAACCCTAAACCCTAAACCCTAAACCCTAAACCCTAAACCCTAAACCCTAAACCCTAAACCCTAAACCCTAAACCCTAAACCCTAAACCCTAAACCCTAAACCCTAAACCCTAAACCCTAAACCCTAAACCCTAAACCCTAAACCCTAAACCCTAAACCCTAAACCCTAAACCCTAAACCCTAAACCCTAAACCCTAAACCCTAAACCCTAAACCCTAAACCCTAAACCCTAAACCCTAAACCCTAAACCCTAAACCCTAAACCCTAAACCCTAAACCCTAAACCCTAAACCCTAAACCCTAAACCCTAAACCCTAAACCCTAAACCCTAAACCCTAAACCCTAAACCCTAAACCCTAAACCCTAAACCCTAAACCCTAAACCCTAAACCCTAAACCCTAAACCCTAAACCCTAAACCCTAAACCCTAAACCCTAAACCCTAAACCCTAAACCCTAAACCCTAAACCCTAAACCCTAAACCCTAAACCCTAAACCCTAAACCCTAAACCCTAAACCCTAAACCCTAAACCCTAAACCCTAAACCCTAAACCCTAAACCCTAAACCCTAAACCCTAAACCCTAAACCCTAAACCCTAAACCCTAAACCCTAAACCCTAAACCCTAAACCCTAAACCCTAAACCCTAAACCCTAAACCCTAAACCCTAAACCCTAAACCCTAAACCCTAAACCCTAAACCCTAAACCCTAAACCCTAAACCCTAAACCCTAAACCCTAAACCCTAAACCCTAAACCCTAAACCCTAAACCCTAAACCCTAAACCCTAAACCCTAAACCCTAAACCCTAAACCCTAAACCCTAAACCCTAAACCCTAAACCCTAAACCCTAAACCCTAAACCCTAAACCCTAAACCCTAAACCCTAAACCCTAAACCCTAAACCCTAAACCCTAAACCCTAAACCCTAAACCCTAAACCCTAAACCCTAAACCCTAAACCCTAAACCCTAAACCCTAAACCCTAAACCCTAAACCCTAAACCCTAAACCCTAAACCCTAAACCCTAAACCCTAAACCCTAAACCCTAAACCCTAAACCCTAAACCCTAAACCCTAAACCCTAAACCCTAAACCCTAAACCCTAAACCCTAAACCCTAAACCCTAAACCCTAAACCCTAAACCCTAAACCCTAAACCCTAAACCCTAAACCCTAAACCCTAAACCCTAAACCCTAAACCCTAAACCCTAAACCCTAAACCCTAAACCCTAAACCCTAAACCCTAAACCCTAAACCCTAAACCCTAAACCCTAAACCCTAAACCCTAAACCCTAAACCCTAAACCCTAAACCCTAAACCCTAAACCCTAAACCCTAAACCCTAAACCCTAAACCCTAAACCCTAAACCCTAAACCCTAAACCCTAAACCCTAAACCCTAAACCCTAAACCCTAAACCCTAAACCCTAAACCCTAAACCCTAAACCCTAAACCCTAAACCCTAAACCCTAAACCCTAAACCCTAAACCCTAAACCCTAAACCCTAAACCCTAAACCCTAAACCCTAAACCCTAAACCCTAAACCCTAAACCCTAAACCCTAAACCCTAAACCCTAAACCCTAAACCCTAAACCCTAAACCCTAAACCCTAAACCCTAAACCCTAAACCCTAAACCCTAAACCCTAAACCCTAAACCCTAAACCCTAAACCCTAAACCCTAAACCCTAAACCCTAAACCCTAAACCCTAAACCCTAAACCCTAAACCCTAAACCCTAAACCCTAAACCCTAAACCCTAAACCCTAAACCCTAAACCCTAAACCCTAAACCCTAAACCCTAAACCCTAAACCCTAAACCCTAAACCCTAAACCCTAAACCCTAAACCCTAAACCCTAAACCCTAAACCCTAAACCCTAAACCCTAAACCCTAAACCCTAAACCCTAAACCCTAAACCCTAAACCCTAAACCCTAAACCCTAAACCCTAAACCCTAAACCCTAAACCCTAAACCCTAAACCCTAAACCCTAAACCCTAAACCCTAAACCCTAAACCCTAAACCCTAAACCCTAAACCCTAAACCCTAAACCCTAAACCCTAAACCCTAAACCCTAAACCCTAAACCCTAAACCCTAAACCCTAAACCCTAAACCCTAAACCCTAAACCCTAAACCCTAAACCCTAAACCCTAAACCCTAAACCCTAAACCCTAAACCCTAAACCCTAAACCCTAAACCCTAAACCCTAAACCCTAAACCCTAAACCCTAAACCCTAAACCCTAAACCCTAAACCCTAAACCCTAAACCCTAAACCCTAAACCCTAAACCCTAAACCCTAAACCCTAAACCCTAAACCCTAAACCCTAAACCCTAAACCCTAAACCCTAAACCCTAAACCCTAAACCCTAAACCCTAAACCCTAAACCCTAAACCCTAAACCCTAAACCCTAAACCCTAAACCCTAAACCCTAAACCCTAAACCCTAAACCCTAAACCCTAAACCCTAAACCCTAAACCCTAAACCCTAAACCCTAAACCCTAAACCCTAAACCCTAAACCCTAAACCCTAAACCCTAAACCCTAAACCCTAAACCCTAAACCCTAAACCCTAAACCCTAAACCCTAAACCCTAAACCCTAAACCCTAAACCCTAAACCCTAAACCCTAAACCCTAAACCCTAAACCCTAAACCCTAAACCCTAAACCCTAAACCCTAAACCCTAAACCCTAAACCCTAAACCCTAAACCCTAAACCCTAAACCCTAAACCCTAAACCCTAAACCCTAAACCCTAAACCCTAAACCCTAAACCCTAAACCCTAAACCCTAAACCCTAAACCCTAAACCCTAAACCCTAAACCCTAAACCCTAAACCCTAAACCCTAAACCCTAAACCCTAAACCCTAAACCCTAAACCCTAAACCCTAAACCCTAAACCCTAAACCCTAAACCCTAAACCCTAAACCCTAAACCCTAAACCCTAAACCCTAAACCCTAAACCCTAAACCCTAAACCCTAAACCCTAAACCCTAAACCCTAAACCCTAAACCCTAAACCCTAAACCCTAAACCCTAAACCCTAAACCCTAAACCCTAAACCCTAAACCCTAAACCCTAAACCCTAAACCCTAAACCCTAAACCCTAAACCCTAAACCCTAAACCCTAAACCCTAAACCCTAAACCCTAAACCCTAAACCCTAAACCCTAAACCCTAAACCCTAAACCCTAAACCCTAAACCCTAAACCCTAAACCCTAAACCCTAAACCCTAAACCCTAAACCCTAAACCCTAAACCCTAAACCCTAAACCCTAAACCCTAAACCCTAAACCCTA